>JAPTHA010000018.1:17859906-17875307 GCA_029814585.1 Gymnapogon annona | reverse complement strand
CACACACACACACACACACACACACACACACACACACACACACACACACACACACACACACACACACACAGTTAGTTACCTGTGGCAGACAGAGCGCCACCATTATGTCACAGTATCTTTTCATGTGAAACAATATCCACTGGCCCATCCTCTGAATCCTAACACTTCCTTGTAGCTCAACCAACCACAAAGCTTGACATCAGCCCCCTTTGTTACCCGATATTATTTAAGGTGGGGCCAAGAATGGAGAAGAATAATAGCTTTATGTATGTTTGCATTTGGTGTGTGTGTATGTATCAGTACCTATGTCACATTGAGTGGATTCCTTGTGTGGTGAGGCTGAAACCAAAGCTGCCTGGGCCTGTTGTTGATAGCCGTGTCTCACCCACTCACTGCCCCAGAGGGAGTCATGACCAAGACCACTGCTCAGGGTCTGTCTGTTCGCACACATGAAACACAGGCTTGGATTACACAGAGCTCATATATGACTCATCCTAAGGAGGAGGTGGAGGGAGGCCCTCTTTCTGTTGTTTTGCTCAGAAGCACACACACACACACACACACGCAATGTACCCAAAATGATAGCTACATCACAGGCTCAGAGAGAGGACCTTGTGGTTCCACACACCTGCCAAAGACAGATGTTAAGAATAAATCAGAGAAGCTCCGAGTGAAGAGAAGCTCCACACTGCCGTAACTCCACTAACTCACAACACAGTACACTAACTGGAGAGCAAACAGCTGCACGTGACAACACACACCAGTGATGAAAGTAACAATTGCACGCATGCACCTGACATGCAAATAGAGAGAGGCTACATCATGGTGAGAGAGGGGAGTGTTTTCCAGTTTCAGTCTCCCAGGATGCGTTCATATTTTTGTGTTCTTAAAACTCTGTTCTGTTGCTGTGTGACTGGCTCCCATCCTCTGGAGCTCAAGGTTTTAAAGTGCAATTGTTCTGGAAGAAGCTGAAATCCTCCAACGACAGACAAACAAGTCACAACAAGGTTGAAAGCGGTGTGGGCGGTTTGGAGAGGAAGCTCTTTTTTCTGCTGCTGACTAGGTGAATTTCATGATTACTTCATTTAAATATAGCACCACAGTGTTATGAATTTGTATCTCCGGTGTCAACACTCTCACAAAGAGCGCCCTTTAACTTGTATTGACTTATCAAGTATAGTTGCACAATAATACAAACACAAACGCTATTTAAGTGCTTTGTGGTCTCCTACACAATTTAAACACAAACCCATCATCCTACATCCTGTCAGTTAGTGTAGCGTACTTCCTGATTTCAGGAACCATGTGTCATAAAAAAAAGGAAAAAAAATCAGACAAGTCAACATACAAGGGTGGCTTTTGTCTATGCTGGCAGCCGTGTCTATGGGCATCTTTTGTCTCTTGTGTTTTTTTTTTTTTTTTTTTTTTAGCCTTGCTGTCTAACAGGCTGGGAGAGTCAAAGTGGTCTGTCTAAATGTGTGTGTGGAATGCAAGTTCAACTTGTGTGTGTGCGTATGTCATAAACAGACACCCTTCATGCTTTGTGGCCCAGAAACAGGGTAAAACAGAGTTAACCAGCAAAGCATTGACATTATCTCTTCTTTACTGAGCCGGAATGCCAGTATCCTGCAAAACTCTGAAAAACAGACACCAGGAATATGCGAGGTCCTGTCACACCAAATGGTGTGCATATAAATAAATGTGTGTGTGCCGACTCAGGAAAGAAGTTGCAAGTGTGGGTGTTATGCTTGGTCTGTCTGGATTAAAACACAAGGCCAAGTGTGAACATCTAGTTCAAAATAATGATGATTTAAAAAAAACCTAATACATAACACTATGAGAGAAGGATAGATATTACGAAGTACTCAAACATGCAACTATGAAATTAAATTAAAACGTAACTGGAAAATGTCAGTAACGTGTTGACATAGTATTCCTTTGAGCTATTTAAAACTATGATCCTCTAAACTGCCTTACCATTCATGCTTACAATCACTACAAAAAAATGTGTGGTCATTACGATGCCTATGATTCGAACATCCATGACTCGAGAGGTCAGGCAGCTCATCCAGGCTGAGCATTGGGGGTTAAGGGGATGAAACCAAGTGTGAAATGTGAGAAGACAAGCCAACATGGTTTCTCAGGCAACAAATAGAAAGGCCACAAACATACATCTGTGACTGCGAGGAACGTGAGGTATGCTAGGAAGAAAGACTGTCACATCAGCCATGATTCATATGTGAGCAGGATGGAAAAGGAATTAAGGGTGGCTTTCTGAACTGGCTGAGTTTAGACATGTTAATCAGTAATAGCCTGTTGTACTTCAGACAGGAGGAGCATGTGTGTGTGTGTGTGTGTGTGTGTGTGTGTGTGTGTGTGTGTGTGTGTGTCTGTGTGTGTGTGTGTGTGTCTGTGTGTGTGTGCGCACGCATGTGTCTCTGGCAAGTCCAACAACACTTGGACTTGAGCTGGTTAAAGCAAGAGAAAGCTCCAGACCAATAGATAATTCATCTGGACTGTTTCCTTACAAAACATATGGAAAAACGCAGAGGGTTTTTTTTTTTCCTTTTCCGCCCACAATAGCTATTAATATCTTGCACAGAACATTTGCTCATGTCCCACTAAGGACTGGAATTCCAACTGAAACACAGTCATCTTGGAGGATTAGGGGAAAAAAAAAAGCGGTCAGGCATTTTCACGCACTTGCCATATGCACTGCGATGTGCGAGGATAAGCGTACACACATCTAGTCCCATAAACACATGGACTAACAGGCAAGCCATCAACTTCCTCTCCTTAAACCCTCTTCTGTCTCACACACACATTTTTATGCAAACCCAGTTGACACTGGGCTAACTCCCAGTGATGACATACCCGAAACTGTTCAACTTATTTAAACAAAGGCGTAGTATCTTTTCTTTTCCAGGATGAGAATAATTCACTCAAATATCAACAGGGACTGCTATATAATCACACTGACTACCTGACAGGTATTGTCCAGAGCCGCGCAAAAACTTGTGTTAAAATGACAGCCCCGTAAATTGTTTTAATTATAGCCGACACAGATAACAGCCTGTGGAAACATCAACCTATTCTTCGAGCCCTCTGCAAGATTCAAACATACAGTATTCCCTGGAAAATGCAGTTGTTGTGTGTGTATGAGGCTAAGTGTGTGTGTGCATGTGAATACAATATTCATTTTGCTGCAGGAGGACAATCTATGCATAACAATGAGAGGCGCTAATGAAATCAGCCATCAACCTGCGATACATACATATTAAAGCAGGACCTCAGAGTGTCATTCGCTTAGTGCATCATTTGTTCCCACTCGTTTTTTTCTCCCTGCCACCTGACCTTTAGAGTATGTACCCCCCTCACTTCTGCATGCTAAAAATAGGAAGTGTACCTGCGGCACCGTGGCATTATGCGTGTGTGTGTGTGTTAAGAAGTACATAGTCATGACAGTACATGTCAAGGATTCATGAACGACAGAAATGCACACGGATCAAGACAATTCTGAATTGGACAATGAAGACTACAAATGATTTGCCAAACTTTGGGGGGGTTAACCACCACCTATGGACAGACGATCTTCGGGATCACAAATGGAAACCACTGTCAGAGCTGCACCTTCAGTATAATGTCATATCATCCCAGCTGCCAGGGAACAACGCTCCTCCCTTCTCTCAAAGCATGCTTCACAGCCCTGGTCTCTCTGTCTCTCCCGCGCTCTCTCCCTAACCCCCACCCCCACGCTGGCAGGGAAATGGATCCCTCCACCTGACAGTGGCCATTTTGAGCCTTCTCTCCTCTTCTCTTGCTTCCTGGTAAACAATGGGAGAGGGATAATTGATCAAACAGCCAGGGAACCCTCCGAGCAGGGGAAGGTCACCGCCCGCCAGCCCAGCTCGCTAAAGGAGGGGAGGGGAGGGGGGAAGATATATGAGTGTCAATATGTGTGATATGTGTGTGTCTGTGTGTACATGCATGCATTAGATATATGTGAGGCTTTTTGTGTGACCAACTGCACTTAAGAAGTAGAGAAGCTCAGAAAGTGGTGTGTGTTTATGTGTGAATGGGTGTGTGTGTGTGTGTGTGTGTGAGAGTGAGAGAGAGAGAGAGGGACAGAGGAGATGGGGGGTAGGAGGGGGTCTCTCCGACGCTCTTGAGCTGCCATTTTTCTTCCCTGACAAAGACTCCATCTGCCACAGAGCCATTTGCTGCCTCCCGAGTCGGCAGAGCATTCCACACGCCGCGTTCACCTTGATGTCACCTCTACACCGCTCACGCCTTGCTGACGCTGTACACTCACACACACCCTCAGAAACACAACAACACATTTCCCAGACATACCTGTGCTCATTGTCTCCCACTTGCAAACACACACGCACACTTTGAGTTTGTCATATACTCTTTTTCTCCTACACATGCACATACACACACACACACATATATATATATATATATATATATATGTGTGTGTGTGTGTGTGTGTGTGTGTATATATATGTGTGTATGTGTATGTATGTATGTATGCATGTGTGTGTGTGTGTGCCTAGGCAGTGGCCCTCCCTCCCCTGCATGGCTGATATCACCGTGCAACCATCAGCGCTGTGCATTGTGGGAGTGTCTGTTGGGGCAGAAAGACGCGACAGGGGCTGAGGGATTCACACGCCTCTGAAAGACAGCCAGAGGGAGAGAGAAAGAGAGAGAGAAAGAGGCAGAAGGGGAGTGAGGGAGGTAAAGAGAGAGGGAAGAGATACGGAGGGGGCCGGTAACTGGAAATGAGAGATGGCATTTTAAAGAGGAAGCTGAATTTCACCTGCAATTACCGTAGCTCCGGGGCACATGGCTCGGTTAAGAGACATTTCATTCCAAAGCCACCGCGTATAGCTGCCGCACTGAGCCCTGAGAGGCGCATAAAGAAGGAGGGAGAGGGAAAATAGAGTGGTGGAAAACTCTCTTCTGCCCAAGATGGCCCTCAGCAGATGCAGTGATGAAAGAGAGGAGGCAGCCAGGGATGTAACTAGTAAATGAAACCCAGCAGAAAATGCTAAGGAGAGTACAGGAAAGGAAAGGAAATAAGGACAGATAAAAAGACACGGGAGGGGAAAAGGGTATCTCATTCAGCAGGCCCCATCTCGGCCATCTGCACACCAGACCAGACAGCTGAACTGGGCCTCTGAGAGACACAAACACACACACCGACACACTTACACTGAACAAAGAGCAAATCAAATCCAATAAACCCAGTTACTCGTACTCCCACAGTTAAGTACAGGGAAAGCTGGATGTGTTTAATGATTAATAAAATTCTTCGTGTTCGTTCTCTTTCAATGAAACCTTGCTCTCACTCTCCCCCTGTCTCTCTCTCTTTCAGAACTCCAAATGGAGCTGTAATGGTTTCCCCGAGGCTCAATGTCCTGGTTAGTTTCACCAGGCAGACTGCTGTGTTTCATAGGAGAAGTGTGACTGCACAAATACAGTAATGAGCTCTCACTGGGAGCTGAGGGCCTCCTGGCACCGCTAATGGCTCCTCTGGACTGCAGCTGTATCCAGGTTACAACCCGGCCAGGCCAATAGGCAACAGGACGCACAGGCCCAGTAGGGACAAAACTATTCACAGGCACACGATACACGATATAGTCAAAAAACCAGGTCCATCAAGAACTGTGCATTTTGTGTTTGCCCTGAAGTGGAGAAGGGGGCCCTTGAGGAGGGGTCAGGGGGCAGGAAACTGTGGAGGATGTCAAGAAACAAAGAGACCATGGCAGAGACAGACACTGAGAAATAAAGACAGTTGGAGAGATGTGGGTTGGTCATAAACGCAGCAGATAGACGCAATAAACCTGGAGGCTCTCATAGGGCAACAGCTGGCATCGGGTGAGAGTAGTGCGTGTGTGTATGTCTTAGTGGGTGTGTGTCTGTGTGTGGTCTGCTTCATCAGTCCCAAAACAAGAACAAAGTTTGCAGATCCCTGCCACGCTGCGATGGAAGCATGTAAGATGCACCAAGATTTAAAAACAGCTTTTTGATAATACTTTAATACTTCAAATAACCAACTAATAATTAGATTAATTAGGCTGGCTTTTCATTCATTGATTTAAATCCATTCATTTAAGATCGCCTGTAAATAATCAAAGACAACAAACATAAAATATGAATGTAATCGTGGTGCAACAAGAATGTTTTAACCTTTAAACCCAATAAATGCTGTGGCTGAACCAAAACGGAGTGGCTTTGGCAAGTACTAAATCCACATTCGGGATTCATAGAACCGCAGTTACATACTTAACTCTCGTTTTACTTCAGTCAAAATCAAAGATGTTCTGCTGTTCTACAGGTACATTTTTAAATATAAAATATGCCGGTGATTTTCTATTTGATGATTAAAATGACAGTCCTTCTTTCTACATCTTTCTACATCTGTAAGCCTGTTTCAGCTGTGTGATAAGACAGACGGAAGGTAAGCAAGTGCAAATGATGGCAAAGGCTTGATGATCTAGCTTTCAAACTGAGCTCTGAAACAGGCGTTAGGGCCAAATCCCAAGAGCTCAAATTGCAATCCAGTTTGTGCAGGGCTAAAAGGTTTGTAATGTATGGAGTTTAAAGGTCTACTCCTAATGTTTCATAAGTGACTGGCATGCAATTATGTTACATTATGACACCCAAAACTCTGCATTGTGTGTCCAACAGCCCCCCTGTATTACAACAAACACATTAACACACACACACACACACACAATGAGCACACTCTCGTTGTTGTCTTCTCTGGGAAAGCTCACAGCTTGGGTTCTTTAGCTCCTGTTTTGTCTAGCCCTCCATTCAAAATGACCCCCTCACAACCACGCACATTATCGTATGGGCAGGCAGCCCCCAAGTGGAGTGAGGCTCCCTGTGTGCGAGCAGTGATTCATGGTGCTGGGGTCTGTAAAAGAGCAGCCTCGCCCCACGCCACAGCCCTTCATGGGGACAAGGAGGGCAGAGGCTGTTTTGGCAGTGGGGGTGAAACAAAGTCTGGCTACATGACTGAACCCTGTTGAGACCGCATAGGCTGAAGGAGGGAGGAAAGAAGAAGGGGAATGGTCAGTGTGTTCTTGTGCCTGTCTATGTGGAGAGACAGAGAGGGGGTGGTAAATGAGAGAGACACAGAGACATGGATGGGTAAGCCCACACTAATGCTGGAGTGTGTGTCTGTTGAATCTATGCTCCCCCTCTCTCCTCCTCTCTCTCTCTCTATCCCGAGGACAATCTCGCAGCAGCTTTTTAACAATCTTAGCTCTGAGGCAAGTACAAAGTACTAAATGTTTAGGCGTTATCTCTAACACTTCCCCAATCTAACAGGGAACCAGTTTAAAGGGCACTGGGAAAAAGACACTGTGAGAAACAAAGCAGGCTCATGAATAAGAGCTGAAAAATGATAGTATTTGCTAGGATTGATGAAACCCTATTCAGGTTTTGTGACAGGCAGTGAGGCACACAAATTCTTTCCCCTCAGGCTATAAGGTGTAATTTCCCCTTCTGCTGTCACAGGAGCCATGTAAAAAATTATCTGTAGCTCACTGATTGACTGCCTCCAAGTCATTTGTATCGAGTGTACAATATATCTATCTATGTAGATGGATAACAGACACTGTCTATCTATCTATCTATCTATCTATCTACCTACCTATCTATCCATCTATCTATGTATGTACCTACCTACCAGTCTATCTGTCTGTCTATCTATCCATCTATTTTTGCAGATCTACCCTCTCGGAATAGAAACACTGGCATGCTGCTCTGTTGTAACGCAGTGGGATGCGGATGGAAATGCTGGCCCCACAGGACACACACATACATACACATAAAAAGAGGACTGCTGTGGGGCTGACGCAAGACTATCTCTGTCTCACGTGTCTCTCCCCTACGGCCGCCCGCTGCTCCTGACCTTCGAGATGTTTTTCTCTCTCCTTCTCCCTCTCCCTTTATTCCTCTCTATTTCACACACACACACACACAAACACACACTCCTCCCACTTCTCCACACCTCCCCGCAACTCAGTATTTTGTCATTAAAAGGCATTGCATTTCAAGTTTGGATCAAGCAGATGGGGCTGCGTAAGCACTGCTGCTCCTTCGCACAGCACCTTGGCTTAAGTACAGATAGTCCACATGCATTACAGCACTTTCCCCTAAAATGCATGGAAACGTGTGAATGGACACATGCACACGCACAACCTTCCTGAAACCTGAGAATCAGAGCTCAGTTGTGGATGACTACTTCATGTGGGTACTCTGTTGCTCAGTTGTGTAATGTCTAGCTGATGTTGTTGAATACTTGTGAAAGACATGCTCTACAAGACAAGAATGCTGAACAAAGGTATCATGTCTTGGCGGAGGCAATGTCCCGGTTAGTCATTCTTCACCCAATGTGTTTATTCCATTCTGGAGACAAATGAATCATGCCTTCTAGTGGACGAATACTAACAAAAATTCTCACATGAAGTTCAATGAGTTCACACACATACACACACATAAACACACACATTCGTGTATGTAATATAATTATATCTCTCTGCCATTAGACACTTTTCTCTGTCTCTCTTTCATTTTCTTTCGCTCTCAACATTTGCATATATTCCTTTGGGTGTTTTGAGTTGAGCAGCTCTTTCCTTTTTCCTTCTCTTGTCTTCCAAGCAACAAATGTCAGCTAATTACACCATGGCTGTTTGGATGAGCTCCATCTTTCCCTGTGCTCTGCCGCGCTTTTCTCTATGGGCTGCAGGAAAAGTCAGGCAGTTAGGAGCAGTCAGTGGTGGGGGTTGAGCTACAAAGCTGCAACCCCCCCGCCCCCCCTGCCAGAAATTGATTCTCCGAGAGTGGACTCATCAATACTTATCACAAATGATACAACCAAGCTTGCACCAACTTGATGCAACAGGAAGGGTTTGCCCAGTTAGAAACAAGTCTGGTAACACGCAAAGCTATCCATGCTGGGGCCAGTCCCAGCCAAAACAAGTATTTCCCAAAGCTCCTTTATTCAGTAAAAACCTGCTTATAACAGATCCCATTTGATCTGGTGACACACTCTCAGGCACAAGACTATCGAGTCGGGCAAGGGAGAAAAGTGCAAGTCATTGACTGCGTACGGAACAACAAACTGCCACCTTGGTGTGTGTGAAGTGAAGCCTTGAGGACGCAGCCGCGCCCCAGAGTACAGATAGCTCTCACACAGAGACAGACTGATAGGGAGAGAAAGAGACAGAGAAGGAAAGGAAGGGGAAAAAGGTCCGGAGAGACAGGCAGATTAAAGCTTCAGTCCACACGAACAACAAACTACAATCCAAGATCCTAACCAGGAAGCACTGCAGGGCACAGTTAACAACCATTTACATTCAGTGTTGGCTCTGAGCAGACAGCAAACTCAAAGGATGTTTATTAGGTGCGTACGTTTCAGACAAATATTCTCATTAGAATAGGAGAAATCTAATTAATTGCTTGATTCACTGAATGAACCCCGAATTTGTAATGTAATCATAACAACTGCTTTTCAAGGGGCTCTTGTTAAATTTAATTGGGGGAGAAAAAAAAAACATCCTCTTTCTCTGAATGAATGAAAATCAAATTAGGCCTGAAACTGGAGGAGTCGGCAAGTTTGTTCTGGCGTGCCATAAAAAACTGTAAAAGCAGGGGTGTGTGACCATATATATTTTAAAAAGTCACGCATCAACTCCTTTGTCACATGTGAAGATATATCAGGGGCAGAGAGTGAGAGAGATGCAAGACACAAATTCGTTTTATTAAATGGTATACTCACTGTTAAAGATGTCTTCAGCTCTTTGACATAACTGCTTTAACACCTAGAGAAAAGAAAGCACAAATATAAGATCACTGAGGTCCAAGTTAAAAATACAACTGTACTTTAGTACACTTTGATTTACATGACAATAAAATCGACATTTGTTGGTGAAGCTTGGTGATATTACTGAATGTTTTCTGCTTTGATGGTCAGATGTGAATAAAGCCCGAGTTACAGTTACAGCATACAGCTTAGTTGAGAGTTTTTGGTCTAGAGACACATCAAACAAAAATACAGTGACGTCTGAAACACAGCTGTGGCTGTGCACACACGCAAAGATATTCACTCACACACACACAGACACACACACACACATATACAAAACCTCTTTTTCCTCCCCGAGCCCTTTCTTGCAAAACCTGTTTTTGAGAAATGGATCTAGACACTGGAGCTTTGAGTGCGAGGATATTTTCCCCAAACACAAGACAGTTCTTGCAGAGAACCAAGCCTTACCAGTGTTCTCACGCCCATCTCTCATGCATTGTCTCTAAGGCCCTCTTGTGCTCTTACAGCCCGGACTGGATTTGAACAGTTCACCAAAAACACCCGCCACCTCACTACATTTGTTACTCCAGAGTAAACAAAGAGATCTGACAACTTTTACATTTACTCCTCACTGTAAACAGTCATTAGCTGATACACACTCCACACACACTGGAGTTTTCTTCTAGTATCTTACCTTTACTAGTTACAACTTGTGCCATCATGGATGGATAATACGGTTGAAAACGCTGCCCGAAAACTTCCATGTACACAAATAAACGGCCGAGCTTATAGACATTTCCAGACACACTGAGACACCAACACACAAATAGTGTTATAGCGCGTGTGGGTGGCTATCTAACAAGGTTTTGTTGACAGTAAACACATCCATCTGGTCAGCAGCAACAGAATCAAGTCTGGTGGATGCTTCATCAGCATAGAAGTGGTCAACTTGTAAATTCCTTCTTTTAGGTTAGTGACTAAATCTTGCACTGGGTCAGCTAAAACAATAATTCATTTCCACAACAGCGACTTCCTTTTAAATGGCACCTGTTTGAATGACAAGGTAAAACAGAGTATATGGTATATTACTGCTCCTGCGCCTAAGTGATTTTCTGTGTGGATGCCCTCCAGTCATGTTAAAGTCTATGGCACATAATGCAAAGCACATCTGCCATTATGCCTCAATTTATCTCTGAACAGAAATCACCTAGAATGACAGCATGGATGACAATAATAAGAGCACTGATCGAACTGTAATGGTCACCATCATTATCTCCAACTCTTATACAGGCAGACAAACACACACATACACACACACACACACACACACACACACACACACAAATACTTTGATAACACATAGCTGTGATAATGATAACAGAGAGCCAGGTAGGCTGAATTCATCTTCAGCTTTTTCATAAAGGCCTATTAGTGGATGATTAAAGGATCTCTGCTCATAGGGCTTCAGCACAGAAAATGATTTGCCAGCCACGAGGCAGGTGAATTATACTGGATAAGAAAGCCAGTCCTGTCTGCAATCATTTGCCTATGAGAGAACCAGGCTGTTAGTCTATTAACCTCATTTCACTTTAAGATCTTACCAGTTTTTCATCATTGGCAGATGTATAAAATATCCCTAAACACACATTTTATTCCTCAGACTTAATGCCCAAAGCCTGACCCAACAGTAATGTCCTTATAAATATTTACTGCGCAAGACGCGTTTAAAAATTAAAACGTATCAAATTGATGTTTGCAATTAAATAATTAACATACAACAACTAAAATTAGGATCATTTCGTAACAAAAGAAAAAGCTGCTTTAATTTAGATAAAGAACGCACACAATCACGTCACTGAGAAATAATGATTTTAATCAAACTACTTTCAAGTCAGAAAATGTATTATTTCTGTTAAAGTTCAAGCAATAACCTTATTATAGCAACCACCACTGCTATTATTATTTCCATCTAATTCACTTGAAAGGCAAAAGGCAAACAAAAAAAACAGGAACTAGCCACAAAGTTGTAATTACCTGCATTTAAACTTCAGGCATGCTTGTACATGGACAGAGAATAAGCCAACAGCAACGACAACTCTCTGAACAGTCTTGTTTGATTTCCCTTAATCTGCCCTTCTCCCACAGACACACAGATACAGACTTTACTTTAAGATTCATGCAACGGCTCTTAGACATCTGCATGGGGTTAAACACAAAGGTCAGGCTTTCGAATAAACAAAGAAAGATGTTCCTCACAAATAATTGTTGGTATTTGTGCATGGGGAAACAAGTGTACTCTGAGAATACACCTATTGAGATTGCTCTAAAATCCCTTGCTTTTTAATATTTGATGCCTTGTTAGAAGAGCGACACTGGTGAGGTGTTTGTCTCTGCTGTCTCTGTTGATCTCTGGTACACCGGGGCCCTGTGGGAGTGAGCTAGTGAGACTTGGCCACAGACATTTTCCTGAAGCCCCCAGAACAAAACAGGCAAGTCTTGACAGTCTGTCCGCCACCGAGCCGTCACACAATCAGTTGCAGGAAACCAATCCCTAAATAGCAGTGATTCATCTCTTCATCACACACAATGCCAGTACACAGTGCACAAAGAAGCTCTCTCTTCCTCCCTCTCTCACTCCCTGTCTTACCCTATCTGTCTCAACCCCTTCCCCCAGTGTGGTCTCTCATGCAGCTTAAAATAAGTGCTTCTCCCAGCTTTCTTTGCCCTGTGATTTACTGGCAGTGTTTAACTGCAGGGCAGCATCTTTTATCGTTACATGATCTGGGTCTGAAAGCTGACAAAATGGAATCTGTGTGCGAGTACCTTTGTATGTGAGTAAGTGTATGTTCAGGGCAAAGGAGGGTGGAATAAAGAACTTGTGTGAGAAACATTTGTCTAAACGCAACTCCAACCCTCCCAGCTTCCCAGTCCTGTACGTGTGTGTCTGCTTGTGTGTGTGCGTGTGTGTGTACATTTCTGAAATTTGTGTGTTTGTCATTGCACTAAATGGTTTCTTCCTTGACTTGATGGAGCAAGTGCCATCTCTGGGGAACCAGTTACACCACACACAGAGGAAAGCGCTTTGAGACTGGTGCAAAGCTCAGAACATTAGTGCAACCCATTTGCAGATAGAAGATGGTAGCATACATATATATATATATATATATATATACATATATATATAGTTTTATATGTATGTCTCTGCTGTGTGTGTGTGTGTGGGTGTGTTTGTATGTGTGTCTGACCTACCAGGCTTGCTTGTGTGCCTTTTTGCGTGTGTACTCATGTTTTTGTGTTACCATGAAAACTTTTCCCTTTATGGCACAGAGCCCATTGCTGCATTAGCCATTCCACTTCCTTTCTTGCTGTCCTCTGCAAGATAAACCCTCATTCGTTTGTAACTGAGATATGCAGCCAACCTGGTATGGTCGGCTGGCCGTCTTTGCAGCAGTTGCATTTCGAACAATGCTATCAGTACAGTATGTGACTAGATCATCGCCACAGGATAATCAGACTAGCACTGGCCAACGCAAGAGGTTCAGTATATCGTTACAGCCTTGATGATCCATAAAGATGACGTGTGAAGGTCAGAGTAGCCGTGACAAACACAGCTGTCACATCTCCTCCCAGCACCCTCTTGGCTAACTGGCCTTCCGAAACACTCAGCACCAGACATGGGGAGCTGGGGAGCACAGAGGCCAAGGCCAAGGGAACAAGCCTATAACTACAGCCGGGCATGTATCATGACACGATTGCCCTCTGTGTGATAACACAAGATGCCGTAAAGAGGCGAATCAGAGCCGCTTTGGTAGTAATGACATCAAAACACTTATGAGCAATCATGCCAGTGTAAAAAATATCATGACAGCTATTAGCATTAGTTTCAGAATTTAATTCAACATCCAATATAGGCATGCATTTAACTGGTTTCATTGTATGGGGGCGGGTAAAAAAGCTGCAGTGGAGTTGTGTGGGGAGCAGATGTGAATCCACTTTGATTTCTATGCCTGTGTGTGGAGCTTCTATTAAATGGATCTGCTGTCTCCTTGATCAAGGGAGTCAATAAAGGGCCAGTCCTGTCAAACCCTCAGGGGTAAGTGTGTATGCACATACAGTATGTGTCCATGTGTGTGTGTGTGTGTGTGTGTGTGTGTGTGTGTGTGTGTGTGTGTGCGTGCGTGGGGTTGTGTGCTATGGACAGAATCTGAAGTACTCTGACAGGTGAGTGATTGAGTGCTTTCATTTCCCTCCAGCGACAACAAGACATGTGCACACAAACACATACGTAGCAGACACACACAGACACACGGCAGAGGATGGAGGGTGAAGAAGAGCAAGAAAAGAGAGCTGCTGTTTCCTGAAGGATGCTGCTCCTGCCTGCATGCTTAAATTAGCTCTAAATGTTTGGATTACACACGGGAGCTCTCACAGAGGATTTAGCAGCCATAGCCTAGAGTCCAGGGATGTGTGGATGTTTACTTCCACACACACGCACACGACAATACACAAAAAACGTCCTTTCACAGATCACAAACATGCTTCACTAACATATAACTTAATATATGCCACAAACCCCTGTCAAATTAACTAAACTGTATCCATAACTGAGAGATGCTGATAGTTTAAAAGCAACTGAGATGTGTCCTGTTTTCTACTATCACTACATGATAAATGGCGTAAACACAATCATGTACTCTTTCATTCATCAGGTTTCTGCTGCGGGGAGACAGTGTTTTCACATTGCACTTTTTAAAGAGGCCAGTCTTTGCTTGTGTCGGTGGGGGGAGGATAGGATATGCTACCAGACATCGAGACAAGGAAAGAAAAAAGGCGAAAAAGAGAAGGGGAATGAGGGAGGTCAGTGCCCCCAGTCTCAGATAAAGGCCTCTCCCTCCCTTCTGCCTCGGCTTTCCAAGCCCCTGCTAGGATCGAGAGGCGTCTCACGTTACAGCTGTCTCTCAGTGTCATCGTTCAGAAACAGAGAGCGCAGGAGAGAGAGACAGAGTGAGGGAGAGAGACAGAGAAAGAGAAAGCGGGACAATGCCATAGCACTAAGCAGACTCAGCGGGCTAGGCTTTCATGGCTGGACAAGAGAAAAACAACAACAGCAGCAGGTTCAGCGGAATGAGGGAACCCTTGTGGTTTGGCTGCCTGGTGCTGTTTTTTTAATAAGGGACGTTAATGCAACATACAGTTTCACTACATTGTCTAAGTGTTTCGTAATCACAGGAACGTGCTTGACCTTTTCAAGACAAATTATTTCCAAACGTAGTGTGAACACAGCAAGCCGGATGATTTCCTCTACCACCTGAGCTTAACTGAACACTTCAGACTGTAAGCAGAAAAAAGGGGAAATTATTTCACCAGTGTTTTGTTTACAGTGGGAACAGAGCAAGACAGACACTCAGATGAAAGGACACAAAGGCTAGGTGCTATAAGGCTTGTGTGGATGAGCTGAATTACTCTTCTGTAAAAGAGTATGCTTTTCTAACCATAAAATGCTAAAAACAGCAGCTTGTCCCGGGTCCAATAATGACTAATCTAATGACGGTTGCATTTCAGCCCGGGCTGCTAA
>JAPTHA010000018.1:17826735-17859806 GCA_029814585.1 Gymnapogon annona | reverse complement strand
ATGCTAAAAACAGCAGCTTGTCCCGGGTCCAATAATGACTAATCTAATGACGGTTGCATTTCAGCCCGGGCTGCTAACAAGGTAAGGCCATGCAGGTCACCACTGCCCTGAGTTAAATTCAGACTGAATCCTTAGTTCTTTTCTTTTACCTTGTCTGGAGAAAAACATAGGATCAAAATGACTTCCAGACAAAAAGTTAATGAAGGTCGGGGTTCTGTATATGCAGATTTTAATTCAGAGCTGTAGCACTTACAGCATTGTACACAGAGAGCAGTGATTCTACGAGTGCAGTTTAAATAAAACAGTGCGCAGAACAAATACATATAGCTTTTGCACGGCTCAAAACTGCTTCCCTGTTTATTTTTCTGTATCCTTGTCATATCTCATGGTGTTCTGTAGGAGTTAAATATTTAAAATTCTGGCTTAGCTTGGAGCAAGCTTTGCCAGCACAGCTAAAATAAAAAGCCTTTGTGGCAGCAGTGACCAGATTTTAAATGCTGCAGAAGATCAATAAATGGGGGCTGTCGAGGCACAATCTCATGCATTTGTGTGTATATGTGAGTGTGCGCTTGTGTCCTGTCCCTGTGTGTAGATGCCAGTGTTCTGACAGCAAATGTGTGCTGATATGAGCGTGTGTGTGTGTGAATGTTTGTGTGGTTATGTATGTGACTGCATGTGTGTCTTAATGCCCACCAAGGCTCATAACGTCACAGCCTGCTACAAGCTATTCTATACTATCATCAAGAATCCCACTGACCCAGGAGGCGCACCAATAGAGAAACCAATATCATTCCCATTCCCACATTCGACGCCTCCTTCCTATTTCTTTTCCATTCCCAGTATCCTTCCTCATCAGCACGTAGCCAATATGGGTGAATTCTACAGAGAAGTGTAAATACAGGCTCTGCAACAGATTGAGAATGTCAAGGTGTGGTAAACATCACACTAAATAGCTGGTTTTCCAGACCACATTGTAATTTCCATAATCCGATTCCCTCTGAAACACAATAATAGCCAACAAAAGATGTAAAGGAAAGTGTTATCTTTTTTGTCTTAGTGAATAACACCTACTAAATACATAATGCGTTAAATTGTGTTTATGCTGTTCTGGTCCATCCAGCCTGATTCAAACTCATTTCAATACATTTACTGAATGTCTTGGTTTCAAAGTCTGATTTCAATTCAAGGGAAAAAAAACCATTCAGAATGAAGACAGGTCTTTGTGATGGCAAGTTTAAATGGATGCTCTCAGCTCACATTCAAAGTGATAATGTTCTATGCTGTATTTTTTGTGCATGAATATGAAACAAGAGTCAATCAGAGCATTATAAGGACCTGTATGCATGGTGTGCTACAGTTTCTCAAAGTGGTACATCTGTATTTTCACCTTCTTACTAATGTACAAAACAAAAACAGCCCTGAAGTGGAAAAATCATCAGGACCTTTTGAGACTTCATTAAAAGAAACTAGCCTGGACTTTCCAAACAAGGCATCTCTTTGGAGGGGGAAATCAACCTTTTCACCTTGCTGGTGGAAAAACAGGCATCCCAACGAGACAGTGCATGCAAAAACAACCTTGACTTTCATCAAGGAAATTCTCACATTGAATGATAAATAGAGGCCCAGGGGACGAACAGCAAAGAAGCAGCTTATCGTCTTTCCCTCCCAAATTTGGCCGCTCTGTCTTCTGTCTCCTCAAAGTCAATATGGGGTGACCCACTTGCACTTTACAGTGCTTATTGTTTGGTAATTAATCCACCATATGTAATCCACAAAAAAATAGGGAGAAAACTAAAATGCATGTTGATTTGTTCGCTGTTAATTAACGGTTGAGTCTGTTCACTTGTTTCTACAACAGGAGGCATATGTGCCCTATCTCATTAGCTTTCAGCAGTTTTTCAAGATGTATAATTTGTCAGATGCAAATACAACTCTGAGGGGAAGTTAGCCACAATGTCTGAAAAAGCTGACTTATAAAAAGGGCTGTTACTGGACATGCAATTTAGACAATTATTTGCGTACCCTGATGATTATCAGGCCTCCACTGAACATTCAGCACAACAAAAATAGCAAGGTAACATAAGGTTAGATAGATGATCTGAGTGCTAACCAACTTTCCAGCTGAGAGGACATTACCCATAAGGCCATGTGAACACATATCAATAAGCAAGCTGCCAGAGTGGGTCTTACAAAAGACTATGCAGTGACAGAAACAGAGCAGCAGTAAATTGATCTGTAACAATAAGAGGCATATTATCAATCTAATGTCTAGAAGCTTTTAGAGCTTTTGCTAAAATGCTGCCGCTTCTTAAGGGGCCATTAGCCCTTATAGGATTAATGTCTACTTCAAAACATCTGTTAAAGTCTCAGTTCTTGGAACATCAATTAATTATTGTTTTCTTTGCGTGTGTGCATGCACAATATACAGGAGACAACATTGAAGGGTGAGGAAATATGATCAAGGACTCTATAACGTTGGTTGTTGAATTATTAGGTAACACAGGGCAGACCTCTACTTCCGCTCTAAATTTCATAGCTCTGTGTTATAGCGCTAACATGCAGAGATTTGACAGGGCTCCCAGATGGCCATTATTATCAATAGATTATTTGTAGAACTAATTAATCTCTGTCCAAATAAAAGCAAAAATCAATGTCATTAAATATTTAGTTAGGAGTTATCAACATAATGACTCACAAGAACTTTACGCTAGACAAACATATCCCAAACATGGCAGCTATATCCTCTAGTGTTCATTATCAGTTCAGATATCTATCATCTAGAAAATACATACAGTACCATTAGTTAAAAATCATGCATATTTAATAGGCTTAATCAGCAACAAATGTTAGTCGTGCACAATATTGAAGCACGTTCTGAAATCTGATGCATTTATATATTTTTTTTTTGCTGACACTCAATGACTGTTACAGAATGCTGTTAATGATAAGGTCACGCTGTTGTCCAGACTTTAAATGTGTTTTAGGAAGATGAGTTGAGATTACAAAAACTAACTACATTTTAATAAGTAAAATAATACTTGGTTCATTTAAAAAAACAAGCAGAAGGCTGATAACTTCAAGGAAATCTATGTACTGTAAGCGCTCTTTTTCACCTGTATTATTAATCTATCAACAAGCATTGCCTGATACTGATGAGCTGTTCGATATATCGTGGACACCTCATATGTCTCACTTCATTTCACTTCAACAGAGCCACGAGTTTCCACAGTAAAAAATACAGCCTCATATTCAATAGTAAAGGATTATCGGGAATACAGCCCTGTGTGCACATGGGATTGTCTTCTCAAAACTGTCCAAGTTCTGTCAGATTCAGCACCCCTAGACACAGAGCTCGTGAACCTAATTTCACCTAATCAGCTTAGTCAATAGCAACCGTTTGCTGTGACTTTGGTAGACATGCAAATAGGGCTTAACTATGTCTATCCTTAATTCCTGAATGTTCAAGTCAAGCCGAAGTCCTTCTTTATCTCTTCAAAAACAACAGTTCCAATTTGAGGAAAGGAAACAAGAAAGGAGGGAGGACAAAACTCCAGCCGAGAGTTGTTTTCCTCTTTTTTTCCTCTCTCGCTCTCTTGGCCTGGCAAGGAGAGACATCTCTGATTTGAGTGTGCTTGAGGTAGCACAGTGTGCTTTCATTTCAAACCAACATGGCAAACAAACTCTGACAGATTTGTTCCCCTTTTTCACTTTTGCTCTTGCTCATTCTCTCTCAAATTATGGGAAAACACACTGCACAAGTGTATGAGTACTTCTTGTTGGTTTGTATGTTCAGCTGCAGCACTCACACAAGCACACAGACACACACGCACACGCATGCTTGTGCACATTCAACACTCAAATCTGCACAAAATGACTCTAACAATAGTTAGACGTAATAGTGGTAGAAAACTGTGAGACACTGTTCCGTTTCAATTCACTGATAGCACTAATGGCTTCTTAGCAGCTCCATGAAATCAAGCAGCTGTCATGTCGATGCATCAGCAGTGAGAGGAGGGAGAGCCATCCCCATAAGGACAGAGGCACCGCGCCTTCATGTTTGGCTAAACATCTGCTCCTCTGCACTCCTGCTTTGCAGCAATAAACGGGCAAACAAAAGAGGTGGGAGGTGAAATGATCACATTTTCCATTTCAAAGCATTTGTTCAGTTTGTTTTCTTTCCCCTCCTCTTTCTTATACCGTTTGCTGGTCATGAGGCATAAGTGAGATCAAGTTTAAGTCTCAGGGACAGCACAAATGCATAAGCTAAAATACCACCTTTGTGAAACTAATGGCAGAAATTAAATAAGGTCACCTTTTTCCACCAGTAACAGGATAATTCTCTGCGCCAACACTCTCTTGTCTGAACTGTTGGTTGCGAACCAACACTATGACACCTCAGTCAGGGGTGATCAAAACTGTGGGCATGTGTGTGTGTGTGTTCAAGATGAATGCATGAGTGTGAATATCTTATACCTGTCAATAAATCAATCACACGAAACAACAAATGTGTGTGGGACAACACAACAAAGGTTTCTTTAGAGGGCAATGAAACGCATCTTAATCACACAATTGTCCCAAACATTATTATTATTTGAGAACATCACTCACTTTTCAAAATTCTCCTTTTTAACTATTCTTCACCTATCGGCATTCTTGATCGTTAAAACCCTTCCTTCGTGCCTTCATTCCTTCCTTCCTCCATTCATTCATGTTTGGTTGCTTGGTAAACATAAACACAGTAAACGTTCAAACAACTTTAGCTTGAAAACAAGTGCCTACACATATTATCTATATGTGACCATTTTCCACCTGCCACTGGAATCAAACACACACAATCACAATCCCCGTGTCATCAGCCACCACGCCACTTTATATTTGCTTTCTTTTTCTAAAGCGCACGTCTCGGTCCGTAAAGTGTCCTCTATGATTAAACTGGCTTCAAATCTTTTGCTGACATTCTTAATAACCACCTTTCGTTTCGTTCGTGAACGTCACACGACAAGACTCCGTTTTCATTTTTCTCAAACCAGTCGAAAACTTTTGATAAAACTTGAGAAAGAGAGAGAGAGGGAGAGAGGAAAAAAAACGTGGATCCATTTCCTTTTAAAGTATCCCAATGTGTGTGTGTGTGTGTGTGTGTGTGGGAGACAGGAGAGAGCGAGGGGTTGGAAAAAGGTTGGGGTGCTTAAGGGGACGAATTTAAAATAACCAAGATGGCGAGAGGCTTGTTGTTTTGGAAGGGGCAGGGGAAAAAATGGAGGATATTGTAATATACACAAAGGGATAAATTTCAACAACTCGGCCAAGCGGCTGCTAGCGCTGCCTGCGTACATGCACCTCGGTTTGAGGAAGCGACCGCGATAGCGACAGGCTGCCCGCTACTGTAACGACACCCACCGGCTCCAACTCTCCGAGCCGCTCTGGAAACACAAATGAACGTTATACATCCACTTTAATCCGGACCGAAGGGAGATATTTATGTATTTGTCGCTTTAATTGTTTTATTCTCGCGTCGGGGGGACTATTAAAACTGGATGGATTTTAACGGACGGACAGCGAGGACCAACGGCAGTCCGGTGCCTCCGTAGTTGTTTCACCTCCTCCTTCCTTCCTTCCTCTTTTTTTCTTTTTTTTAACAATTACAACATCCAACAAGATATCGAAACCGACGACAGCACATTGAACCACGAAATAAAATGTTATAGAAAAAAAAAGTTTTGATTTGTCCACGGTAAAGGCGAGTTGTTATGAGAGAGGGGGTAGAGAAAAAACGCGAGCTCGTGCCAACGGCGCGAGCGAAAAGGAGAAGAGAGGGACACAAAGACGATTCCCACTATCAGGTCACTACTCGCAAGAGGAAAAAAACACTTCGATTTGTATTGAGGAAAAAAAAACTCTCGACCGAAAACGTACGAGTGTAAACTACGGGATAAAACCACGGAAAACCGAGCGAATTAACGGCGTAACGCGAAAACAACTTACTATCTATAAGCAGTTAGAGAGAGGGAGGAAGAAGAGAGGAAAAAAAAGCTAAGAAACTAGAAACGAAGCCAAAGCTGTACGCGGATCTCCGCTTGTTCCGTGATGGGGGCAAAACAGCGTCAGTGAAATAAAACACTTACCTTTTTTTTTTTAGTTTCGACACTTTACTTATTTCCAACGTGGGTTTTGAGTTGAACTAACACTTCGGCTTGATCTTCTTGAGCCTCTTTTTCCCCCTCTTGCTCCGTTTTGCTTATGAAAGAGGTCGGGGACGAATGATAAAGAAGGGAATTGGGCAGTAATTGAGTCTCGGTGTGTGAGTGTGTGTATGTGTGTGTGTTAGTTACTAACAGCAGATTGAAGGAGACTCTTCTCAAGGTTTATTCAGCTCCACTTCAAGGAACCGACCTGACGTCAGCTCACTACTGCCACACAAAGAAAACTTATTATTTGTGCAGCGGTCGTAGTAAAGCGGCTTGATACAGTTATTGACCGTTATTACTTTAAATGCGACACGGTCATTAGCGGCGATAGCGCTGACCGAGGCGCAACTTTATTTATGATCTTAGCAGCATCTGTGTCAACTATTCTCACGACGAGTAAACAAATAGCATTATGAAAAAGAAAAGAGAGGAAAAAAAATAAGAGAAATTACGCCGGACGCGTTTACGCAAAAATACTTATTTACGTTTCCTGCCAACTTTATATCAACTTTTATCAGTTTTAGTAATTATCATTACGCGTCGTTTTTTTTAAAAAAAAAAAAAAAGTTTGTTTTTGATCGCAGCACTGGTTTGCAGCCTGTTAATAAAGAAAACGTTTCGTTCTAATACTGACGTTTGAAAGACGTCATTAAACATATGTTTAAGCTGAACTGAGGTTAAGTCATGATTAATATGGTTTTACGTTTCATCTGTTTGCAAATATTAAAGGTGTAAAATAAGATCTTTCCTTCTATATCTGTCCAGTAAACACGTTACCGATGGAGTGATGTGAAGTGGTCATTAAAATGCAGCTCTACTAAAAGTACCTGTTTATGTTGCAGTTGCATCTGTCCATCTGTGGCAGTAATGTATCCTTTGTCCTTTCTTGCGATTGTGAATACAGTAGCCTCATTTGTCAGCAGCCCAGCATGTCAGTAAAATTGCACATGTTTCACTGTTATTTGACCAAATGATAAGCTCTCAGAAGATGACACACGATCAAACAAAACACAAGTCAGCCCCACACAGGCTCTAAATTAGAAGACATTTGCCAAACAAAAACAGAAATAGGACAGATCTTCCTCAGGAGAGGATCAATACATTGCCTGGCAAAGACAGCCATCTGTGCCTAATTGTATGCTTTACCTCCTCTTCTGAACACACAATAAGCAACAGGCTGAACGCAGGCCCTCTGACCCAGACTGGGTTTCCAGACGGGGGAAGATTATTTCATTCAACTGGAAAACAACAAGGGGGTGGGGGGAGTTTTTTTTTTTTTTGCAGATGGAATGGGCAACTGTTCTTATACTACGCCCCACCCTGATGAGGATGAGGATGGGTCATAGAGCCAGAGCCAACTGGTGTGTCAGTGCATGTCACATCAGCACTGGTTGTATCCATTTTAACAGGTATTATGGAGGATTAACAAACTGTTCACTGTTAGTTTATAGACATCCCATAAATCACGCATGCACAATGAACTCGTTGTTAGTGGCGTGATGGAGTGTTGGTTTACAGGCACATTCTTATTAATGCTTCATAAACATTATAAATGACCATAAACACTTCTTGTTTCTTCACGTTCTGTTGTTACGTCACAGCAGCTAAACATGTCACCCCGGCCTTATTGATTTTATTGGAAGAGTCGCAAAGCCATTCATCAAAAATCTGTCACTTGCCAAAAAAAAAATACAAAATGTGCCGGTGGGGAGGGGCTCTGATAAAACTTTCATGATCACCTGAGTTTGTAGGACGGACACAGACCTCCACATTCAGCTTGTGGTGTGCAGTTAAACCTATTTTATAAGCTTGCTCTCCATGTTCTTTGGCCATTGATTTTTCTTTCTGCCCCTTTCCATTACCTGTTGAGAAAGGGGGGGGTTGCTCTTCTTCAAACACACACACACACGCACATAATCCTCTCTATCCGTCTCTCTAGCCACTGGCACCCTGGTGTATTTCTCCATCTCCTCCGCCTCTTGTAGTAGGAATGACAGGCCATGAGGAATGACAGTGGCTCTGTTTGTCATACAGTAGCAGCGAGAAGCAAGGATTTTTAATTGCATTGGAGAATCTTCATTAAAGAGAGCACATGGGGGCGGGAATGGGGGAGAGGGCTGCATGGGGCGGCGTCAGGGGACACTCTGAGCATCGTCATTAGGAGAAGGCACTAGCAGCATAGAAGGGTGGGCCCTCTTTGCATGCACACTGAGAATGCCTGCCGTACCTCGGTCATTTGTAACATAATAAGTGCCAGCACAATGACTGCAATGCGAGAAAGCACACCACAGGGAAGGGAAGGGGGAAGGGAGACAGCATGTCTGTCTAAAAGAGGGACTTTTTTTTGTCTTGATTAGAAAGTATAATGAGCCACTAAAGAAACAGGGAAAAAAGATCTCTCCTGAGACTGATGGAAAACAAATTAATCTGGTGATTTGGATTTAATTATTATTTTTCTATTAGTCCACCATTCAAAGACAGGGACAGCCGTCAGAAGCAAGGAGCTGTGCTTGCATTTATTGATTTTTGCCTAGACACATTCAGGGAATACAGATTCATCTGCTTTCCTCCCCGCACAATCCACTATGTGGGATTCCATTAACACAAGAAGCTTCCAGCAACTCTGAGATGTTTAATTTGAACAACATAAATTGAGCTTAAAATAGTGTTCACACACGAGAAAAGTGGCCTAAGGATGTCTTTTTATGCAATTGAATTAGGCGTCACTTACTGTTGTGTCCTACATAATAAGTATTAAATAAACACCCAATAAATTAAATTAAGACTGCTGTAAAGACTGACTCAAACGGTATTGTTCCTCTTCCTCTCTTACATCTGACAATGCTGTAATAGTTGTGTTTAATTTAATCTTTTGTTTTGGATTAATGCAAGAACTCTGCAACCGGACTATAATTATTCTTCCCGTCCATGTAGTATCTTCGCTTTGTAGCATCCTTTCAATACATCAGTAGTCTTGAACACAATGCGCGGTGAGATGTAATGATTTGCAAAGTCAATGATTTGAACTGCCTGTGTGATTAAAGCACGAGGGACCAATTTGCAGCTGCTATATGTAGAATATCGGTGTGCCTCAAGTAACACTCATATTCTCCTACTGACATGAAATTCAGCAGTCATGCCCTATAAACGAACTTATTGATTAGTGTCCCTCAATGAAGTGGGTTTGCAATAAATATCATGGCTTGGAGTGTGTCGAACCAATCACACATATCCTGAAAACCTAACTGCACCTAATGGCACATGGGGATCCACGTGACAGTGAAATATGTGTTAATCCTTGACCTTTGACCCCAAAAGCCATCTACAGGAACCAGGTTAAAGGAAGGCATGTATGCTTTTGTCGCACAAATGTTTTTAACCACCCTAATGTGTTTTGCTGACTGTGTAACAATGGTATGCTTACGTTAGCGAACACAAATCATCTTGATAAAAAGTGATTTGAGAGATCTCGCCAAATAATGTTTTCCATGCAAGGTTGACTAATAAACCCCTGCACGGTCTAAATGAGTGCGCTCGGCAAGTGTTTATTGTGGTGAATGTAACTGAGCAGAACCCTCCGTTGTATGATGTAATACACAGAAGGGAGAAATCATCATAATAGCAGAGTAGTAGAGTGACTCATTCGTTGATGAGGTACGTTCACACTGTCATTCAATGAGGAGATGCAGTCTGTGCGCACATGTTGTCAGTGTGTGACCGATGGAGAGAGGGGAAAGAGACAAAGACAGATAGGCAGAGAGCGAGAGAGGAGAGAGAGACAGAGAGCATTAGTATGTTCCTTTTCTGGGAATGAGGAGTCATTTGTGCCAGGAAAGTGAAGAAACAAGTCCCAGCCCTACGGTGATGCATCTCACCATGAAGAATGAGATCACAAGCAAATGTCACCCCCACCTGAACAAAGCCAAATGACCTTGAATCAAATAAAAACACATCTTTATCCCCGTCAGTGTGTACACACACCACACAAATGTCAGCAGATTTTCCATTTACTAAATCTGCTCCTAAGTGCAGAGGGGTTTCAGCGAAGGTAATCAACCTAGTATTTTCCTTCAAGTCCACATGACTATCACTCAGAGACAACCTCACTGCAAACACTACACTTAACTGTGGTCACTTTCTTAATTAAATCAACTGTAAATGGCTTTAAGAGCCAGATTCTCACAGAAACTACAAAAGGAAAACTGACTCTAGAATTTACCCTGTTCTGTATTTCATGGCGGTTAAAGCGTGGGGATTTTCATGGGAAATTACAGTCACAGTTGAATGAATTTTAAGCTTCACTGCATTACCTTATCATAGTTTACATATAACTAGCGTTGATTTCTACTCACTGCGAGAACCAACCGGTGCTCTATATTGCTGACAATAGACAATATTATGACAGACTTGTACTTTTGCCATTATCATTACTGAGGTTTTACTGTTATCTCTCTTGTCTGACCCACATACAACGCAAGATATGCTATTTGTAACCACTGTTGTGCTGCCTTAATGGCAATTTTATTTTTACATTTTCTTACAACAAACTTTACATGGCTTGTTATGATAAAATAGGCAAACATTACCTGAATAATTCATGGTCATTACCTGGAAAATAACAAACATTATTCTAATTCCATGGAGACCTGGGCCCTCTTCTATTAAGTCATCCACTGCTGATTTGTAATGCGAAGGTAAGCTATCTTTCATGGGATTCCACTCAAATGCTAATCTGCAGGAGACTTTCAGTGCATATTGACAGACATTATTCTTGGCCAAATCACTCATCGGAGATTTAAGAGTGTTCATTTTCGACAGGCAAAGTGCTTTCTTGTTCTTTTTCAGGCAGAGACTTTCGACAAGTTTGATTCGGCAGAGGGTTCCCTGAAAATTTCCATCAAAGCGTGGTAAAACAAACAGCTATTCAGACTGCGCTTCATCAAGGACAGAGCGTGTAACAGATTTGAAATTAGGTAAGCTTACATGAAATGCAGTGCAAACTCCAACTTTTGTCTGGACTTGGAAAATCTGTCTGAGAATCAAACCCTTTCACTGAAGGGACAAACAGAGACAAACTACGCAAATGACAACTTTGGTATGATAACAAATGTACTGTAACTCCAGAAAATGAATCAAAATTTTGAGGCCTGCTGCTTGAATTCAGGCAACGCAGAAAACATGGAGTACAGCCTACAATATAAAACAGGACAATAAGGCTGAATAATGAAGGAAACCTTTTTTAGAGAAATAAAACTGCCACTAGAAATAGAACTACAGAATGCATTTGGAATCGGTGTTTTGACAACATCTATTAAAGGCCAATTATTCAATTGTGTGACTAAAACCTTTGGAAAATATGCAGCTGTAGTTTCTGCTTTAAATGTCAATATTCCACCTTGCAACATATGAACAGGACATAATATTGTGTTGCTCTCATATAAAGATGATTCAGTCTTACACATCCAAGCTGTGACTACATGTTAATATGGACATTCTGACATAAGACTTCCTTTGCCCAACTGACATTGTGTTCTCTACACAGACCACAGAGTCAGTTGGGCAACGTAATGTCGTTGCTTGGCAACCAAAAACACAGCTTAAGATATGAGATAAAAATATGTGACCTCAACCAAAGAAAAACTTAACCTTTTCAAATTGATTCATTATGACATTCACTAACACTTGAGTCAGTGTACTTTTGAAGTTTATTCAGTAACTTATTCTGGCAACAAAAATCAAATAAAAAATCAAATAAAAAGTGTTAATATGACAACCAACAATGCACTACGGAATAAATGTAGTTTCTTCAGTTTATACCCACAAACACAAAATAAATTAAACAAAAAGTGCAATTCAAAAAGATTAAAGTATGCTAAATTAACTTTTTGTATTATTGCCTTATCAGATGGTAAATACTGAAAAACATTGTGCTTTTTATGGAATAAATTCTGTTTCTTCAGTTTTTATCCACAAACTGAAAATAAATCTAAAAATAAATAAATACATTTGAAAAATCCTCTTTAAAATAAAAGGACAGATTATTATTATCATTAAAATGTTTTGTTTCCCCGGCCAAAGCCCACTGAACCCACTGAAAACAGGTCTGCGACCCACCAGTTGAGAATCACTGCTCTAGGTATACATGTAATATACATATAGAGACTTACTTAAGATACACTATACACTATAGACATTTCAGCTACACCGGTGAACATGTCTAATTAGTTTCCTGTTTTATTGATCCTAAAAGTTGTCTGGAAGATGAGTACACACTCACTGTCAGTGTTGTCTTTGCAAGTATTCTACACACGAAGACTTCATTTATATAGGTTAGTTGTCTACAAGGTGAATTTAGCGATCTCTGCTTGTTGATTCCCATGGCTACAATTGGAAGTAGAAAGCATACAAAAAGAAATCAAAAGGCATAAATTATGCAAATGCCTTGGATACCTTTCAATTCATCTAATTATAGAAATCTCATCTAAACGCAGAAAACGAATGTCAGCGCATACCATATGAGCTATTTTCAGATACACTGTGTCGAGGCAAAGAACACATTTTGACATTCATTCTGAAGGTGAGTTTAAACTGCATATAAACTAAAAGAATTGATAAATTAAAAACAGCCCCCACTGTCAGAATGTGCAAATACATAATACGAAGTAGCCCCTCTACTCATTTTAATCAGCAGATAAATAAAATAAGACAAAACACATGGAAGGAAAGGCAAGTGAGTTCTCTTAGATTAACAAGCGAGGGCATGTTTTAATTAAACTTCAATGCACTGCAAATAGTCTGAGAATTAAGTGTGAATTTGCTATAAAAAAACGGTTGAATGATACTCAGCGACTATGTCAAATAAACCAAGACTCACTACTGAGTGCGACTCTTCTCATGATTACATCCCAAAAGGTGCCAATGATATTTCAAATCAAAAATCAAAAATATTAGTGAGAAATACTGATGTTCAAAACACCTTAGTCTTTTCAGAGTGACGTCGATTTATATTCATTTAAAGCAATGCTGTGTGTTGAAAGACACCTGCAAAAATTTGGCGGAAATTTCTCTATAAGGCTATTTCTCATTCCTCAGAGTAATAGCAGCTTAGTTTATCTACATCGTGAGTTGACATTTGCCTCCGAGCCTGATTACTGAGTGTTTTGGAGTGCTTCATCAAAATCCTAAAACTTTTATATTTAAAGATACACTTTTTTATAGTTGCCCATAGCACACTCAAACCCCAGTGTTCTTCTGTGCTCAATTTTGATGATAGGAAACGTACATCAAGCGAGGTGAAATTTATGCTGCAAGTGGATGCGATACTAAAATGAGACTCTTAATGAATGTGAGATGTGTGTTGCTGGACATCCTTAAGGATACTGAACTCTATAAAACACGTACAAGCTCTGTTTAACAAGGACAAATGTATGTTTCAGGTGCGTTTAACAAAGACCTAGAAGTCCGTGATTACAGTTATGCTGACACACACAAGTTTCATTTCGATTTATTATTAGTAAATTAAGTCTTTAAATATGTTGGTGTCAAAGGGAGAATTAATGTCTCTAATACACACATTTCTGATGCAACAATCATCCAGTTAACAATAACATAAGATTTTATACTAGTTCAACAGTAGTGTTAGCTTGTGGGAATTCTATTAAGATTAAATTGAATAGGCCGCACATGCATTCCCTGGAGCATAGTATCAGCTATACCAAAACATTTTTTCTAATATGGCTTATGTGTACTAATTTTATAATGATCAGAATTAATTTATTTTATTGGTGCTGTTACTTAAAACATCCATTTGCAATGGAAGGACACCGTGGGCTGCGTGTATCTAGGAAGCATAATAAATAAAGAATTAATTAAGTCTGAGATGAAGGTCGGCATGAGGAAGGCACGTGTGAAACAGCCTGTTGTCGAGAATATGGACGGTACATTTACTCAGAAATATGCCGAGGAATGTGATTGATAAACAATAAATATCAAGAAAACAATTTATTGCAATAAAATACAAATGAAAGTATGCTTGTGTGTATGATTTTCTTGAAATTACATGAGGTTAAAGACTCGTTTGATTCTCATTGCTCCAGTGCTGAGAATATGGACATAGACTTCCACGGGCCTGTGGGGGTGGTCTTAAGACGGTTTTAGGACTGATGAAAACAGGCCCTGTGTTAATTAATACTGGCAGGCCACTGTTCCTCCTGGCAGTGTGCAGGCAGACACTCTCAGTGACGCCTGGTCAAAAATAGGGCACCACACAGCACAGTAATGATCACAATGGTGACATCATCTTTGCCTTCAATGTGCTCTCCCCTCAGTGCTCTTCTGAACAAAGAGCAGCAGGCATGCACAGAGGGAGGCAGATGTCACTTTGTGTCTGGGGAACATTAAGACCAACAAATGTTCTTTGAAACCTCGCAAAGGGCTCTTAATGGTTGTGTGGGGCAAAACATCTCCTCTTAAAGTCACTAATGTAAAAATAGAGCGCATTCTCCGTATCAGGTGCGCTGGTACTGTTTTGTTTTTCCCCCTCTCTCTCACTTTACCGTGCATGTGAATTTCAATAGTGATAGCATTTCTGCCTGGTGAAGAGCAACAGAGCAAACCTGAGGGGAAGGGAGAAGAATGTCCACAAATAGCTAACAAGCATTTCCAATGGTGCCCCTCAAACATGTGACCCAAAGTACTAACACATGTGGCCTTGCTTTTTTCACCATTGTTAGATCTGTTGGGATGCACTTATGTCTCCACTTGAATGTTTGAACCAGACACGTACAGTTGAAAAAAAGCAGAAGAGAAACTGAATAAAACCGTAGTTCCAATGAGATCATCGCAAGCAGAGGTGATTCAACATAAGCGCATAATCACCATTAACACACTGCACACACTTGTAACGCCCTCACGTAGCCTGCATTTGTTGCTCCGTACAACAAACACAGCGTCTCTTTCTCCGGGCCCACAACGTAACATGTACTCAGCGACTTTCACACAACTTTGCAGTGTTGTTTGATTTGTCGCCACTAATCAACCATTTCATTTACTCTGGAAATAACTCCAAAACCTCAATCCCTGGATGTTCTTGGATGTTTGTCAGAAGGCAAAGACTCTTGCTCTTTGTGCTCTTGAAGACACTGAGCTCGTATTGTAATTCTTCAATAAACTGGCCTTTGTAGTATTCATGTGTCTCCACAAACACACACACACACACACACACACACATACACACACACACGCAGGGAGGGAGAGAGGGAGGGAGACCGAGGGAGGGAGAGAGCGAGAGGAAACAGACTCTCAAGACCTGGACGAGCCGTGGGAAAAGAAGGGTCTCGTAGAGGAAAAGCAGAAATGTCTCAGGACATTCCTTTGTGATTACACAGCGCTGGACAAATCCAGACATTCTTGCCCTTATTCTGCGTCTTAAGGTTTTAGTCAAAGTCAATTTTCAACAGGCAAAGTGTAAACATCAGCACAAGTAAATATGCAATCATTTAACAATTGTTGTTTGTGGTGATTTTTGTTGAGCGCTTGTTCATCTGATAAGCACAGTGCGCTACAAGCACAAGTGCTGCTGACTAATTTTTTTATTGGCTCTGGAGTTGTTGAACGTGTGATGCTGCAACATGTGAACCTTACAGCTGGAACACTTGAGGAACAGCTCAGAGGAACAGATACTGTTATCTCATATCCTCTGCAAACTAAAAAAAGGATTCAAGTAAGAGGACAGCATTGTGTACAAATCTCAGGTTACGTGCCCATGAGCTTATGGCTGAAAGAGTTAGCTGCCCCCAGTGGAAAAAAAAGCATGTTCCTCCCTTGTCACAGCTAGCATGAATGAGAAACAGCTCCAAGGAATGCTCCATTATCATCCTATCAGCAGCACTGGGGGAGGAGAGCTTGTAGTCTCTCTTCACGTAGCAGTGAGCAGAATCATGTGTCTGAAGGAGGAGAGGTGGGGGTTGTGGAGGGGCGTTTGGGGCGGGGGATGGCATTGGCCTACAGACCCACAGTTGGGCTGAGAAGCCTCCTCCCCAACTCACCAGACCTTGCACTTCCTCATTTGTCTAGGTCATGCGTCCTTTTTGTCAGCAATTAATCTACAGCGCGGCCCTCCTATATTTATCCCTTTCGCTCTCTGTTTCTCCTTCACCTCTTGTTCTGTTAGCCTTGGGTAGATTTACACTTGGTTTTGATCACTCTTCTGTGGTATACGTGTGACTAATAATGGATTCCTGGGCCTTTTAAGTGCAACACTTTACCAAGCGTGATGAGTATCTTGTTGACCTTCACATTATTATGCATCTGTTGTGCAACAAAGCTCCCCCTGCGCATCAGACTGACCTTTCCGGACCCCTGCGCACTTAACATGAACACAGTGTGTTACAGATGTAGAAATTAATATTTACCGCGACAGTGGTTGTTGCACAGCGAAAAGGAACAAGCAATAAATGTAATTTGTACAAAAACAAACAAAACAAAAAGCAGTCTATAGGCTTATCTGTGATCAATGCTATTCTTAGATGCACTAAATTAGATGTGCGTTAATGTATGCAAATTAAATTAATGCTGTTAATCCTGGATTTAGTGAGATGACTGGATCTACATTGCTTTTCAAAACAATTATTCAAATCAATCTAATTAAACCTGTTGAAATTGGCTTTAATTGCCTCCCTGACTAAACAAACACCAAGTTCTGGCATGCAAATAATAGTGCAGCTCAACTGGTTCTCCTGAGAACACAAGTAGAAAAATGTCTGTACTACAGTGCCTCTCAGTGGCTGTCTGGTTCATGTTGCATTTAAAATGACGTCAGCCCTGGAGGGTACTTTTTCAATGTGTTGGTGTGTGTGCATGATGCAGGTCTGTTTATTCTCATATGGGGGCTAGCGTCCCCCCAGGGGACAAAGGGCATCCCCCCTTAATACAAATAATTACATTTCAGGGGTACAGGTTGTCTAAACATGGAGGTCAGCGGTGCTTTCAGGTGTGCTTGTGTTTTGGTGTAACACTGTTGTCCTCTCATCCTGCCTAAAATTGTGATGCATTCTATTTCAGAGATTGGACAAGTGTCACATCTTGCTCCCCTGTCTATAAATCATATATCCTCGTAAGATAAATAAAAATATGTGCCGTTCACTACAAAATCACTTTAAAACAAAGAAAATAATCAAATCAGAGGTATGTGGGGGGTCGACTGAAGCGCAGTGAATTAAAGGTTAGGATATATCTCCAGAAAATGCAATTCTGTCCAGTATCCCCTGAATATCCCCTGAAGTAAGAGATACATGACTGTATGGACAACAACAAGTCTGAATCTTTAGCCACTTAAGTGAAGACACGTCATACAAAGTGAGAACCCTGAATGTGTTTTAAAGGCCAGGTTTGGATCAGGATTAACCCCCCAGCACTGATAGTCTGTCGTTAGGGTCAAAGGCTGGAAAATGCATTAGGGTAGTATGTATCTGCTGGGTGTTATTTTGCGTAAATGTGTGTATAAACAGTTACCATAGTGTTTATGATGTGTGGGTGGTGGGCGGTGTGTTTAGATTCCTACCTTTGTTGCATGTGACCTAGATTCTTCTTATTTCTAGAAAGTACACAGAGATCATTAATGACAGCGGCTTTAACAATAGCGCGGCAAATGACAAAGGGCAACATCATTAACACGTCTCATGTCTTAGCAAAAATGAACATTCAACACCGGTCAACAGGTAGACAATGATAGTACACTTGAATATGTAGAGAGAGAAAGAAAAGTCCAAAACAGAATTTATTGCTTAAAGAAAAATCATTATAGACCATCTAAGATGGTATAATAACACCCTAGTTTGCATCCTGGTATTTGAAGAAGCATTCATTCCATTTATTTTACACATAAGAAAACGTTCATATTTTGAAATAAATACATAAATGCTCACCAGAACACTTGACTGTCTTTGAGCCGTAGATCTATAAAGAAATAGTCAGAATCAAACCCACAATATTACGCAGAATACTAATTATTATTTATTACACGAATTCATACAATACTAGTGGTTAAAGCTTAATTCATGGCAAACAATAAAACACACACACCCACACATAGACACAGAGTGATTAAATTACACGATTTACAAGAAATTCTTAACCATGATTTAGAATTACAAATTTGATTAACCGTAGTGGCCATTTTTCTTTAACACTGTCACTAGCCTTCCTTATGGGAATAAAGAGTCTAAGCAAAAATATATTGGTAAAAAATCATTCAGCTGTCATTTATGGTTATGTTCACACTGTCAGCCGTAATGCTTAATTGTGATATACCGCTCAGATGAGATTTGTTTGGTTGTTAGGGGTTTTTTTTTCACATGTGGCTGACGTCAGATTTCAGTGTGAACATGTTATGCACAACAGCAGTGAAGATGTACTGTAAGTGTTCAGTTTATTCCCTTTGATAAAAGTTCTTATGCACGGAGAGAATACTGCACTACAAGTGAATATTCATGCCCTTACATTTAAGCTAAAATATGTATTATCATTATGCGTTGTGCAGGGAAAATATCCCTGACAGCGTTTTATTGTTATATAAGATGTCTTGGACTCATTTTCGTGATACGTTCATGAATGTGTTATATTTCAACTAGATCACAGCATGTGAATGATTCACTCCAGTTGTGAAGAATCTGCAACTTAAGTAACATAAAAGATTCATTCTGATGTGACTGTTTAGACTGAGGTCAGATACATTGGTATCTACATAAATCACTGGGCAGATATCAATTCACTGGTCTCACTGGTCTAGAATTTTTTTTAGATTATCTGATATAGAGATTTGTACATGTTACATGTTTGAATAAGATTAATTGGAGAACAAATAGAAAAAGTGCTGGTTTGCTGATGTCCTCAAGGTATATAATAAAGTGATAATACATACTGTATATATATCAGATTATGTACTTTTATACAAGTGATATACAGTAAATCTATCACAACATACGTAGAGCCTGTAAAGTGAATGTTTTGTAATGTGGACAATGTTTTGAAGTAGATCTGTCGCTTTGAAGACAAACATTTCTTTGGAGTAAAAACCCAATCTCTCTGTAATTCTAGAATTTAACATTTTGACTGAATTTTGGCTAACCAGCATTTTTGTCTCTATTTTGCTTGATCGGTGATTTACATATGGTAAAATTTCCCAAGTTTTATTCTAGAAGCATTTTACTTGTAGACCAGTGTATCTGTAGATCTACTTCTGATTCTTGATCGTATATTGAGATATCTTAGATCGGAACTGAAACAGATTAAACTCCATGTGACTCGTGCTGTTCACACCATCATGGAAAAACAGATCTGAACTCCATCAACACTGGTGATGTGTATACTACACGACATTGCACTTCATGTGAAAACACTGGCTTGTCTTTCTTATATGGATGATCAAATATGGATATGTTTGAGTTAATTAATCAAGTTGACTTTGGTAAATTGACATCCTTTAAGTTATAGGGGTGTCACACTCATTTCTGTTCAGGGGTCACATTCAGGTTAATTTGATCTGAAGTGGGCCAAACGAGTAAAATAATAACATAATAGTATATAAATAATGTCAACTCCAAACTTTTCTCGATGTTTTAGACTGGAAAAAAGACAAAATTACATGATGAAAATGTTTGCATCCAAAAACTATCATTTAAAGCAAACATGATTAAACACGAACAAGCTGAAAAGACAAGTGTAGTATTAGTAATTTTGCGCTTCAGTTTATCATTTACACATGCAAATAATAACCGGCAGATAACATTTTGTAACTGGCAGAATATTGTTCTAATTGTACTTCTCTCAAGTCATTTCTGGTTGTTCATACTTGTTCAGGTTGTTCACATTTTCATGTACATACACACACGTATGTTTTCACAAAAAGGAAAATAAATAAAATGAAATTTCAACAAAATTGCATAAAAATGTTTAAGACAGGGGTGATATGAGAAATACATTTGATTACACTCTAATTGATAAAAGTTCGATAAAAGTACAAGAAATAAAATGACATTTAAATGAAACAAGGAGGAAAGAGATGCAATAACAAGTGACCATACATTAAATTATAAAATTAGAAAAGCTATAGTAAATGCCTGGTACCTTCAAGAAATCCAATGGTGTGAATATCTTTCACTACAAGTCCGATGTGTTTTTACTGAACTTGGGGGGAAATAAACGCCTTTAGTTTTTAAGTTGAAATCTAGAAGTAACTCATAAAGTCAACTCTCTGCTGGAAACTCACACATCTACTGTATGTGGAACACCGTTTCCCTGGCGGAGTCACGAGAGGGCCGGGACCATCATGCTCATCAGTGTTTGTTACTGGGGTTTTTTGCCTGTCGTTAGCAAACACCGTCACATGTTCCACAGTGGACGTTCGAAGCTCTAACCGTCGTTACCGAACACGAAAACGTGGCCGGAACATGTGCGCGAGGGCGTGAAGCCACCTGAAAGCAATCACCAAGCCCCGCCCCCTGCCGGGTCTTAGTCAGTCAGCTGACCTCTCGTGTCAACAGCCGTCCACTCAGACGCCATAGCTCCTGTTTAGCTACAGCAAAAAGAAGACTCGCATCTGAGGTAAGGACGCATGCTGGCATCCCGCACTGCGTTGCACACGCCTTTTCGTCTTAGTCACCAGTTGATGCTGAAAGTGAGCGTCTTAACCGATCGCTAACCAGTACGGCGCCGCCGTTTACAATATTCGAAGAGTCAACAGCTACTAAGAGTTACCGCCAGCGTACCTTTGACAAGCTAGCAGCTAGCAGCCCATACACCGATAAAGAAGACACCGTAAGGAAAACGCGGTGTACATTATCTAACACGCTCATTGTTAATATTTCATGTTAGAAAAAAAGAGTGGTGTTGTCTAGCCTGACATTAACTAGCTGTTTTATCGTGTCTTATCAAATGTACGATGCCAGACACTCAGTGCTAGTCTGTGAAACTGAGCTCGAACCCGTGGAATGTATTGACATTTAAAGCATCACTTTATGATCGGTTAGTTTTGCTAACTGGTCAGCAGCTGTTAACGTCAGCAGACTAGTAACCCGAGAAACCTAAATACAAAGCAGTAAAAAATTGCCTCAGGGAAACAACGCGTAACACGACAAGTAGGTTAGAAAGCTTTCTAAGTTGACAGTTGAGGTTCCTCTAGTTACGCTTGCAGCGTTCGTCTGGTTAAGTGATAGACAACTGGTCAGACGGACTGTAGATCAAGAGACACGTCCTATGTTTAGATGATCGCAGGGAAAACATCCCTCTTTGGAAAAGGAAGTGTGATCTCTAATAGGACCGTGTTTATAAACTAAAGGTCATACAACAGTAATATACAGCTAATTGACTACTGACTCTTTATTTTTTGAATGTTTTTCAGTGTAAGGCTTTATTTCCAATGTGGATCAAAGTGCTGTGTTGTGGTCTTTTCAGTGACAGGTTGCTGGCTTGCAGAGCTATCTTTGACCACAGGTGTTGTCGTTAGGTTAATGCCCACGGATCCATGTCACTGCCAGGGAGTAACTCATACCTGCTTATGTCACTAACTCTCAACCACCCAATGATGTTGCTTATAGCTGACATAGTTCCTATAGATGGTTTATTTGCAAACATTGCACTGGATTAAGTGACGCAGCCTCATCATTGTGTAGATCATAACTGTCCTGGAGCACCTTGATTAATCATTGGGTTCACTGCGCTGTTTCCTGATCTTCAAAGGTGTCACGTTCATGTGACAGAGTTCATATTCCCAAAGATAGGCACTGGCCTTTGATACCAAAGCCAGACAGCAGCGTGCTAGCTTCATTTAGTGTTTACAGACACACTTCAATTTGTGTCGTCAACAAATCATACTTTACTGCGGGCTCACCACAAGCTGTACCTTTAACAAATTGAGTGGTTACAGGCCTTTAAAGTTTGTGTTAAAAGATGTAAAGTGGATATTGAATTTTATCATCGCATTGGAAATATCCACTCGACTTGAACAAGCAACCATCTTGTCCGGTGATCTTAACTGTACAGTTGAATATTACAATCTGAGATGTTAAGCTTTGTTGTGGTAATGCCATCTTTGTTCTCTTCATATTGCGACAGGCATTCGTGATGGACTCCCGGTCCCACAGGCTCCCGTTTTGTTTGTCCAGCACAAGATCACCCTATACATCTAATTCATCCAGTTCCTCTTCATCACTGGGCTCTAGTAGGTTTTACAGCAGAGACACTGTGCTGAATAATGACCGCTTCCCCAGGGCATCGTCACTTTTGAAAACAGAACTAAACCAACAGGTAAGCCTACTACACTGATGTGTGTGTCATAGGAATAACTACAGTCAGTGAACCAAAGCATTTGATCATCATCACCCACAACACATTCCTTTGAATCTGTTGTCTCCTTTGAGAAGGGACTGCCAAGTCCTTTAGCTCAATGTATACTGTACTGTAAGGGTTCTTGTAAATGTAATGTCTAATTTGCATTAATGTCATGTACTGTTTTTGTAGTTTTACTTAAAATACCAGTATAATCTAATCATGCAATGACCAAAGATATTTGTCAGCTGAAATGGTGTCATTTAAGTCTCTGTGCCAAACCAATAATAGGTGATATTGTCAGCTAGAGTAATTTGAATTCAACTGCAGCTGTGTTTCATATGCTCAGCAAGGCATTTCCTTTTATTACATCTTATCTCAGGAGCATGGTGCAGTAACTAACTAGTTATATCTGTGCACCAGCAGTCACTTTGTGGAGCTTTTTATAGGGCAGCCTAGATTCCTTGGCACATGTTGTGCGTATTTCAGTCCTGCTGCTCGTCTCAAAAGATAGTGTTACTGTTGTTCAGGGGCCCTCGTGCTTGTTCCTGCTCTTTCTAGATGAGTCTAAGCTAGCTGCAAATACACAAATCAATGCTCCTAAAATTGTGTGATTTCATATTCCATCTTATGTTGACCAATTCTACGTTTTTGTCATGTATTCTGCTCTTCATTTTTCTGTGTTCTGCTGAGATCTTATAGCACATTACAGCCATTAACGTTCAGTTTGCACAGAGGCAGTAAACTCTGCAGAACCATCTTGTCACCCACATTATGTTTTCTATCATCCACATGCCTGAGCATGGTTAACCACTGATCCTGATATTGCTAGCACCAGCTATAAAATCATTCTTAAGATTTTATAGACTCATAAAAGGGAAGATTAATCTTGGACTACAGTAATTTTTCTTTAAAAAAAAAAAACATTTATTACTCGTATTTTTTGCAAGGGTACTTGACTAAAATTCTGTTTGACTCTCTCCTTTTGAAGAGTTCTCGTCTCAGAGACTACAGCAGCTCTGACAGTCGTTCCACCAGCTGGAAGCTGCCGTCCTCTTTGACGTCCACCAACAGATCGTATGATCGTCCGTGGGCAGAATCCTCCCTCACCAGCAGAAGCAAAGAGGTACAGGGGCTGTACTGTTCCATTTGTTACAGTCATGGAAATATAGACTTGTCAAATGCATATTCTTACACTTGTGGTGATCACTTCCAGCTAAGTTGTGAATTTTATCACCAACATATAATTTTAACATCTTAATGCCTGTCTTTATTTTTCCAAGACTGACTATGAGGGGAGGTTGGGAAGGTCCAGTCTGTTGAACATCAGTGATGATGGCGATTCTAAAAGGGCCAAACTATCGTACAGCAACAGAGGAGTGTATTCAAGAACAGCTGGCAGCTCGTTCACAGGACCCACATACTCCAGTAATGGGCTTAGCAGTGGCAGAGGTATTGAACACCACACTTGTTCAGTGTCAAGAAAAATGTTTTGTTCATGTCGCCAAAACGCCAAAACCTGTATCCACTCTTCCCCTATGGAAGGGACATGATGGTGTACATGCACTGTTTCTGGAGGAGCTCCTCACCACATGTCTACAGCTACAGCATGTAGTTGATCATTTTCATTTACTGTTAAGTGTTGGCTGAGGCTTCCTCCAAATGATAACTTTGATTTTGCTTCATAGGGACAATCTTCTATCTAGCCACATCTGCCAGAATGTAGTCTGAGGAGGGCTTTGAGTGCAGCAATCATGAGTAAATGAAAAAGTCCAATTCTGATATATGGATTTATCTTTGCCAGAATTGTCAGTTGTACTCGGATAATGTAATGTACTCAAATCTGATGAAGTTTTTTTTTTAACTTCTAAAGATCAGGCTCTGTCACTCAGACATCGTTGCCATTCATCATAGATGCAAGTCTGAAGTTGCCAGGAGACAATTCTCATGAAAGCAAAGCTGAGACACAAACCAACACAAATTAGCTTTTTTTTTTTTTTCTCCGATCATTTTCTGCTTTAAATGGCAAGTGTGGCACTAAACTTTATTTGCCCACTCATTTTTGTACTTGTATGAGACGGATATTGAAAACACATCTCATGTTCTCTTCTTTCCAGGTGAAAAACACATTGATGCATATGATTCATCATGGAGCTCATGCCGTTTGCTTTCACGGCCATCATCGTCTTCATTATCATCATCATCTTCTACCACCAAGCCTATGTTTTCCAGGAGAGATTTGGAAACAAAGACTGAGTCTAGTTTCCCAACCTTGGCAGAAAGGAGGACTAGAACTCCTGGCTTGACTTCATCCATGTGTAGGCATATACACACCAACACTCATTATTTAACTAATGTTATGCAATCGGTACCAACTCATAACTAATTCTTTTATCTCCTCGACATCATTTCAGATCAGACAGACAGACTGACCTCCACTTATGCACAAGGAGCCCGACCTAAAGAGACCACCTACTGTCCTTCCTCCTCCACCTCCCTCTCTGCTAGAGAAAGCTCCTTAAATCGCCATGTCTCATCTTCCACTTCCCACCAGCCTTCTTTGTCCCGTGACTTCAGCACCAGAGCCACAAATCGTTTCTTAAGCGCCTCATCCAGCCTTCATTCACCCCAGGATCAAACTTCACACTCTGAACCTGCTTCAAACCCCTGCACCTCCTCCTCGTCTCAAACCTCCTGGTACAACACCCCCCTGGGCAGACCCGAGGCATCGCTCCCTCCAAGACCAACCCCTGAAGGTGGAGAAGCAGAAGGACGCAGCTCCACCCGACGCCTCCTATCCCGTCTCTTTTCACGGCGGTCAAGCCAAGACTCCTCCAGTGGATCCTCTAGTGTGCGCTCTGTTGACTATGACAGCCCATCGACAGAGTCTCTAGACAGTGACGAGGGAGCCAAGGTAACCAATGGGGAGCCAGACACTGCTCGATCAGAAGCAACATCAGGGAGCCGAAGGCAACGCAGACCTGACCTTACCCCAATCCAAGAAAACCACGGAGGCAGTTATCATGGTGGCCTGGCCCGGTCTGGAATGGCATTGTGGAGAGAACCTGCTGTGAACAGTAATAACACGAATGGTGGAGGAGGAGGAGGAGGAAGTGGCTCATCCTGGCTTTCTTCATCTCTGCGCAGCCGCTGCCCTCCACTCCTCTCTCGCCTCCGAAGACATACGAGGGATGAGAGTTCAAGCTCTACAGCAGCTCCGGAATACAATTACTGTCAACCGCAGTATTTACAGAGGAGGGATGACACCACACCACAGGAAGATGGAGATGATGATGAGGACGAGGAAGAAGGTGCAGTCGGCATGGGTGGTTTTGGCGCAGATCATTCACACAGACTCGAGGATGAAACATTACCTGAGCTAGAAACCTCCTCAGTTTCACCACGACAAAGAATAGGACTCTTTGAAAGCCTTACAGCGTCAATGGGTCCACAGGGTTCTGCAGAGAACCAAAAGGAAAAGCCCATCTCCAGTAGGGATCAAGAGAAGCTGCGCAAGATCAAGGAGAGGTAATGCAGACGTAGATGCATTCATCATGTAATCGGGCGGATGTGGCTCAGTTGGTAGAACGGGTCATCCAGAGGCTCCTCAGTGGGGCCTGGCATGGTGTGTGAATGGGTCAATATGACTCAGTGTAAAATGCTTTGAGTACCATAATGTGTACAAAAGCACTTTAAGTGCAGTTCATTTACCATGAATTGAAGTTGGTTAGTGTTGTAGGAGTATTTCAGGCCTTTGGAGTGAACCTCTATGGAGACGTTAACCCCAAATGTACCATAAAAATGAAAATTCAGTGAACCCATGTTACTGGTCTGACAGAACCCAGTGACGTGGCCTGTATGACCCATTGACCTATATGATGACTGGCAAAACCAGACTGTTCCCAGTATGATGAGATATGAAATGGACGTGGAGTCAGTGTCTTAGGGGTCATGGGTGCAGTTGATTTATTGAACCTGCTGAACAGCTGTTATCAGTAACAGAAAAGACAGTGATTCTCCTCCTGCTGTGCTTTAGACTGCTGCTGGAGGAATCTGATGAGGATGAAGGTGACTTATGTCGAATCTGCCAGATGGGGGAAGAATCGTCATCCAACCCTCTGATTCAGCCTTGCCGCTGCACTGGCAGTCTGCAGTACGTCCACCAGGACTGCATCAAGAGGTGGCTGCGCTCCAAAATAGACTCGGGTATTTATAGTCTTCATCTGCATCAATACTTTAAACCAAGATTGTTCAGAATTGGCTGGTCTTAGCCTGATCTGATCCTTAGACGTGTCCAAATCAAAGTTACACACAAATGTCACAGCTACATCCTCAGTAACATGTCGCCAAAATAGTGTTTTGTCAGCTTTACTGAGGAAAACACAAAGTACATGACGGACCATAAGTTACCAAATTAAGTGAATGCCATACAACTCGGTGGTGGTAGTACCGGACTGATGCTGTTGACGCAGTATTAAAGTAGCAGTAACATGAAATGGGTATGTTGAGTGCAATTCATTTTCAATTGGACACATGGTTAATTTGAAGAAAAAGCTCTGTCCGGTAACAAAGATTATGAGTGAGAGGAAGTAGTCTGTACCCAGAGACCAAAGGAAATGGTTAAATTAACCATAAATATTTTAACGTTAGGATAGAGGGATAGACAAGTACATACACAGAATTGGAAAGGTACACTTAAATTGTCTAAAAACCTACAAACTTACATTTTAATGTTTTTTTTATTTTTGTTTAATTTTTCCTGCAGGCACAAACCTTGAGGCCATCACAACATGTGAACTCTGTAAAGAAAAGCTGCACTTGAACATTGACAACTTTGACATTCAGGAGTTATACAGGACACATGTGCAGGTGAGTAGTCATTTCAGCTTTCATAGATGGAAACCACAGGCTCAAGCTGACAGTAAAAGTAGACTGTACAATGTCCTCTTGGTCCAGATTCTTCAGCTCTGCAGACGTTGGTATTGATAATCATAGCTACTACCAGGCTTCTCCACTGCCACACAAGTGCCATCTGTTTTAAACCACTATCCACTGACCTGTAGTTAACAAGAGCTAAAGTGTACCAGAGTACATTTACAGGTTGATTTTATTTAATGGGTAATCTAAACATTAGAAGACCAAAACTCCATCTAAGTCTCAGTAAATGTAGGAAGAGATTATATCAAAATTAACTCTATGGGGGAAAAAGTGCCCAACGCTGCTGCAGTTTTGGTATAAATATGGAATTTCTGGTGTTTCCTTTAGTTATTTAATTCACCCAGTACTGTGTTCAAACTGGATCAGGAACTGGATTAGGCTGCGTCTAATTTGGCCTAAAAACTGTACAATGTGCTGAGGTTTGTCTTTGCTCCACAGTCAGAATATGACGACTTCATCAGCAGCGGGCTCTACCTGGTGGTGCTGTTGCATTTCTGTGAGCAGAGGTTCTCTGATGTGTTGGGTGCAGTCGATGCAGCTGGGGTACGTTCACACACTGACAGTGAGGATCCTCTCCAATAGTCCAATATCTGAACCACACCGTGGAGACAATGTCATTTATATTGTTCAAACTATTAAATCGTTTTAAAGCACATACAGGTCCTTTTACAGGGTGCTTGTGCAGGCCTTGAAAATCTTGGTCTGGAATTTTGAAATGCTGTTTTCCAGACCTTCAAAAGTGTGGAATTTGTTTGAAAGTATGGAGAAAATCAAATTCTCAGTCTCATTTTAGAGCAGGGGTGTCAAGGATGCAGCCCGGGGGGCCAAATGCAGCCTGCCAAAGGTTCCAATCCGGCCCGTGGGATGAATTTGTGAAATAAAAAAAAAATTTACACCTTAGATACTTTAAGAAATTATAGTTCAGGTTCCACATACAGACTGGGATAAATATGATCATAATTATCTATAAATACTCACTGCTACATTTTTTTCTCTCTCTGGAAATGCACATTTTCATGTCATTTTCCTGTATTTACACTAAAACAATATATCATTTCACAAAAACAACCTAAATAACCTGAAACGTCTGAAGAGACGTCTGTGTGATTTTAACAATATTCTGTTACTAAACGTTTTGTGTATTTGCACATCCACTGTGATCTGCTAGTTGTCATTTTACATGTATAAACTATTGTTCAAATTACACTTATTTTTCTTAAGAATCTGGAGGTTGTTAATGTTGTTCATTGTTTTAAAGGACAGTTTGTAGATGTAAACATGTTCATCATATGAGGACAGTTTGGAGTTGACATTATTCATATGTAATTCTGTTATAATTGGACTGGTTCGACCCACGTCAGACCTGGTGTGGCTGTATTTGGCCCCTGAACTAAAATGAGTTTGACACCCGTGTTTTAGAGGATGCTTAGAGGCGCATCATTTTGTGAAATAAAAAACATGAGAAAAAAACCTGATCTGATGTTAATGATATTCATGCACTTGTTCATATATTTTGAAAATATTTCGGTCTGTTGGACAATTTACTGTCGATTCTGCCTTCATTCATACATTTATCAAAATCAACTTTTTTTTACTCCACACAACAGATGTAACAGTACATAATGTCATGGTCTGGGTAAATAACATCGGTTTTGAAAAAGTCAGGAATTGTCATTTGGATGAAGAGCAAATGCCCTGCATTTAAAATCAAAGATGATTATTTTTGGATGCAAAATGTTCATTCATTTATAGTAAACCTCATGTCTTGAAAAGAGCAAATTCTTCCCTTTCTCACCCAGTTATTCAACCTGGTGAGAATTCTTCATGAACACATGGACAATCTTGAAAGTATGTTGCTCAGTTCCTCTCTACTGTCATTAAGATGTTGTCTCAATCTCCAAACAAGCTTTCCATTCAAACTACATTAAAAAAAAAAAAAAAAAATCCTGCTTGTGCCAGTAACCATAATTCCCTTTGTGCGCTTGTTGTGTCTTGAATGTTTTGCACTTACAGTTCCCCACGGGGAAAGTGATGAGGAGGGACATGACGGCAGACCGTCAATCGAGTTTTCCGACCTGGACGACGATCTGGAGGACTACTGATCACGTGAAGCGGAAGAATGAGGGGAAAAAGAAAATGGGTCAGTGGAGATGAAGGCGCAGGGCTACACCACGCCATATGGTAGCTCACCCAGTTTTCACACATGCTTTGACATCATGTTCATCTGAAATGCAACGGCGGAGGGAACTGCCAAGTGCACAAAATGTGTTTTTGCCTTTGTTGCAGGCGGCTTTTTGCATATATGCAAACTTGAAATGATCTAGTGCATAAAATATGAGTTGACACAGCTGTATTTCTGTTATGAGTGCACTTTATTTAATTAAAAATAAATCAAAATGCAAGTCTTTTTCACTGAGAAACCACAAGTGCTTTAATGTTTAAAAAAAAAAAATTGAAATGGAAAAAGGTGACACCATTTGTACTTAAGTTGCAACAATTGAGGTAAAATTTGCAAAAGAGAAGTGGCAATTTTATTATTTTCCTCTTAACTTTTCTCACTATAATGTAAAAATAGTTCAACTCATTGCTGGTTTTCATCTTTTCTGTCAAATGCTTTACTGTATGTACATTAAAGTTTCATGCATTATTTTGGGAATAAAGACTGAATGAAACTCGAGTGTGAAATGTTTTATAAATCAACACCAATAATGAGACTAAACACACTTGTGAAGACAGGGAAATTTATTGGAAGGAAATTGTACCTGATTTGAGCTGAACAATGCTATTAGGAGCGGTGGAGAAATTCTGTGGGTTTGGGGGGGTACAAGTTGATATGGATGGGTGAACATGCAGTGTTGAGGCAGTTCAGCTCAGGCTTTGGACATTCAACTGACCCGGAGCATCTTTGGTTCATCCTCAGTTATAAAACACACATCACATATTTACAAAGCATACACACAAAACACCAGTGCAATTTAAAACTTAAGAAAAAAAAAAAAAACATTAAAAATCCTCATTGTGCTTCAACAGAATAGGAAACCTAGCTCTCCACCATATATTAAAGTGCGTTCTTGCTCAGTAGTTAAGTGCATAGAAAGTCAGCTCTACATAAATGATAGAAACAGGCATTTTTCCCTATGAACTCTCCGTGCAAAAGACAAATAGACTGAATCGGAAGGAATTATTTTTTCTTTGTCTTCCATTAAATATATAAAAACCATCGGATTATAAATATGCAAACTGAATCTCTTAAGATCATATAAAGAAAACCAGTCCAGTGGCTTGAAAACCTCCATTTCCTCTTGAGAGCTAATGTTAAAAAGGCACAATCAGTTTTATGCGACAATTTCTAATATAAAGGATGTGTATGAAGGTGAAGCGAAACCTGTTCTTGTCCAGAGTGCAAGGCCAGTGTCAGTAAACCTTCACGTTACCTCGTGAAACACCAAACATCTACGACCTCAGTTTGTTGCCTTTACATGTAGACCTTTGTTTTCACATTAAGGTCTCAGTAGTTCTATGAACATGGGTGAATATACGACAAATCATGGAAAAATACGTTTTGCTTTCTCTGTCACCTGATGATCGTTAGCCATTTTCCATTTTTAAAGTTCCTGATCTTAAAATACATTTATAGTAGAAACACTGTGTGTAAAATAGTCGGGGCACTTTTAGTTTGATTTGCTCAGTCGTCAGTGCACCATAAATCCTGTTTGTGTAGAAGTGGGAATGTAAGACTGATTTCATCAGGATGCATATTTCCTTATACGTGTGACTTTAAAAAAGAAAAGAAAACCCACATCCTCCCAATATGTTGATCTGAATTCACAGAGAAGGATCAAGCGGAGTGTAAGCGTGGACACGGGAGATCATGAACCCAAGTTAGGAAATGGTGCATATTCACAACGCTCTGAATATTTACAGCTTTTACACAACTCTAGACGTCTGCAGGGTGAATAAATAACTTAAAAGGATGTGTCTGCTCTTACTTGCAGCACACGAGGCAGGCACGTCTTTACTCCCTGAGGCTGATCAGCAGCTCAGTCGGCTTCTGTTATAATACTGGTGGTGTCTGTTTCGTCAAACGTCCTCTTGTAGCGGACGGTGGAGGAGAAGCTGCTCCTCTTCTTCTTGTAGAAGATGAAGCCCGTGGCTAAAAGCAGAGCTACGAGGAGCACCACCAAGAAACCCAGCGCCACAGGAGAGCCCCTAGACTCTGACACACCAAAGGGAACAGGTGTTTTAATCTGGACCAACCTGAGCACGTGCGATGTGTGTGGGTTAAATGCCGCCTGGTGTGGTCTACTCACTCGCTGGAGTTTTGCAGATGACGCGGCTGAGGCTGTTCCTGCAGCTCACCAGACTCCACAGTCCCTCTCCTGCTGTCATGACGGCACAGCGAGGCTCTGACGCCGTTCCAGACAACAAAACCCCGGACTTCCAGTTGGAGAAACCCAGATCCGAGCCGTCCAGCCAATTTAGAGGTTTATCTGAAGGGAAGTGCAGGAGATGATGAAAGGCAGAAAAAGTGAGGAGGGAAAATGATATTTATGGTTTCAGGCCGAGGTGTCAAACATGCGTCCCACCAAAGGTTCCAATCCTGCCCATGGGCTGAATGTGTGAAATGCAAAAATGACACCTGTTGAGGACACATTTGAGCCTATGTATCTAACTACTATACATACATGCTCTCCCATTTCTCCCGTTTTAACTTTTTTTTTCTCTTTTATTCTTTATTTTTATAGTATTTTACAGTGTTTGTACTTCAGCCTCCAAATTGTTTTTTTCTCCATGCTTAGCTATAGCTATAATGTGGTGAGATTATTTTATAAATCCCAAGGGGTTTTCTAGCTCTCACCTGCAGAGTCAGAACCTCTGTTTGTACAAGTGTATGAAATTGTTGTGTGCAAATAAACAAATACACCTTTGATATTTAAAAAAAAATTGTAGTTCAAGTTCCATGTACAGATTGGGACAAATATTAACACAACAACCTATAAATACAACTTCAAATTTTCTCTGTGGAAATGTGAATATTTATATTTTCCTGTATTTGCACTAAAACAAAGTATCATTTCACAAAAATGTAAATACGCTGAACAAATATAAACATGAAATGTCTGAAGTGTCATTTGAACAACGTTCCACCTGTTGCAATTTTTTGTGCATGTGTAGATCCACTGATCTGTGAGAGCAATGAACATGTATAAATTATAAACCACTGATTGTTTTCACAGTAAAAGACCCATTATTACGTCTTTCCAGCTTTAAGAATTGTTTTCTGCTGAGTGATAATTGTACAAATCATACATATTACAGTTTTTCTCAAATGCTAAAACACAAAAGCCAATCCTCTAAACCAAATGACCAGTTGTCTAAACACATTTACTGAATCTAGCCAACATTTGCCAAATCATAAACACATTTCACATGAAGACACAATTCACTAAACACAATCCTCCGTTCTCATAAATCTAAACACACTTTTCCTTGCTCAAACACAAGTTGCAAAAGAACTCTGCTCATATTCTCAAATGAAAGCTCATGCGATGCAAAATGCCTGCCACAGTCAGCAATATTTGAACACAATGAACGCACCTGGCGTCATTCATTACACACGACGAC
>JAPTHA010000018.1:17799454-17810210 GCA_029814585.1 Gymnapogon annona | reverse complement strand
TCCAATGTGGTCTACAGGGTCTGTAAGGTCCAATGTGGTCTACAGGGTCTGTAAGGTCCAATGTGGTCTACAGGGTCGGTAAGGTCCAATGTAGTCTACAGGGTCGGTAAGGTCCAATGTGGTCTATGGGGTCCGTAACGTCCACCTCTGCATGAACAGTGAACGTACCTGCTTTGCTAGGTAGCATCTACTATACTGTACATACTGATCCCTCAAATTTCATCATATACAATCTTTATAGTCCCTCCAACATGGTCTTTAATGCAAGTCTTGACAAAGAAACTTAGAAAACAGGCTTACTTTTGTAGTTAAGATTTCAGTAGTAATTTGTTTATGTGTATATTATTAGAATTTAGGAACAATTACCTTCATGAAAATTAGTACTGATCATTTCCTTGCTGTCAATGGAGTGGAAACTGGCCAGAGAGCCTCCTCCCTCCTCTGTGCTGTTGCAGTGAATCAGGGCATCCATAAAGTTCAGCGATCTGTCCTTCACCATTTTGTAACACCAACCATTCCACGGGACCCAACCCACTTCACACACCGTGTCCTTGTAAACCAAAGAATCTGCAGAGTGGTGCACAACAGATAGAGACAAACGGGGGAATTCAGTCAGCATGGATGATATAGATTATAATTATGCATTTATAACAAAACTTTTAAATCTTTATAGAGGGTGTAACAATCATAAAATAGATGAAACAATCATTGAATAGATTAAATACCATATTATTTGCCATAATATGTAGTATATTCCAAAATGTCACTTAACTGTCTGCATTTTAGAACTGAACCAAAACACTTGAAAAAAATGGGGCATTAATAACACTTAGTACAATTCACAAACAACGTCATTTTGTTCAAACAGTTTCTATTGCATCTGACCGAGTTTAAATTTTTTGGAGAATCAACAATAGTGAAACTTGCATCATCCTAATGAATCCAGTCACTTCAACTCAGTTCAGATAAGCTGGAATAATTTAAGATGATGTACTCATAGGTTTGCATCATTCTAATTAGTGACAGACAGTTTTGAACACGCTTTCCAGAAAGTTAACTGGCTACAAGACCAAGATAAATAGAAGCACCATTTGTTGTACCTTGAATTACTCATGACAGACTAACATGATGCATTAAATTCTTATTTATCCAAAAGTTCATGTGGAAAGAATGATGGACACAACATTTTTGGTGCAAATTGATAGATACAGTTATACAGATCTAACAATAAAGCAAAATGATATAATTTATAGCTAATTATCATATAGATATACAGATCTAACAATAAAACAAATGATATCATTTACAGCTAATTATCTTACAGCTCTTGTGATTACCACTTCTAGACCCCCTGGTTTCCCTCTTCACTACGTTGAGTACCACTGCTGTACAGCATCTGTCAAAAACACTTTAGCAGTGAAGAAAGTAGAAAACCTCTGGAAAAGGACACACAAAATAGTAGAAAGTGTCCTTTTGGCAGTAGGCCAAGTTAACCTCTTTGTACTTGAGTAGTGCTTGTAGGACAAAGGAGATATGAGGCCAACATATAACTCTATGTGTCATGCCGTTCATATATTTGTTGTATTTTTTGGTTTTGTCTATGTCAGTACACATATCTTGTTTTTTTATTTTTGCGTTTGTCTGTGTGCAGTGTGCTGTCTCTGACGTTGCTCGTGTGGGTTGGAGAGATTGTCTTGTATTGTATGAAGATAACTGTAATGTGGTCCAATGAAAAATATAAATAAAACGTCACAATAAAAACAAGGATTTACAGGCTACAAGCAGAGCTTTGAGATCCATAGCACTGTTTCTGGCAGAAGAGCGAGTAAAAAGCATGCACAGACAGAAAAGACAACAGCTAGCTCACCTTCTGATGTGGTCTGAGAGGCATTGACAGTCTTCTTGCAGATGTATGGCAGTTGTGTGTTGCATGACTCTGATTCATAGTTCTGATTCATATTAAGGACTCCACAGTCTGACTCAGTAATCACAGAGATGGATGGCATTCCTGTCAAACACATCATCACGTGCAAAAAAATGTAAATGATTTGTATTTTGACTGCTAAAGCAGTGCAGAGATGTGGCAATTATCAGTAATGATCAGTCCAATTATCAAGAAGTGACACAACCAGATTTTCCTTTGTGTAGCAGTCCAGTGGTGCAGTGCTACCAGATGTAAATTATAGCCACAACAAAGAGGTCATATTAGGGGAAGGGAAGGTTAGAGGGGCACGGTATTGCCAATGTTCAGCCTGCAGCATTAAGACCACCTACACTCTGAGACAGCAGCAGAAATGTTTACTACAGGCTTTCATACAGTCTTCATAAATCGTTCTATTCGGTGCTGTTAATGGGTTACGCCACAACACTAACAATTCCAATGCCACATTGTCTCCAATAACCAGGCACAATGAGCATCTTCACAACACTGGCCTCATTGTTTTCCCTGACTGACACCATGCTTCCGTTTGGAGAAACGGCAGTTGAAGGATGGTTCAAAATGCTGGGTTGCAGCACTGAGCAGGTACGCTCAGGAAACAGGCAATAGAAATGAACCACAAGAGTGCAAAAACAGCGTACTGTGTAGTTCGTAATGTCAACTTTTGGTCTTGTCTTGTCTTGTCTGTCCTTGTTTTGTCTTCTCTTGTGCCGTTAGGTTTTGTTTGGGTTTTGTCTTGTCTGACGCCTCTGGCCTTGTTAATGTGGGTAGGGGGCGTGGCCTACTGTTGTGTGATGTAATGTAATGTTGTCTAATGAAAAATAAAGAAATAAAATATTTTTTTTTAAAGTGCAAAAACAGCCTGCAAACTGAGTTGCGTGAAAACAGTCCCAGTCCATTACAATGTAGGTCAATTATCAGGCAACTACACGTGACCTTCATTTTTCAACATTAAAGCCTTTAAAGATCATTATGGGTTTGTGGTGTCCTGCAAAACATGCTGTTAAAGGTACCATTAAAAAGGATGCATTCACTAGAAGTTTGAAAGGCAAGACATGGGGAAGACGGACAAAAAACAGCCAACATGACCAACATCACCTTCTTCCCAGCGGAGAAAGGAGAAAGGGGATCCGTCTGACCACTGCCAGCCCTGAGTTGTGTCCAACTGATGAAGGCCGATCCACATCCTCTCAGGCATTCTATTGAGACCATCCAAAACTGCAAAACAGCGCGCAAAAAGAATATTACATAACACATCGATGACAAACACACACATACAACAAAATGGGCAAGAGGAAGGGAAAGTGGGCGTGTGCATGCGTAGTAAAACTCAAGCCATTTTAAAATGCCTAAAAAAGTGTTTGTTGCCATTGTAACTGTACTTCTACATCAGGAAATAGTCACGCTTATAAAGGGAACTCTGCAGCTGTAGCTGCACTTGTCATCCTTGATGTGGTTTTCAACTTCCCAAAAGCATCACGTTAAAAAAAAAGCATCGTTTTGCAGAAGAAGCAATTGAAAGAGCTGTATTCTCTAACTGCTAGTACCGCTGACCTAAGAAAACATGATAGCGTAACATAATGAGGTAGGTACTAATCAATCAGTTTACTGCCATCATATTTTAGAATGTGCATTTATTTATGACTCAAAAACTCAGACAATAATCAAGACAATAAACAGTTTTTCTACAACTCAGCCAACAGGCTTGAAATACAGTTTGTACTATTTACAAGCTATTAAATATATACAGTAATTACATATTATCAATGCCATATCAAAACTGAAGGGTTTTGGAGCTGAAGAGTAAAAAAAGGATGTCAGGGGTGATACAAGTCAACTATTCCATCTTACAGGTTTTGGAGTGGAGATCCTCTAGCCTTGACACGCTGAGCAGATCTGCTCCCTGGCTACGACATGAGTCCAAAGCTTGTTGCCAGGTCACTGCAGCAGAAGGAACAAACTCATAGCAGGTTTTCCCTTCTGGCCCCTCAAATAGGGTCTGGCAACCCTCTTCTGCAAAGTCAAAAGAAAAGTGTCAGTTTCAGTGTGTGTGTTTATGCGTGCATTTTTTTCATATAAGGGTTTTTATCAGCCAAAATCATATAAAAGAAAATAAAAACACAACTGAATACAATGGTAGTTTCTCACGCAGTAAAGCCAACTTTTCAAAAGGTAGTACTCAAATGTTTCCCACATTTAATTTCTTGAAAAGTAAAAATAGTACATGCCAGGTTTCAGACATTCTCCATTCTTTCTGTCCGTGTCATAGTCAGGGGTGGTCGAACACCAGGACAGTCCAGGCTTTTCTGCATGTGGGAGGCATCCGTGATACCAGGTGTCATTGTGTTTGAAGGGGAAATCACAGGGAGCGCCAGCAGAGTTTCCATTGGTTGTGTGAACGACTACATAGACATGAAAGGAGAAGTACAAAAGACAAACACTTGTTAAAACTCCTTGGCATTCACATCACTTCAGCAAATGAGAAATATGTCCCATCTGTGATTTGTTAAAAGATAGATTTAATGTCTTGATTCCAAATTCAACAAAGGCGGATAATGTCAACAATAATGAGATAATGACCAACTAAAAATAAGAGTAAACGCCTCCTGCACAACCTGATGTAATTATGTTTTGGTTCTAAACATAATGACATCAGATTGTGTAGGAGGCACATCCTGATGTAATTATAACCATTATTGAAACCATAGATACACAAGTCAGAAAAAATAGCTCACTTGCATTTGGATTAGTGTCCTTCGGTTTGTTTCTTTCTTTAATATATTGGTTGAATTCACACAAGCTTGGTTGATAGATTGCCAGTGCCCCAGAATAGATGTGATTACATTTTGGGAAAAATAGGTCAGAGTTCACATTTTTAAAAGCTTTGTGTTTCCTATGTACTTGTAATGGGCCAAATTTTAATTTCCTAACAAATTTCGCACACCCTGTTGTTTCCTGCCGTAAACATTCTACAACTAAATGGAATGAGGGTAAACCACTAGTTAAGTTGTGGTAAAAAAAAAAGAAGTTCGAAAACCAGTTTGTTCATATGACGTAGTACCCTGATGAGGAGACGACTAAATGCACTAAGAAGTTTGGAATGTAAGATAATACAAAGTCGGACCGACTTCACATTTAAACCAAGGAAGTGGATTCTGTGGCCGACTTTAAAATGCATTTAACCTGTCTTTTATTCCTTCACTGTGTATCTGAAGTACTTTTCAGAGTGCTGATGTCTTCATATTATCTCTCAGATAACAGAAGAGAAGCCACACTTACCACGGTATGGCCTCTGGCAGATGTTGTCCTGTGATCCTCCTCGAACCCAGGCATCCTCAGAATCTCGCTTGGCAGTAGCTTTGCCATTACTGACCGCCAGACCCATTTCATAGACTGTGTAAACTGCCTCATTCAAACAACGCCACCACAGCAGCATGTTGGACCCACAGTCAACCAGGGTCAGTGTCTTAGTGCGCAGGTTCAATGCCAGGCATTGGGTTGTGGCCACATGAAAGAGCCGGTGACCTGAACCCCACTTCCACAGCTGGGACTTGCTGTCAAAGTTGCAGGTGGAAAGAATCAAGTCCGCTGAATCTCCTGTACCGAGGCACTTGCTTGTGTCTGAGTGTTGGATGGTGAAAGCATCCTGGTCTGTAATGATGGAACAGAGAAAGGAATCATGAGTTTAACACAAATAGCCCAAACTCTGGGCTGACCAAAATTTGAAGTCAGAGGACCTGAGTTTCTTTGTTCAAAGGATCTCATCAGGATGAAATAAACAGGTATAAAATAATTTATTACAGTTACGGTATTCTTGAAAATGGGCACCGTCCTTGGCTTGTGTCACTTCCGTTTTGCAGGGGAATTTAGGGACTTTACCACTTGAGTACATTTATTACTGGTTGGTTAAATGTTGAGGGGAGGCATGAACATCAAACGTTTATTTAAAATACGATTCAAGTAAAACACATGAGTGGTGTCACTACTTCGGGTGGTTGTTTTAGACACTTCGACTTCCTTTATTGTCATTATAGACTTTATTTATGCCCTTCGGGATAAATAAAGTCTTTTGAATTGAATTACACAGACACACACAATGAATCTGGTAAGGAGATGTCATAGATTGGCAACTGATAACACAAATAAATATGGAATACAAAAGTGTAAGATTGCTGAAGTGAATCCAAAGCCATAAGTGGCTACAGTGCAAAGTGACAACAAAAATTCAGTCAATATAAATAGCAATAAATAAGATGGACAGTAACAATGTAAACAGTACAGAAAACAGTATAAAAATTGCACCACAATAGATTATATATATATATATATACACAATTATATATATATATATTAATACATAATATATTTTTTGTTTGTTTTTGTAGAGATAGCTGACCAATTTGCGATTAACTACATATCGAAAGTAAAAGTAGAACATGTTCAGTTCAACGCGCAGATATTTTAAAATTTAGCAATATCATACTACCTCACCGGTTTACCTACGGGCCATTTATTCTTTATTTACATATTCCATGTCATGGGCAGTAGTAAACAGTAGCTAGTGTTAATAATAATGCTAATAATTCATCCATAATTCCAGAGGAACACACACCGACACGTTCCAGCGACTGGAGGAGAGAAGGATGAGTGTGCAATTTGTATGACTTGTCATATTTTGTTGCGGAATCAAACTCACAGCAGGTTCTATGAATACAGCTCACATGAACAACACACAGACGGACTACTTTAAAAATGTTGGTTCGTATATGCCTCGCCTTGTTGTACATTGAGCGGGTTTATGGCTACTGTCCTCAGATTCATGTTGCGTTTGTGTGGACTGACGTTATTAAACTCCAAATCCCAAAAAAACAAACCCCGACTCAGCCAGTGACCAAATAAGATGTGATAAAATATTTAAAGAGTTGTTTGTTTTATTTCAATTTTACAAGAAGCTGTTTTACTTACCAAAACTTGTAGCTGCCGTTGAACCAGCTCTCAAAAATACTGTTGTCTCCCACACAATCAACAAACAAAGGCAAAGTGTCGCTTTGGACATTTTCAGCATGGTCACCACACAGTCCCGCGTCCGGACTCATACATAAAGTGCCTCTCCAGGATACTGAGCTGTAAATATAGATCGATCGATAACCGATCCTCCCAGTGAAAGTGATCGGATTGCAAACCTATCCTCGTACACCCAGCTGTCAACCGTGGAAACCAGAGTCCCGCTCCGTCAGCACCGTCAACAAGCGGCGCTAGCTAAGGAGAAAGAAGAACACTACTTCCGGTTTAGCGTCCGCAATAAAACTACGGAGAGCTGTATTATTAATGACTTCACGTCACCATAACAGATGTTTACATATATTGCAAATATCTGTAGTTTGCTGTCTCATCTTTCCTTTGGTTAGGTTCTGCAAAGGTCTATTGCTCTTATTTTTTATGTATTTTTTGTTTGTTTTGTTTTTTTGTTTGTTTTATTATTCATGTTCAAATAAACTTTAATTAAAAAAAATAGTTTGCAATGATTTGAAGCGTGCATTATTCCTGCAATCAGTCACATATGTGTCTCCACGGAGATTTTTATATTATAACGAAACACAATGGCTGACTTCCTGCTCACAAAGTCAATCCTTTCATTGCTGCGAAACAACAATTACTTAATGGTAGTCATCAAATTGTTTTTTTTCCTATTATTTCATGTGTGATTATTATTCATTCATTCATTCATCTTCCAAACCCACTTGATCTTCGGTATTGAATATCGGAGAACATGCTATTCTCTATCTTTGAATAAACTTTCCAGTAGTTGTTTTGAAAATGAAGCAGCAAAATGATTCAAAAGTGAAATAGCATGAAATACTGTATGCAGAGGAATTCATACAACACACCCTCTACAACCACTAAGTAATCATAGCGGTCCGTTAGGCCTTCTTTCAATTTATTAAAACGTGAAAAATTGTGCAAAATACATCTTATTTGTTTTTCATCAGCAGAAGTAACTGAAAAAGACAAAAATGAAAGCCCCATGTGTAAATTGTGCTTTACATATTTCCATAAAACATTTTAAAACCTCTCTGATAACAATGCTCAGTACACAATAAAAAAATGTAAAAAGTAATAATAATAGAATCCTTATAATTACAATCACTTTTAAAATCTTAGATATGGTAACCTCTTATTAATGGAAGAGAAAACCTTTAACCTTCAACTTAATACTGTTTTCCAGGTTCAATAACCTGCATCCAAACACTATAAAACTGTACCATGTTGTGTTAAGTACCTCTAGTTTAAAGCATTCTGGCATACCTTCTTTAACACTGTTTGTACGAGGAATTTTATACTGTATATTCACCCTTTCTTTAGCCTTCTTAATATTAAAATGAGTCAGCACGTTAATGTGAACATCTGAATGAACAACAGGAAGCAACAGAAGTTCTTCAAACACATTACAACAACGTTTGCTGTCATTCTCACCACTGTCTGAATGAGTCAGCATCACAGCTTTACAGTGTCTTGGGCATTCATACCTGATGGTGACATAGTGAGAAACAGAAAGGCAAGAGGAGAACGAGGCTGTCCTAAAAAGAAGCAGAGTCATTGTTTGCTATTCTCCTGAGTGAGTTTCTAAGTCTGTGATCAGCACGTTTCCATCCGACTCTGTCGCCTGTGAATTGGTTTGTCTGTAATAAGCGCTGCTGATTGCAGGGATTCCCCGAAAACGTGCAGTGTTTCTCCGGTACGCAAACCACATCACTCCTGCCAGCAGGGCAAAGATCACTACAGCCACCAGCACTGCAGCAGGGATGATACCATGATGTAAACCTAAAACACACAGCAAAACACAGCTTTTGGTGGTAACTCTTCAGTTAGTATGATGTGTTTTATGACTACACTCTTTAGCTCACATGTAAATACATAAATATAGCATTGTATAGTTGTCACCTGTATCATATTACATACTGATTTCAATGCCATACAACACACTCGCTGAGATTCTAGCTCTGCACAATGTCAAAATATGTATAGTGCTCATGCCTTGGTACATATAGCACACATTAACTGATCTAGAAGTGTTCCAGGCATTGCAATGTTCGGTAAGTGCACTTTACCATTTAACGGCTCCACTTCCACTTCGGTGATTACATCTGCAAAAGAACACAATGCAGTAATGTTCACTTTAACTGATCACATATCATCCTGGGTATTCACACAATGTTATAGGACCCGAGAAAAAAAAAGGAAACTCTATGTATTTCATGGAAATTCATTACTGAGGATGCACTTCCAAACAACAATGTGCCTACATTAACTAATTGACTTTACTCAAATGTAGGATTGCCTTATGCTGAAAGGGATTATTTAAACAATAGAGTTTCTAGGTATACTCCCTCATTCAACTTACTTGAGACGGTTTTGCAAATAAAGCCTAACCGCTCAGTACACCTCGATAAGAACCAGACTCCGTCAACCACCCTGGTAGACACACAGGTATCTGCAGTCAGCATCCTGGTGTCAGGAGCTTTATTGGGCCAGTTGGTGTAGTCCATTGGTGAGCTATCCACCCAGCTCATTGAATCAGCTAAAAAAAAAAAAAAAAAAACATGCTGTCTTATGACATTTGATGATAGATTAGACATATTTTCATCAGTGATGTGGGAATGTAACAGATTCCTACTGTCAATGTTGTAGTACATCCCTAACCACACCGTCTGATGAAGAGATCCAAGAGGCCAGAGCTGCTCCAGAATAAAACGGTTCTCCGTCTCATTTTCAATGGTTACAACATCTGAGGTGTTAACTGAAAAGCGACAAGTGCACAATAAAGTCAAACCGGGTATTTAGGTTTAATGGACTCAACAAGGATCTTTTTTTTCTTTTTCAGTGTTTTTATTTGACCTGTAGGGGGAGTATTGATACAACACAGAATCTAAGGATGGAGCAGAATATTTTCTGTTCATTTTTATTACTTCCAATTATATGCCTCTTACAGAATCTGCATAGAAATGGTATTGATACTGATTACAGCTGTAAAGAATAACCATGATCACAGCTTCCTAACACCTACCTTTCTGTCTGCAGTGTTCCCGTGCTTCATCCAATGTGAGCCTTTGCATCACAGGCTCAAAGTTATAACAGCTATTTCCAAATTTCACCCACGTTGAGGGACACACCACCTCATTTGTGCTAAACGCTTTATTCACTGTCAGAGAGAGCAGATGTTGGCACATATTCATTCGGTGTAAATAAAGTAATCCTTTTATGGTGCAATGTCACATGCTCAATTTTTGGCGTTTAATTTGTAATAGCACTGACTTGGTGGGGGAAGATGACACAGGGCTCCTGGTAGTGTGGATTCACAGTCAGCTCTCCGCCAGCCTCCGTTCAGATCCATGTAAACACAATCACCTGTCACAAAGTCGTCATCATTATCGGCTCCGTCCCAGTGTGTGTAGACTGTGTCACTGCCATCCGACCACTGATAGTTGATGCCATTCTGCAGGAAATCACAGTCATCACTGACTCATGCAACACACATTCGGCAAGTTTTAGAAGCAGTGGATGTCAGTCAGCACAGGTCTGAACAAGAAGAGGTAGCGTATGGAAATAAAACCACTCTGAAAATATGCATTATTTGCCGTGGTATTTTAAGCAATTCCCCAGTTACTGAAATACTGTACTATACTATATTGTGATATGCCATATTTACTACTATACTATATGAGACTACAATATGCTATACCAGTGGTTTTCAAAGTGGGGGCCGTGGCCCACTGGGGGGCCGCCAGGGGGCGCTAGGGGGGCCTCAGAAAATTGGAG
>JAPTHA010000018.1:17782218-17799339 GCA_029814585.1 Gymnapogon annona | reverse complement strand
TTTTGCAAAGGGGGTCCCCAGCCAAGGGCCAAAGGGGTTTGGGGGGCCTTGGCATGGAAAAGTTTGGGAACCCCTGTGCTATACCATGCTATACTATAATATACTATTTTACAATGTACATGTTTGAACATACTGTATACTGTATTACATAATACATACTGTACTGTATTAAGAACTCTCACAGGCTCAGGCAAAATGAAAAACAGAGAGGCTAAGAAAAAAAAATCTGTGGCCTCACTTCCTGTGTTCATTTCACTCCATGACTAAGACATTCTTCACGGGTTCAATTACTTGGATCCAAATGTTAAGGTTGCTGTGACAGCTCATACTAGTGGATCTCTGCTCGAGCAAAAACGCATGTGAGGGAATTCTAACTAGTGGGGCAAATCACTGCATATACTTATTTCAGGGAATATCTGGGTGAGACATTTCCCCTCATTCAGACATCATTTTTTCTCCAAATGTAAGTCTTTCAAATTACACTGTAGGAAGTGTCCATATTTTTCACATACCATTAAAAGAGTAAGTTCAGATTTAGCCAAATGGGAATGTAAGTGGTACTTATCTATAATCACTTTACTATATGCCCACTGTCCACCATCTACTGCAGTAAGGAATATACTGCATCCTTGTAACAAAAATTTCCACTTCGCAGCAACGTCATGTGGGGAAAATATTCTAAATATAGGCGAACATATACTTAAACTCATCCTGTCCACAGAGGTGAATTTCTTAGCATACATGGTATTACTCATGTTGTCATTTCTAAACTGGGGGCTACCATCTCAAACAACCACACTAACCCCTTAAAGAAGTGTAAAGCATGTTTGCAAAAAGAAATTACACATACATCTTGACTGTATAGTCCAATCCAGTGTGGAACGGCCAATCTGTTGACAAGGACCGTAAGGAAAGCCTGGTGGTATGCATCTGTAATGCTCACTAGGTCAGCATGATTCTCTATGCACATTTGCATCGCGTCGTACCAGGTCATGTTGCCAGTCATAACCTTGTAGTTGCGGCTCTTGTATTCAATATTATCAGTGGGGGGTTGGTGATAGGAATGGGTGGGGGGTTTGGATATATCTATGACGGAAAAAAGACAAAAAGGAAAGAAAGAATACATCAAAGGAAAAGATTGGTAAATGAGGATAGCATGAATCTGTCGGTGTTGACTTTACATGTAATTGTATTCAGTATGTCTTTGAATGTAACCTCTTCTTCCATCATTTCTTTTACATTTCTCATAGTGGTGTATTTTGATTTGCAGCAAAACATCTGAGTGTGAAATAGTTCAATATCTTAGTTTATCTTTTTTTTTTTTTACTTTACTAAAACTAGTCACAGAAACAACACAGAAAAGTGATGAAAAAATACAATAGGAGCGATCTGAAGAAGTCCTACCTTGAGGTTTTTGACAAACAAAGCCATACTCCGTCTCACTGCACTTCTCATCATACCACTTCCCAGTCAAGTGGAAATTATGGTTGTTGGACAGAACAGTACACAGTGGGTCCTGACCACTGAGCCACTCGTCCTCCTACGAATTCAGAAGGAACATACTGGACAGGTCAATCTCTAAGTCACACAATGCCATTCCAACAAATATCTTATGCAGGGACATGATGACATGTACAGAGTCATCAGTGTCAATCAACACGTGTTGTTCAGAAATCCTCCATCACCAGGACCTTACAGTGGCATAGTTCTTTGGTTCAACTGGAGACCAGTTGGTGTAGGTGAGTGCTCTCCCATTAGTCCATTTCATGGTATCCTCATCCCGAAGACCAATCCAAACTCCTACAGAGCTGCCTTGAAGGAGCATTGTGATGTAGGCTGCAGAAATGGCAAGATGACAATTTGATACGATTAGTGGATAAACAGGAATTAAACATTTTAGATCAGTCAATGGTTTTGGTCACCAGTGGTTTGGGTGTTTATGGGTTAAAAGTAACACAACTACAAGAGATGACAAAGTGTTGCTGATATGCTGTTTGTAGATAAATGAGCCATCCACAGGATGTTTGTACAGCTTGATATGTATGGTGCCTCCACCTTGTTCAATTTCATCTTCTATTGCAACCAGTGACCCCTTGAAGAAGGCGCAGATGGACTGGGCATCGTTCCAACTTTTTCCTTCCTTTGGACTGTCAGGGAGGTGAAGCAGGAGACACTGTCAACACACACAGGACAGTTCAACTGGGATGACATTCACCCTGGTGAAAAACAGCTTTTTCCATATGGTTTTTCTTATGGCCTGAAATCATTAATGAATACCATTTTAAGTACAGTAAGTCAACATTTGAAGTTCAACCGCTGGACAAGTGACGCGGCTGAATTTTGACAGAAGAGCACATTTGACTTCACTGACTGTACTGAAGTCATTCAGCTTGACACTGACAGTGGGGGGTTATCCTGGAGTGGACAACACAACTCACTCGTGAATTCCACACGAAAACATAAACATCCTGCTTCAACCCTAGAAGCAACAGGGAACTTGGAAAAAGCAGTGAGCAAAATCTACTAACTACTTTTTCTGCAAACTGTGCAAACAACAAAATGAATACACAGTTGTTGAAAACAATAAGAGCTATGTGTGCAGTCACCAGTTACTTTAGCTCGGTAAAAAGACAGGAAAATAGGGGCCTGTTCACCATCTGAAACACCTGCACCTTGTTTGTTTAAAACCACAAAACAAATTTTCTATGTCAAAGATTCTAATTCCAACTGTGAATTAGTTGGTGGGGCTTTAATGGTGCATTAATTGTCTTTGTGTATTATTTATTTTTTCAGTTTAAAAAATTGCCGTACATGCACCACACTATAACCTTTTATTAAGTAAATTATTCCCACAAGCTGAACCTATGGGGAGCAGTCATTGCCAGGTGTAAGTCACATGCCATCATTGATTCTGAGTGATGAGTGCAAGTAAACAAACAGCAATCAGTGAGTGAGATACCAAGCAAAAAAGTGGAAATCATGTGCTCACGCTTGTTTGTGTAGCCATAAGCTTAGCATTCCACCTGGAGAACACAGAAAGCTGGAGGCTGTTCTGCAACATGTGGCAATTTCTCCATTTTAAGTCATCTTCCATCAGAAGTACAACTTCAACAGTGCGGGAACAGCCCATGAAAAAGGCCACATGTCTCTGACCACGCCTGACTGACGGAGCAGTGACTTGGTACCTGCACGTTCTTGACAACGAGCAATAATGTAAGTTACAGCATGGAAATGCTAGAAACATACATGATCTTTTGAAAAAATTAGCAATGAAAATCACTACAGGAACCCTATATGTATGTTCATTAAGTCACAAGTTCAAGAAATCAAATGTTGGTGATGTTATATGTGAGGTACCAGTGAGAATGCATGAATGTCTGTTGAACCTTGTGTCCGAAGTACAGCCATTTCTCTGGACACCCTCCGATGTAGTGTGGCTCCCTGGGAGTCTCCACGACAGACACAGTCCTTCTCTTGCAAACGTAGCCATGGAGATCACTGCATTTATTAGTTGACCACTTCCCTGCAGCACAAGAACACTTCACTTCACTCGCATGTCCAGAAACATCACGGAAGGCATGCGGGACTGTGTATGTGTTTACCTGATGCAGAGGACATGGTAACACACAACCTGCTTTTCCGTGAGCCGACACTGGTGACTCCCTCAGCCCAGTTCTGAAAGTCTATCTCTGTCCCATCGTTCCACCTAAAAATGAACAGTATCCACACTCTTTAAATCAACACGTCACACCCCTTGTTGTAATGGGTAGTTCTCTATCCAGCATTCTTGCATTTGTTTTTGCTACTTGAAAGTCAAGACATTTAAACTGGGTCCCACCAACAAAGACTACATTTTCATTCATTTAATTACAGTTTAAATAACATTAGGATTAAAAAAGGCTGCATTAATTCTGTTGCCGTAAGACTTAACTTAACTTCCAAATTCTGAAATTTCCCCGAGTGGGACTAATAAAGGTCTAACTACTCAATAGAGATGAACTATATATGAAGCACGTTTGTATTTCAAAGCAGCTAAACTGGTTTAAATAGTCATTTAAAAAACATTTCATTTAATCAGGAAGTTTCCATTCAAAACACATCTTATTGATTTCTATTTTATTTTTAAATTAAAAAAACAAAATTCCTGTCGAGGCTGTGTTGTTTATATCTTTGTAGGTTTTTAATATTGTGCCAAATATTTTCTTCTTTTATTTTAATAGAGACTGAGAATGAGAAACTATGCTCATTACAACGATGTAAAAACAACATTAATATCTAAGATTTTTGCAAAGTAATTAATGTATTTGATTTATTTTGTTAGGTTACATAGCAATTTATTACGAGTACCTTTTAAATGCACATGGCAGCCGTTGACATATTACCACTGAAACTCGATTAAAAGTGTGAAAGGATATGTGGTAGCAAAATTAAATGTACAAAACCCACACCTGGTCTCCAGTCCGGGCTGGGCGATAGAGAGGCCAACCCACCAGTCGGTAGGAGTGAAGGAGAACTGAGGAGAGAAGCAGAAAGGAGCAGAAACAAAAAGAACATTTTTACTCTCCTGGTTTTCAATGCAGTCCTCCACAAATACAACTATGGACAAAAATAAATGTTTTGACATTTATTGCAACATTGCATAAGCATCGCAGGGATAAATGATGCTGCAGCAGTAGTCATAGCCATGATTGAAGCTAATGGTGGTCCAGTGACATACTGTGTGTGACTTCATTTGACCCGTCTGTGTATGTCACTAAACAAAATTTCACAAACACATTATCTGAAGTGTGAACATGTTTTTCTGAGTGACATTAGCCGCTCTCTCTTTTACTGCTATGTCTTTTGTTGTTGAGTGACCCATAGTGGTAGAAATCATGTACCGTATTTTTGAATAGACAAAAGCAATTACATATAGCCCCGTGATGTTAATGTAATACCGTGCATGTTAGATGGTGTTACTATAAAAGAGTTAATGTTAAAAATATGTCCAAAACAAATACATGGACATAACCATTTTAAAAGACAGGAGGAAAGCTAACAGAGGATGTAGACTAACCCGCCGTAAGCGGTCTTTGATGAAGTGCAGCTCTTCTCTGGAGTGGATGGACAGCAGGTAGGCTCCCATCATCTGACAGGCCAGAGATACAGAGTCCCAGTTAAATGGCTGCTCGGCCAGCAGATATTCAGCTCCATGGTAAAATACCCAAGGCTCGCTCTCTGTGAAGGATCCAGAAATATAACTAACACAGTATATAACTTAAAAAGACACATATAATAGTAAGGCTTTGTTGAATTAACTTACGCTCAGTGTACCAGTATGGTTTTTTCAGCTTATCACCTGCCAAAAAAAAACAATAATGTAATAAACAGTATGGTTCTACAGAATTGTACATACCTAGAAATAGACAAAGTGTAAGTAATTTTACCTCTGGAGACCTTGCAGATCCACTCGTGTTTGGTATCACACGCTTTCGGCATGAGGGTGTTGGTCAGGTCACTGTAAACTGTACAGTCCCTCCTGTCGTCCTCCTCACTCTTATCTTCTATGAAGGACGTAACCACCTGCAGAAACAAAGACACAGAACAAAACAACAGGAGATGTGTCTGTTTATAATGAGTACAGTAGGGCCTGTGGATGCTGGTAGTGTATAGAATAGCTCAGTACTTACAGGAGACCCATCAGACCATTCCCAAGCTCCGGGATGTTCTGGGTCTCTCTTGTTTAAGCCCATCCAAAAGAAACGACCCTCTGTTCTAAAAAGAAGGAGTAGGAGACAAAAACACAACGCAACATAAACACAGTTGAGCATGGCTGTGGAGTTACTTTTTTTAGTAAATAATTCAGCTAATATAGTGCAAAGATGAATATTTTGGCTTATATGAAGTATATGAAGTATTCTATGACTAAAACAAATTGATTTGGATGAAATTGACAACACCTATTCCACTTGAGTGCAAACAGAACAGCAAACAGCTCAGATAATGGGATGGCTGAAAACTGAAAAAAAACATTCAAAAGCTAAATATGATGCCGTTGCTGTAACATGTTAATCAGACAATGTTGCGATAACATAGAATGACATGTAAAAAATGTACTGAGTGTTACACAGTGTTACACTGAAAGAGTTACACTGTAGATTATAACATATATTCTTAACCATAAAAGCCAGCAATTAATTCCAATTCAAGCAATTAATTCCTGTACCTTCTCCTTCAACCACATCAACACAAACACCTTAACAAATGTTTTCAACAACCTGGAAAGCATTCCTGCACTGAAAAGGCCCAGAGGGCTGTACAAACCCTTCAAACATGGTAGCGAGGAGGTGCTTCACAAACACCTGCTCCTCATAGTGGTGGAAACTGGCCAGCTGAGCCCCGAGGGCCTGGCAGAAGAAGTCCGCTTCAACCCAGGAACGTTTCATCAGGACCTTTTCATCATGAAATATCTAGACGAAGCAATGAGAACCGTCAGCTCAGGGTTAGTGAATAAATTAACCACTGACAGATGGACATAATGACAGCTCCTTGTGTAAACATTCAAATCAAAACCAGTACAAATCATAGGTCTGACCTCATCCATGTTAGACAATGGGACAAAAAGAAAATTTCACATCCAGTTAATGTTTTCCAAATATACAAAAATCCAAAGTTTATTTAGATAAATTAATCAATGATACCATGTAAAAAGGGGTGGTTTTCACTCATAATGACTATTGGCTGTTGATATTCAGCCAGTTGCATGCATGTAATCTGTGGATTTTAGTTTCAGTTTAACATTGTGAGAAGAGGTGTGGATGTGGCACCCTCTTTATAAATGAAAACAGTATACAGTATTACAAAGTGATTTAAACATGCTACATGATATATAAATGTGACAAACACAAAAGATATTTCTATCAAATTATGTTTTTTTTTGGTAATTTTTGCATATGTTATTGATTTGTATTTCTTTCTATTTTTGCATTTCTTGAACTATTATGCATAGAATGATAACAAAGTGAAATCAGTTTCATAAAACAGCGTGTGTTAAGACCAAAAGATATATTCTTGGAATATACTGTCATATGACTTTAACTCCTAACTGACACAGTCTCAGTGTTTTGTCTGAATGTATCAGAAGTAAATAGCATCCAACCTTAAAACAGTGAAGCAGCCCAGAGTGTGATTCCCACCCTGGAGGACAGGGGGCAGAAGCATCAATGTGGTGCAGAGGGAGCTGGACGTCCTGGTAATTACTAATACTCTGCCTACACACTGACAAAGCCTTGTGGGACTTGCAGTCTTTGACCTCCCAGTGACCCAGAGCGGGACCACCTGACATGGCAACACACCCACCGGCACTGACTGTCAGGGAATGAAGGGTTAAAACCAGATTAGGGACTTGGACAGGAAAGGGGAAAACCTATTCATATGTAACAGTCTGTCATGTCTTCCAGACTGGCTACCTGGCTGGTGTTTGTTCCAGTTTGTGAAGGTAAGCGGCAGAGAGGACCCATTATGAGGAAGCCAGCTGTACTCTCCATTCTGTTCCTGGTCAAAGAGGCCTATCCAGTAATACAAGCTGCTGTTGGCCCCGCTCTCACTCAGCAAACTGTTGACAAATGCCTGCTCAAACCTGCACACGTGTGAAAAATGAGAGCACAGTGGTTGATATCCTACCACAAATGTCTTTTTCTCTTGGATCAATCAACAAAATGAAGCAGTTGCTCGATGAGTCACCTGTTTTCCACAGTAAGAAGAGGAGCCTTGCAGTAATAACCCATGAGTGCGTCCTCATAGTTTTGTTCATGGCCCGTCACAAAGTAGCAAGAGTGACCGTGTCGCTTCCAACCCTACAACAGCAAGCAAAAACAACACAACTATATTTACCTTTTCTGTGTTTTGTATGTGAGACAACTGGTTAATTTTAACAAGGCAAAAATGCCAAGTTCACCATTGAAGAACATTTAACATATTAAGACTAAGGGGAAACAGATTATCTTCACTAATCTATGTTAACATAAGCATATTATCAAATTAAAATAATCACATCAAAGTCTTCATTTCTAATAAGACTTATCTGGAATAGGGCTGTGTATATCTCCTTAAAGTATTTTGATATCCACTAAAGTGTGTACATAGTAGAGAGTATCTCATCTCAAAAAATGTCACCCTGTACCTGAACCCAAGTCTCTCTCAACAATCCTTAGCATCCTAACATTTACATGACGAAAGAATTCAAAGGCCTTTTGAGACCAGAAGATAAATCATTTTATGTTCCTTGCCTATTATCACTAAAACCACACAAGAGCAAGTCACCTGTTACTAAATACATAGCCAGTGTGGGCCATAAATCGGCAAGTGGAGTTTTGCTTGCTGATGCTCTGGCAGGAGACATCAGAGTGTGTTTGAGCATGTCCACTAACGCCTTCAGGGCCGTTTCTGGCCTTATGTTCCAGAGCTGGAAGTAGCCCTATGACTCAGAGTCTGATATTCTTGTAAACAGAGTCAAGGACCAACACGAATGCCAGACAATACGTCAGCAGCTGAGTGAATCAACTCATTGTGCTTCAGAAGGAGTAACATGCTCTGAAGTTCAGCAGGAGTGTGGCTCCGCCCCAGTGCACCTACTGATGTGTGCATGTATTTATGTACTGTATGTATGTGTGTGTGTATGTGTGTATGGCTCTATCGTAACTGCAAACAGTAAAACACCAGCAAAGTCTCTAATACAAACTTTTATAAATCCTAACCCACGGCAGTTGCCAAGTAAAGAAAGTCTCCAAAAAGTTCAGTGAATATGAAATACATGAAGATGATTATGAGTTATGTAAGAATTTTATTTGACATGCTGTCATTGAGCTTGACTTCACTTGTAAGGTGGGCCAGGGCAAAGGTCAGGCTTTTATACAACATAGTGGACTTGAGTACTTGTTGACAAGGATATGTGTGAGTGCGTGCGGTCTGAGAATCTGTCAGGATTAAGGATTTGGAATTGTTTTAATGCTAAGGATAGGTCAAATCTGACCGGCAGTTTCATTCATAATTATGTCAAGCAAGTTAATTTTTCATACGCTGCAATCTAACGTTCCATTCACCTAATTCTATAGAGCATCACTCACAAATCCTAAAATATTCCCACCATGGCCTTGCCCGATATGCACAACTATACACTCATTATGCAAATTGAGTATTTGCCCCAAATTGACACGGAGGCCAGTTGCCAGTGTTTACAACTTTGATGAAGTGGAAACATTCTTCTATTCATACTGTACATGAATGGAAGAAAACATAGCCTTTGATACATGCCTAGTCTGTCTTTCTTCCAGTGACAGAGTGACATACTCCTTCATACAATTTGTCTGATAAGTGATATTCAGTTTTGTTGTACTTGAAGTGACCATGAAGACATTCTATTCTATTCTATAAAGTGATGTTCATTTACTGCAGCTTACAAAGGATAACTGCACTGCGCAGTCTAGTGATAATACAATAACACTCTCCTCTGTGAAGTCCACTCCAAACGGTATTGTATTTTGGCAAGGTGACGCTTATTACACCACGCGGAATACTGATGAAATACACAACATCGGCTGAATAACAAATTGTACTTGAGAACGTATCAAAGGAAATCTGTGGGAGACTGGCTGGTTTTGGTGCATCTGAACATCAGTAATTCGTGTTAGTCGTCATTTTTAGTTGCTATGATTAAGCTCGTCTTCAGCCTCTACTAACACAGCAGGCTTGACCAAATCCTTGACCCGACACTGGCAGTTTAACGTCAGGTAGGAGGGCCCCTGAGAAGAATTTCACTTTGGGGACCAGGGAGGTCAGGAAAGGCTTTGATCAAAGTGCAAGTAAATTTGTGAGTTATTTTGAGGTTACGGTTCAACCCCTGGAAGTCCATGTAATGTCCCTAAACACAATGTGCGTGTGAGAGAGACAGCCTAAGTGTAAACGTTCCTACCTCAGGACAACCTTCGCCCCATCTTCCAGGAGTCTGGCCTGTTTTTCTACATACAGCAGGCAGTCGCTCATCACAGGACGTCAAAAGCCACGTACCATCCTATAACAATGTAACAACTGTTTTTATGTGCATTGAATTCAAGTCAAACAAGTGCAACGGGTATTTTCTAATGTCTTTATTGCCACCCTCAAGGATGACACCAAAGGATTTTTTTTTACCTTAGTGTCAGCTTTGACACAGAGAGGTATATCAGTCAGGTTTTGAGGTGGATGATACTGGTGCCAGAGTGTGAGCGTCAAAGGAGAGCCATCAGACCACTCTACTGTCGGTGATGATGGTTGTTTCCAGAGCCCAATCCACACCTCAGAATTCTGCCCAGAAACTGTAAGATATGATGATACATGAGGATGCTTCATTTATAGAACACAGGGAAAAAATCTAATGTGTCTTGTACAATTAACTAAGCTATGCTCTCTGGGTGTACAAATAAAGGGGTAAAATATATATTAAATCATATTATCACTGGTGGAATTACACTGAATTTTACAGAAATGCCCACCATCTCATTCAAATATATGTAATAATGTGATGGCATGCAGTGGATGGGACATTTACCTAAGAGGACTGACTACAGACAGGAAGAGGCATATGCATCACAGTAATGCATTTTTAACCCATAGAGACCCAAAGAGTTTGTCTTTTCATGGTCATCAGATATGACCCATTTGCACATTCAGAGGTTCTGTAGTTACCATGGAAACACCATCATTTTCTACAACATTGTTTCACCAGTAAAACCCATGGAGTTGGACCAATGACAGTGGATGGACACACTGGGTTTATGTGCAGTTAATTATGTATTTTACAGAAAAATCCCTTTTTCGATATAACAACCCTCAACTTTCAGTCTTATCTTATGTGTACATCTTCATGTTCAGTGAACTAAATATAAGAACATACATGAGTTTCACTGAAACAAATATAAAACTCAGAGGATAATGTGGAACAAATGGTGAGAAATCACTTATGGAAGGTTAACAATAGAGAAAAATTCAATTGGGAACTGCCACAAAAGTAGCAACAAGTCTTTATGGTTTGAAGTCACTTATTTTATTGGAAAAACACAACTAACAATCATTTCAGTAGATCTTTAACAATGTCTTCAAGTTTCTCTTACTTACAGTTTGCTAGGAGGTTGTGTAACATTTCCACCTCTGACAGGGACCTCAGGCTGATGAGTTCTGCTCCCTGAGTGCTGCAGGCCCGCGAAGACTCCTCCCACGTCCCCGCCTCTGCTTCTGGTATTACCCGGTGGCAGAATCCATTATGAGGCCACCAGTCGTTGTAACACACTGTATGAATGTACTGCCAGTTTTCTTTAAGGGAAAATAAATGAGAAGAGAAAAGCAAAGGAGAGGAGAGACCAGAATAATACATTTATACAACGGCAGACATTGTTTGGTTCAAACCGCCAAGAGCTCCTGAGTCAAGATGAAGGTCTGGAGTTCAGTCCCCAGGTGCACTGCAGCTGTTCAGACCAGCAGCTACCCGGGCTGTAAAGGCTTTGGGAACACTTTGTGCACTCATTATTCATTCCCCACGCAGTCTAGCACAATCTCGACAGACACAGGGAGGCTGTCTGCATGTCAGGTGGATCGTACGTGTGTGCACATGCTCTCTCACCCAGTGGCTCGGCCGTCCGGGTGTCGTTAGGCGTCTTCTTGCAGATATAAGGCAGAGCCGACTCGCAGGAAAGACCCTGCCAGTGACCCTCGTAGGCTGAGTTGTACACTCCACATTGTCTGTCGTCCTGAAGTGGGCTTGAAGGCAACGCTGATGTCGACACAGTGACGAAAGTAATTATGTTTTAATTAACAGATGAACCCAGTGCACAGGCTTCAAATCTACAACGTCTGACTGTCAGCTGGATTCATCAGCTAAAACATGTATTTACTTTAATTCACCCTTATCCATGAAGTGGGAATAAATGTATTTTGAGACATGTTCCTCTTCTTATTCCTATTTACACACAACAGTGACCACCTTTGACCTGGTGCAATGATTACAAACCACTGACACTATATCTACCACGAATAAATTACATTGTCACAAACATTTAAAAACTTTTATAACCATATTTACACCTTTATAAGCAGCAGTGTATTTCTAGCACTCATTTAGTGCTATAGTTTCTATAGTTGAATTTGTTCCGATGTTTATGGGAGTCATTGCATATTGTTGACATGAGTGAACATGAATATAACAGAAGGGGTAGTTGCATATCAAGTCACCAATTCATCCAAGGACATGTTATGGATGGTCTTGACAAAAATTAGGGTAAAAGGTTCTCCCAAGTTCACCATGAAAACCTGCAAACTTCTACTCCAAATCCATTTTAGGAGTGATTTTTTTTAAGTTTTGCCCTTGGACCTAACTTCTATTATTTGTGCAGGAATTCTACATCACACCACTGGGTTCAATTTGTATGAAATGTATTAAAATGTGTTCTCAACATCCAATAAACCAACTGTAAGACCAAATCACAACCTACTGTAGCATCAACAGTTGTTTCTTATATCGAATTTTAAAAAGACATGGATGATGTGCTACATAGTTCCACTACTTGCTTTTCATTTTCTTGGGGTTAAATATATATTCCCTCCAGTATTAATATACTTCTTTCATATAATGACGTTGTTCTTTCCTTAACCTACTGAATGCATAGGAGAAATTACATTTTCTATAAGATATGGCAACCATTCATAAATTATGTGGAAAATGTACCAGTACACCACATGGACTCAGCTTCGTGAGTCAGATTTACACCACATGGATTCATTCTATATACATATATACACTGCATGGGCTCTAATGAAAAATTACAAAAATTAAATATTAAAAAAAAAAAAAGTTGTTCTTTCCTGTATTGAAAACACAGCATCACCAGACTATCTTTTCCTGATAACTGGATAAAGGATAACTGAACTGCACACTAGCTCTAACATGCCGTTTAGAGTGAGAATAATGCATTCAATAACTGAACTCGTGTAGACAGATTAAATAACTATCAAGTACCTGTGGTGAAGTTGACCAGTGACAGAGGTGCTCCATCAGACCACTGCCAACCCCGGCCATCCTTCAGGTGGTTTAGTCCAATCCACACCATCGCTCCCATAGTCGCCAGTCGATCTAATGTGGAAATATTGCTGGTAGTATGTTGCAGGCTGTACTAGTTACTGGTACCCATACCTGCTAGTTTGAAATAGCATTTGTTATGATGCGGCGCTGAAAAAATAACATGAGATTCCTTGATTGATTGAGGTTTCACATGTTGCTTTGGCATTTAATTATCATTTAAGACTGCAGACAATAATAAAATGAACAGAATGCGAGAAAAAAACGCATTACTGAAAGGATGGGGCAAAGCTGTTGTAAACACATAGTGCATTAAGCTCGTACATAGTGGAATTAAGCAGCGTTTCAGTCCCTGAGTGCGTTTGCTGCCAGAGGCCTACCTCTAATGTACCTGTGCTCTGACAGGCTGGTGATGCTGAGCAGGTTCCCTCCTTGAGCTTGGCAGGTCGACAGGGCCTGACTCCAGGTGAGGATGGTGTACAAGTTGAACTGGTAACATGCATGCAGCTCTGGATTGGATTCCCAGAAAGGGTCACAGCTGGTATCTGCAAGTACAGCAAAAAACGTTACGGTGCACATTATTTCTACCAAAGCAGACACGCATGTTATCTCCACCTAATATCACTTCAATGATATGTAACAATTTTAACTGATCCGTGTATCTAGTACATTACATTAGGTAATTTCTGTGTGTGTTTATGGATGTAAACAGCCACTGTATGTTTATTGAACTAAACAGAGCAGGTTTACATATATAGAACATGTGTGTGTCCTGATATGACATCGTTTAATGTGCTGAAAGCCTTTAACATTTACAATGGTATAATATGACCCTCAGTATGTAGACAGACAAGAAAAGTCACTTATGCACAGTACTTAAAAATGACATTCAAGAATCATCAACATTATGACACTGCTTTAAGAGCCTCAGCTCTCATATCCTGGCTCCAGGGCCTAACTCTCCTTCAGCCTCTTGACTGCCATTATTAGCTCTCTGTGCAGGCATCAAATTGCATATAATTTTACTTAAAGTTCCTTTTGTTGTGCTCTTTCCATGTGTCCAAGTTACCTGGCACAGGACAGAAACCCCATCGTTCTGCATCGTCATAGCGAGTGGTGGTGGCACACCATTGGAGATGATCCTCCCGGCCTTCAGTTGTGCACTCTGAGTACCATTTGTTGTTGTACTTAAAGGGCATGGCACAGGGCATACCATGTGCATTCCCCAGCAAAGTATGGATGTCTGGAAACAGGACATAGTATTACAAATCTGCACGCACATATTTAACAAGTTCTGGAATTATATTCATTTAATATGAATTGCCTGAATATCTGAAAATCCAAACTCCACGATAGTTAAATGCACTAATGCACAGGGTGTCCACAGAGTCTCTTTACAATTTTAAAAATATATTACAAAAACATTTGATGAAATATGTTAATCGCATTTCTTCTATGTTATCATTGTTTTTATTCCCAGCCTCATTAGTGTATTTCAGATGTCCTGATGAGGAAATAGGTTCTGATAAAAAAAGTAGTGGATTGTATGGGATGGATCACTCCCCTGGGTTTGTTTCTATGGGATCATATTAGAGATATTGTGTTCTAAACAAAGACACAGGACATCAACAACCTGAAGCAAAAGATCACTGATGCCATTGATACCATTGACGAGGCTCTGATACTGGCAACATGGAAACAAATCCAGTAGAATGTGAATGTGCTTTGTGTAAGCAATGGTGTCAATATAGAATTTTATTATATGAGGCAAAAATGAAATGAATATATACTTTTCATTTTCCTATGATATCCACATATTTGTCTATTCATATGGTTTTGTAACACATTCATTAAATCATAATGAGACTTTATAAATACCTGGAGAAACTATCCATCTTGGCATGAAATAAATGTCAAAGGTCAAAACAGCATGCATTTTTGCAGGTTTTTGTTTTTTTTTCATTTGTAGTGCACAACTTTTTAAATGAAGTCGTGAAACTCTTATCCCTGACAGAAGACCACCATAGGTCTAAGGATGATAAAAAAACTGGAACCAGTATTAATGTGAAGGAAATAATAATCTTTCTTCAATGGTCTTGGGTGTTTTGCACAAAAACTTAATACTCAATCAGTCCGATATGACGCAGATTAATGAAATAATTATGATATCAGCCAGTAGGTGTTTAGTCAAATTGCTGTAAAATTCAAGGTCACAGCTTTTAACAATAGTGCTCACCTTCATACGGGTATGAACAGGGTCCTTCTCCGGGGGTATTATATCTTTTCCAAGTGTGAAAGGTGTTTTTCTTCACTACCACTAATCTTCCGGCCACATTCAACCTCCACTGGGACGACCCGTGCAGCATGTTTCCACTGCAGCGCCACCACAGCAGAGGGAGGGAGGTGTCACACTCGAACATGCCCAGGGGCTGCGTTGTGTCTGAAACGTTCAGGCCCAGACACATGCTGGTGCCCAGGTTGAAGAGGCGATGTCTGGACACCCACTTCCACAGCATGTGACGGGTGGGCTGCTCGCAGTCCTCCAACACCAGGTTGGACTGGTCCACTTTGATGCAACGTTTCATCTGCTCACTCTCCAGGATGAAAAGCCTCTTCTCTGCAGGGAGATGGATGAGTGACGAGAGGGAGAGGATGAGTCCAAGAAAGGCAGAACAGATGTGGGACAAAGGGGAGAGACGGGGACCAGACACGGGAAATGACATGAAGGCATAACATCAAGATGGATCTGAACTGTATGAGTAAAAAAAATGTGCACAAATACAATTCTGACGGACACCACTTTAGACAATTTTGCTGCCAGCCTTTTCCAAATTAGAAGATTCTCACGCCTCCTTCTACTTAACATGAAAAAAGACAATAATAAAGAAGAATAAAGAAAAGAAAATAAAAAAAATACAATAAAATAGAATATTAAAAAACATGAAAAAAGACAGCAATATTCTGTGGGGGAGGTTTTTTTTTTCTTTCTTTAAAAATGAGAAGAGTCGTTGTGTAATGCAGTGGATGCATACACTGGTGCACTGTATATGCACACATGTATATGCACACATGTATATATGCACACATGTATATGCACACATGTATATGCACACATGTTGGGACAGAAAGAGTCCCAAACACGTGAAGCAACTAGTTGTGCCTTCATGTCTCTAATACGTAGTAGAGAGGAAAAACAGAGCTCGCAGATGAAAAAATAAATGATCATGTTACCTGCGTGGAATTTCCTTTCCACAGACTTTTTCGCAATAAGTGTGTGTAGTTGTGCACAAATAGCGAACGGGATGTGTTTTCAAGTATTGGGTGAGTATTAAAGGTGGAAATATTATTTGGGGGGGTCTACTCTCCAAATATTGCGCCGGACTTACTGTACAACTCCACCAGCTGCTTCTTCTCCAGGACTTCGTCGTCTTCGTCGCTGACACAAAAGCAGCTTTTCGCCAACAACGCCAAGAAGATGACGGCCACGACGGCCCCGGAGTCCACGCCACGACGCGACCGTGTTAACATTTCGACGGCAGGATGCGGTGTCGGAGTGCAAATGTCCGCACATTCCGAGACTCCGAGTCCAGAGTATTTTGGGATGATTGTTTTTTTCCCCTCATACAAAAACTTTTGGCCGAGTTAGTTTTTCAGTGGGGGACCAGCGACGTCACGTCTGACGGAGGAAGTGCCGCTCCTCTCCGGTCTGCAGGACGCATTCACACCGGTCCGGACAACTTACACTAGTTTACAGCGGGACCGCGACGTGAAACCGAACCGAAATGGCAGGCCAAGTCTGTCAGAAATCGCCTTTAATTTACCGCGCCAAGTTGACAGGAGCCTGTTAAAAACGGTGGAAATCACGCCGTATTATACACGCGTAATGTGCACTTTTGACGCGCGTATGTTGTGTTCAAAGACGCGCGTAAATCACGGCGTCGAGTATTTAACCAGACACGGACAGAGAGATAGATAGATAGATAGATAGATAGATAGATAGATAGATAGATAGATAGATAGATAGATAGATAGATAGA
>JAPTHA010000018.1:17765409-17781521 GCA_029814585.1 Gymnapogon annona | reverse complement strand
AGATAGATAGATAGATAGATAGATAGATAGATAGATAGATAGATAGATAGATAGATAGATAGATAGATAGATAGACGATCCTTATCAACAATATAAATTGAAGTATTACAACTTTCACTGGTAGAATGGAAAATGTTGTTCCACTGGCCAATAAACTGATCAAATCAATATGTCTGTATTAAGTTGCCCATGTACTAGTAATGACTGCAGTCTAGTCTTTTTGAGGGAGACAACAGAACGGATTCTGAATGTGATTATTTTCTCTGTTGTTTCCTGTTCTGTGAGACTAAATATCTTTGATTTTGGACCAAATATGAAGTCCACAACCCATTTGAAGGTGACGCCTTAGGCTGGGGGAATTAATGAAGAATAAAAGTAATTTTAGTTACCCTTCAACCCCTAATAGTTAGTCAAATACAAGTACTAAAAGCATAATTTCACAAAGTCAATGTTTAACTTTATTTATCTGCCACACTATTAAAAATAACTAAATTCTCAAAATCCAAGGCACAGCCTTGCTTCATAATAAAACAACAAACACAACACTTAAAAAATCAATCACTTTATATATTTACATTCATTAGGTTTCAAACAAAAGAACAAGGTTTTGTTCAGTAGTAGACCACTGGTAGCAACTCCTCCTTTCCCTGCTGCATGTTACAGTATCCTCAGTGTCTTGTAAAAATTAGCAGAATCATGCAGCAGGAAAGTGCAGTGTTCAACAGTGCAAATGTACCACAGGTTTAAGCACACAATGTACTTCAACAGCAGCAAATTTGTCATGTAGTGTCCGTCTATTCACAGTGTCGTCTACTGTGTTATTACATCTCTGAACCCAACACAGAATCATACAAACATACATTTTTTTGTCAATTCTCTCTCTCTCTGTCTCTCACTCACACACACACGAACACACACACACACACACACACATTTAAGTGCACTCAGATGGTGGTTCGCGTTGCCTCCATGTTGTCATCAGTAGTGATCCATTGTTATAGTCCTTTCTCTATGTGTGTTTTTATAAGTTACATTTTTGAATGTAGACGTGGAGCTCCTGAACAGAGGGTTGGTCCCCTGTAGACACAAACACAGATAGGTTTAGAGCAGTGACACACAACAATCACAATGTCATGACTGAAAAGTTAAGATATTGCTGAAAGTCTGGAGAAATCAGCCCACGTGGTCTTACCGACTGCCATTTTGCCTTTGCCCGCTCAGCCTCAAACTTGGCCACCTCTTTACGGTCGTGCACTGACACCAGAACCTTCCACACGGCCAGGAGGATCAGGCCGATGCACACCACAGAGAGGGACACCCCTAGGATAATCATGGGGATATTGGGCGGTTCAGGGCAACCTATGAGAGGACGGAGAGGTTAAGATACCACAGACCCGACATCATAAGTCTTTGTTTCTTCTTATCTAGTTATTCCAAACCTTACCATACATCTGGAGGTTGTAAGCGGTGATCCCCGCTTCACTTCCTACCACATTAAATGAGATCCAGCACTCATTTTCTGTCATCAGCGTGCACTGCATAGAAAGGCTCTTGTCATAATCTGAAAGGAAATGTGAACATAGATATATCTATAATGAGAGGATAAAAGAACGAATCCATCATATATCGTCTTCCCCCTCCACATTGTACCGAGAATGTAAAAGGATATACGCTCCTCTGTTGTGCTGTCAGTATGATTTCCATATCAAAGACCACAATCTGGTGTGTGCATGTGTGTGTGTGTGTAGGCCACACTATTGTATTTTGCATCTGAAGCCTGAAAATCCTTTGCGATAATCAGATATACCTCTCAGCTTGCACAAGTATAGCAGGTTTAAATCTTCTCCTCTATAAAGAAAGTTGAGGTCTTTTTGCTATTCACATGCACTACAAAAGCTCTTCCTGTACGACAAGGTAAATAATATGTTCCCTATTGTCCAGTCCTGTCTCACTGAACATGGATGGTGTTGTGTTAGAGAGAGGGGGGGTTACAGGCTTCAGAGAGATACCCGAGTCCGTGCAGGTCAGCATTCCTTCCAATCTTTGACCCATGGGGAAACTTAGCATGGCCTTATGTTGATACCATGAGCGAAAACACTAAGCATGAGGAAAACCGACTCCAGAGACGACAGGCATTTACATGTCACATATAATCTACATTAATTAACAGATAAATCACACCCAATTCCACCCAACTCTCTACGTGCTAACTCATTTTTGGTGTGTAGTTGCAAATTTATGCAAAAATAAATTTTTCTCTAAATAACAGTAGTTTGTATTTTTATACCTTTTTTCTTTTGCATGTCATTTTTAAATGCCACTTTACTTTGATTGTTGTAATTTCCTCGTTAAATTACTCTTGGATTTTTTTACTTGTACTTTTACACTTTTATTAAATTCTTGTTGTATTCCGTGTGCACAACAGAGTAACATTTTCAAAATACATTGAGTTTCACATGACAATAATACATTGGTAACATACCAGTTCCAAGACTAAAATTGTACTATTGAAATGTTTACATCTCCAAACTTTCCTTAAAAATAAGAACTACCTGAAGTAAACACAATTTTAACAATATTTTGCTTCACAGACACTGAAGTACTTAGTAACAGTTTGAATATTGTTAAAATTGCACTTACTTCTCTTAAGACACTTCAGGTTGTTCATATTTTGTGTTAAAGAATACTTTGTAATTGTCAGCATTTTTATGGAATTATTATTTAGAGGCTATTGTGATACTATTCTATTGTTTGAGCCATGTTAGATCAGAACTGGTCTGTATGTGCAATATGAACTAATAACATTTTAACACCGCTGATAGTGAATATCTTCAGTGCAATATTAGCATTTCAAATTTTCTTCTCACAGGTCGGATTGGACCCTCGGGCGGGTTCGAAATACTTTAACATCTATGTGTTAGGATCTTAAACACCATTCAGGAAGTGTATTACATGTTTAGTCACTGTATGTGACTGTATACCTTCCAGGCATCAACAGCCTGACATGAAAGTAAACTTGCACAGACTTGATCATACTGTGTTTCGTCATTGTATCTTATTACAAGTAGGTATGGAGTTAATAGTGTTGTCAAAATTGTAGTATTTTACCTAAGACACTCTGACAGTCATGTTTGTGTTGATGTCAGCTGCTGTGTGTTATCACAACAAGCAATAAGTGCTGTAGCTGCACCAGCAGGAATCTAACAATATCACCTCCAGTAATGACATGCAGCGGAACATTGCATGTTCCTGTATTATTTTATTATTCTATTATTAATCCCTGCATTATTACAATTGGTAATCATGGCATGTCATTTAGTCAAAATTTAGCAAAATTCCTGGTGTTTTTAAATGGTGTATTATATTTTAATTCAAACTAGCATTTTTTTGTACACATTTATGGTGTCCAAAGCACTTTATATTGCCTCACATTCACCCATTCACACACCAGTGGGCAGCTGCTGCCATGTTAGGCGCTGCCAGGCTCCACTGTGAGCAATTTAGGGTTCAGCGTCTTGCTCGAGGACACTTCCACATATGGACAGTCGGAGCCAGCATTCAAACCTCTGAACCTTCAGTCATTTGACGAACTGTTCTACCATCTGCTTCAGCACCACAGCCACAGCACATACTACCCCCTTTTTGTATAAAGCTACAACACCTAATTTATGTATATTTACATTGTCCATATTTAGATGCTCTATAATTATTAGAATTATTGGGAAAATGTTATTCACCTAGTCCTGTAACACAAGTTGCACTTTTTAATATCACACATCTTATCCAGAGTTCATTATTTGTAAATAATTGCTCCATCAATTCTGAATCAATAAAGGTTTTTATTTTCTTCCCTTTTCTTTTCTTCCCCTTTGTTAATATCTTCTATTGGCTCATAATGCAGTTTCTGAACTATTGCAACCCATTAATAAATGCTCATAAGTACATTTTAATGATTAAACTCAATATGACTTTTCACCTTCCTTTCTTCCTTGTCAACACAAAAATTGTCACCCGTGAAGCATGGCAAATCCATTGAAATTTCAACACCTCCCAGAATAACCATGTTTCTTACCTGCTGATTTGTTGATCGAAATTTTAGGGGCGTCACACCTTTGAACACACAACTCAGCATCGTCCCATTCTTGCAGATGGCACTCTACACAGGAGCTGGTGTTAAAATAAATAGAAAAAAAAAAACCCTGAAAAGGTCGGTTTTACCTTGGAGATAAGACGGGCTCCTCTGGGGAGCTTTAATGAAGTTCTGATCTCTGAAACACTGAGTACAGACGAATCAGAGTCTTAGGCACTTATCAGAGTTTTCCCAAGACTTGACTCACTCTCTGCCACATAACAGTGGTTTCGAATGGCCCTCGTCCTGACAGCAGCTTTCTATCAGAGTAAGCAAATCTCTTAGTGCTGTGTTGGGGACATTAGTTGTCTTTTGATGTCATTTGGAAGGTGTAGACACATGTGAACAAGGGGACCAGAACATGATACGCTTGTACTTAAAAGAACAGGCGGATCATGTGGCATAAAGAGACAACGTCTCATATCTTTCAGGTAAAGGAACATGAAGCAAAGACGACAAAAACATCTACATTACACCCTTATTAACCTCTTTTGAGATAATGGCATGAGAGTGTTCTCACCTTGCAGAGCTACAGGCGTCTCCACACGTTGGACACTTCTCACACATGTCCCCAGATGCTCCAGGTACAGAGCAGACACACTGGCCACACTCACACCTCCCCCGGCCACTGCACAGAGTGCCGTCTTCTGTCACGCACGCCTCTGTGCTGGCGCTACAGTTACAATATTCCCCCGTCCAGCCACTGTGACAGTGACACTCCCCGCAGTCGCACACGCCGTGGCCTGCAAGTGTCGTCAGAAAATCACTGAGGTGTCAGTCACGCCACGTAAACAAATGGAATATGCGACGTTGGAGTGCGGTTAATTACCTCCACAGAGCTCCCCACGGAAACGAACACAGGAGTAATTGTCACATTGGCAGTAAGGTCCGTAGATGAGGCCGAAGCTGGACGTATGACACACACACTGTCCGCAGTAACACTGGCCCTGACCGCTGCATATCTCTGCCTCATCATCGGCCAAGCAGTTACTCAACAAAGCACTGTCCTCACTGCATTCACACTGAGCTCCCAGGAAACCCGGATGACACACACACACACCGCACTGGAAAGCCCCCTGACCCTGGATGCAGAGGCTACTGTTGGCGTTGGTCGACTGTCTACAGTCACAGGAGCACAGGGACTCCAGCTCCACGTCCAGACTGTCCTGTAATCCCACCGCCTTCAGGGAGAAGTGCCGCACACCAGACAGGCATCCCGGAAGCACCACAGACACATTGAACACCACCTGAGGAATGAAGACAATCACTATTCAGTGGTTCGGTTCAATGAAAGCAGAAAAAGATCACAACAGTATTCTATTTAAAGTTGATACTAATGGTATGTTAGAGTCACCTAAACAAAACCATGTGTACCAGTATTTCTTCTGAAGCATTTTGTTCTGATTGATTGATGGATTGTATACTTATTTTGAATGTATTCAGTCAAAAACAACAAGAAAACATGATATAAAAAAAAGAAAGTAAGTAGTTTAACTTCTTTTAACTCGTTTAATATTTTTGCCCGTTACCCCATCCTTTTACCAAAACTTATATTCTCACGGCAGATCCCATAAATGAACTAAATGGACTCTGTCCATTTCATACAGTAATACACAAATCATAGCATAAGCTTTGTCATGTTGTAAAAATAAGGGACAAAGACTATCTTGGATTTGTGTATAATTGTTATTTTGTTCATTTGTTTTGCAATAACACTGTGCAATGGATGAACTAACAACATTTTAGAGCAGATTTATTTATTTACTTACCTAAGCATCTAAATAACTGTAAAGTAATGTAATGTAAAATGTGATGAGATAATGTTTGTCATGATTTACAGCTGAGATGAGCAACAGCGGTGTACACCGGAGGGACCCGCGTGTCTACGACATCAGGCAGCGGGTGCAGTGCTGGCGTCGTGGATTAATGTGACGCTACAACCGGGGTCTCCATCGGTTCGTGGGTGTAACGGTTGAGCCACTCAACCGCTCTACCAACCGTCTCTACCATCATGACGGAGGCTAACGGCTATGGAACTGCAGCAGGTGTGCTAAGCTGTACGACTACTGGCTCATTGAACTACACCGGACTCTTTCATTTTTTGGTTGGTTTTCCACTGGTGGAGAGCGGACCGAAGAAGGAGGAGGGGAGGGGTGGGGCTGGAGATGCGTGTGAGTGAGTGATTTGTGGATGTAATCTGTGTTGGCAGTTTTTTTTAACAGTTACGTTTCAACTGTTAGCGGTTAGCAGCTGTGAGTGCTATGCTAATGGTAGCTGCGGACTTTTCACTGCAGTTTCACTCCGAAGGACGCATTAACGGCCCCTCGTTATCGTTATCATCTCTGGGACTTCAATCATGTCTTTGTGGTCCATGTTGTGCAAGAATTCAATTTGTTGTGTGTCTGTTCTGTTCGTTTTTTCTACTCTTTGTATTACGCTCCTGTGTGTGAAATTTGCCCTCGCAAAACTAATAAAGGTGTATTCAATTCAATTTAGTGCTATACAAATAAAATGTGATTTCTATTTATTTTGTGTTTATTCGATTGAACATCATAACTGCTGTAGGGAATAAACCCTCTCCAGCAGCAACCTCTTGCTCATTATTAGAATGTGCAATATTTGTCTTTTTAGTTTCACTTTTTTCTTTTTGTTTTGTAAAGTACTTTGCTGTGTTTTGGGTGATTTATAGGATAGAAATTGGAGTTAAATAGAGAGGTCTTTGTGGCGATATCTTCACATGACACTGGACTAAGCTGGAGAGGCTATGAGACGTTCAAAGACCCAGACTCATAAAATCGCAAAATCTTATTCAGCCGTAGTGATGAAGAAACCTACTGACACAGCACAAACTAAGATCAGAAGAACTCATTAGTTCCCTGTTACCTTTTGTTTCTGCTGTGGAAAGCAGCATAAGGTCTGCTTCTCTGAAATGCTTTTATCATGCACCATGAAGGTCCTCATTTGATTAATCTGAAGTTCAGAACTGAGTGCTTTGTTAGGCTGTGTTCTGTTTTAAGACCAGCCGCAGGTACATTGAGGACTCTGATGAGTTATAGTTGGAAGTAGATATATAAATATCTAAGTATTGACAGTTTTGTGTCTTTCAATCTGCTTTTGCTCATGACTTGTGTTCATTTAATTTGTGCATATACTATATTACCAAATAATATCGTAATCTTTCCCCACATGTATATCTTGAGTATAAATAGTGTTACAGAGAGTGAAAGTCAAAGCAATTTGAGGCATAATCCACTGACTGTGTCTCCAGGTTTGATGTTGGAGCAGCGTTTCATGTCAGAAAGCACAGTCCCATTGGGGCAGATGGCTGTGAAGGACATCTGCAGCTCCTCTGTGTCTCCGACAACCTCCAGTTCAATCTCTGAACGCAGCTCCTGGAAAACAGTACACACACATTTTGTTGCACAGACTTAATAAAGAATAATACAAAAAAACCCTCTTTTATGCTCATGAGGTGGGACCTCAGTGGGGTTAGGGCTGGCTCAGACTTTCACTGTGCTGAACTCTGACATGCTGAGATAGGTCAAAACGTTCTATCTCGTCCTCTTTTTTTGTGACTCATCGTCCCAGGTGTGCAGCACCTGCGGAAAGAGTGACAGCTAACCTCAGCTAAAGTGAAGACTGTGTTTGACTGACTAATGAACTCTGTGACGGACTGTCTGGGTGTTTAAAGAGGGTTATTGGTGTGTTTCCTCTAAGGCCTGCAATTGTACTGTGTCCTCTGTGTTGCAAAGGTAGAGAAACATTTATAGGATACACCCTATTGAAGAAGGATTAAGGTGAAGAAGGCAAAGGCATAGCAAATTTGTTATCCGTTAAATATGTTGTGAGAGACATTTAAAGAGGTGACACTAAACATATATAGACGTTAAAATAAAAAAATCATAATAACTGCAGTATATATACCAATTCAATGTTTAGAACCATTCTACTGGTGTGTTAAAAGGGACTCTCATCTTCAACGTGGCAGATACAATACATGACTGATGAAGTAATTAGAGGACTGTGGACTCGCCACCAGGCACAAAGGAGGAAGGGGGGGGGGGTTCAGACAAAGAAGAGTGAAAGAGCTGGATACAGAGAAAAATATAGAGAGTGAGGAAGAAAGAGCGAGTCAGAGTTAAAGGGGGCGAGGACATCAAACAGCCGGGACAGGCAGAGACTTGCTGTCAAACATGCTGATGCAAAGCACCGGTGGCAGAGGAAAAATGTAATAGGAGGAGGAATGAAAGAAAGAAATAAGGAGAAATGAGGTGACAAGTTTGAATCAAATTGGGTGTGACGGAAAAATGCACAGAGGGTGAAATCCCGCGTGCTTTAATTTCATGGATCTGTTTTGCTTTTAAACAACTTCTATTATTCCGGTTGAATAAACGACAGCTTTGCTTGCCGTTATACGAGTAATTTTTATGTCTCGCCGATTCAGATCTTACTTTGTACGCTGTTACAATCAGTTCCAGGATGTTGGCGGAATTTTTCTCCAGGACTCCAACTGTAGCACCAGGTATGAGATTTGCATAGTTCTATGAGAGAAAAAAAAAAAAAAAACAGATTAACAACAAGGTCAGTGTTGTACATGTTCCACTGTTAGTGGCGTAGCCTGTTTGTGAGAGTGAAGACAGCCCAGACAAGACAAGAGGTGAACACAGGGCTAGTTGTAACAGGTTTGATAAGAACGTCGCTCATTGAATAAATATGCTAACATTAGTAAACATAGTCCACACACAAACGTGTATTTGAGGGGTTTTTTTTGTGAAAATCTCTTCTTCTGTGCGTACATTGATTAGATTAATATATCTAACCTAATCAATTAATGTCTAATCAAGATATAGATTAGATATATTTCTTTTTTTTATATTTTATTTGGGATTTCTCATCAGACAATAACATTACATTAGACAACAATACAGACATACGCATATAGATATATTTCCAAGTCGGTCTTTACCTTATAGTTGTTTTTCTGCTCTTTTGTCACAGCAAATATCAGCAAGATATTGTTGTCCACAATCTTATCAATCAGCTGACCAAGGGTGGGATATTCCTAAACAATGGTGAAATGTCAACAGTCAACGTAATATGAAGTGAACTCATACAAGCAAACCCCAAAAAAACTCCAGTGGGTTTTACTTCCTTGGTTCGTTTACCTGCACTGTGGACATTGAGTATTCATTGTTGATGTTCAGATGACACTGGCCGTCATTAGGAATCACAATACCGGCCATCTTACTGTCCATCCCAAAGTGTGAGTCTGCATCACTGACAAACACCAGCAGACGCATGGAATCATTCCTCCAGCCGATCTTGTCCTGTTAACAGACACACCAAGCCGCTCATTGTCAGCCTCTCTGACATCGCACTCAACTGACGAGAAACTTCACAGCGAGGTGTGTATTACATGCAAAGGCACAGTTCTTTAGGTGTAATTTGGAATCATACCCCACAAACGGCCGCCTGCATGACAGCATCAAACCCACACTCGGGCGCATCCACATTTGCAGAAACACGCTGTTGTGCAATTATCTCGTTGAACTTGTCAGTGCTGCTCGTCAAAGACAAGATGTGTTTATAACCAAATGCTGGCTGACACGTCAAGTCGATCTCGCTGCAATACACCCAGAAATCCAAAGTGAGGACACCGACACTGACTTCTACTTTAAAAAAAAAAAATAAATAAATAAATAAAGATTTTATTTTCCCTGAGAGTGGGTGAATACCTGCACGGATTGGCCAGATCATCCTCTGTGATTTTGATGAAAGGCAGGACGGGTTTCTCCACAAAAGAGCCAAAGCCCATGCGGAATTTACTGGTGAGTCTGGTCATCTCATTGGACAGAGTGGAGCCCAGGTACTTGATCATCTCCAGGTCATCGTGCATGGACGCCGACAGGTCCATCAGGTAGTAGATGTCCACAGGGTAGTCCTCTGTGTGTTGAATCTTCACCTGGAAGGTGACGGGGCTGCCTGGACAAGAAAAAAAAAAACAGGAACACTATACTTCTGTCTGAAGTTCACAGATCCAGATTTCACGGAGCGCACAGATGAAACGCTGCGAGCTGTAGAGTGGGTACATACCAGGCCGCAGTTTGAGGGTCATTTTTTGCGGGGAGATCTGAGTGCTGTTGATTGTCTTCTTCCCAAGTGGTCGATCCTGAAGGATTTGACCACTGGAGACAGGGAATTCCACCTGGTTTCGTGCACATCCTTTTTCTAATAAGGCTTCCAGTGTGTCACATCTCTCACCCACTGAAAACCAGTCTGTGAAATTCTATGACGAGCATAAAACAAAAGGCTGTTTACAGACGGGAGAGTTTATTGCACGCAGTAAAATATCAGTTTTATGACCAGAACTGGGTTTCCCATTTATGTACATAGCTGGGATTTTTTTTTTTGTTTCTTTTAAATTTATTTGATGAATCCATTGATATTTCTGAAGCCGTTACCCGCTCCGGGGTCACATGCACAGACTTACCTCCTGTGTGCACCAGGCACAGGCAGGACTGAGCTGGAGACAGTCATCACAAGTCACAGAAGTGCCAGCTGAACATGATCCTGCAAACACACACACACACACACACACACACACACACAGGTCAACGTGTTCCTACAATATCTGCAAAGAGGAACATTTTCTGCTCATTTAAAACACCACAGCTCAACAAGTGTAAGTATAATTTAAGATCTATACAGCCATTATGACATGTAAATAACCTACGTCAAGTGGGGTTGGGAGTTCTTCTATTTGGATGCATTGTGTGAAGAAATCCAAATATATGATGTCACATTACAAAGGCGGCATCTGCGGTTCCGTCACAGTGGGGGCTTTTGGGTTGGACGTTGTTCAACGTGTTTCTCGTTATTATTTATTTATTTGTTTTGAGTAACAAATGCCTGCTTACCCTCCACGGCGTTGATCCAGTAGCGGAGAACCAGGCTCAGCAGTAGAAGCCCCATGAGTCCGTGAGGTTACTGGAGATCAGACATAGGGAACAGCGGCTCAGGTTCTGTAACATTTACAGCAGTGAAACACGTCCAGCCTCATGTGTCCTTTAAGCGACGCACGGCAGAGGAACGAACCGCCGTCCCTCTCTACCTGCATGTGAGTGGAGGAGGAGGAGGAGGAGGAGGCCGAGGAGGAGGAGGAGGAGGAGGAGGACTGCCTTACCTGCGCTGCCTTTTATGTTCACTTCCGTCCAGGTGAGCGACGACAAATAAAGCTCCTATTCACTCGCTGACCTGCTTTAATAGTCTCTACACGAATCGCATTGGTCTGGAAGTTCGTACGCTTTTGCCCGTTGTTCAGAACTGACCGGATCGCTTATTTAAATGCGGGGATCAAAAGAAGGTCTGTGCAAAAATATAGAATGGGACATAATTGTGGAATCATCAAATCTGTATTAAAAAACTATTATTTATACTGTAAAGTAAAAATAAAAAAGGAACAGTATACGCGGAATTAGTCTGTAGTTAGCCCTGTTTTAAACCTTTTGATGAAATTTTGTTGAAATTTCCTTTTGCTTCTTGGACTTTTATCTTCACTTTAATTAATTAGTGCGTAATCGTATATTAACGTGTGTATTCCGTTTATTTTTAACTGATGTGAAGCACTTTGGGCTATGATTCTTATATGAAAGATGCTATACAAATACAGTTTATTATTATTATTATATATGTGTAATCGATAATAGGCTACAGTTTGGAATGTATTATGAATGATTATTTATATATTGTGGCCTGGTTTTAAAAGGCGCAACACAAACTTCACTTCGTGTATTATTGTTTAGTGGTATTCAAATAAGTATTATTTTACACCCTAAGTCACCAAAAATATAAAGAATACATTTTTTAAAAAAGCTTGTACGTTGTGTTAAAAAGTGTTCAAATCTCATAAAAACATCATTTAATCACAGTAGTGGAAACATATCACATATTTCAACTGAAAAAATGAACACTTTTAAGTGGTTCAAATAGAAGCAAGGCATTTTCTCAGCTGAAACGCTACTTTCAAATAATAAAGTCTTTTCACTGCTCTGAGGGAATACGAGATTTGCAAAACATTGCTTATTTATGTTTCTTTGTTCATATTTGGTGCAGTGCTCCAGACTTTTTGGTACTGGGGTATGCTCCTTCACAATAGTGTTGATTTAATAAAACTTCCATGAAGCCGGTCTGTACAATTGGAATGATTCCGGCTTAAGGCTGGTTCAAGATTCTGTTTGTATGCATCATTGATCACCCTTGACCTAGTGCAATGACAACATTTCATTATGATTACACTTCATCTATCAAAAATAAATCACACTGCCATAGTCATGTCATGAGGAACGGAGAAACTATTTAATTGTGACTTAACAACAGTATAAATCTGGACAATCACAATAGAGGAGCCACGCCATAAGTAAATAACACACATATATACCAGGGTGAGCCACACTGTAAAAGAAGATATGTTAATCTTTAACAAAGAAGGTGGCCCAATATGAATCACTGTTATTGTGTCGAGGGAACTTTTCAGCTTGACGATTAACTCACAGCAAAAAAACAAGTACCTAGGCCTATCACAAGTTATGAAAAATGTCTATGTGTGTTCTGAGGGGGAGGAGGGCGGAGCTGCGTAGGTGTTGAACCATTGACAGCTGCAGTCCAAATATCACTGCTTGTCCCAACTCAGAGGAATCTCACAATTCAGCACCACACCCCTCTGGTTCTGAGTAAGTCCCATCTGTCACCCCAAAGTAACCCCCCCACCCCATCACTCCCTCAAAGTAATCCCCTCTTACCCCAGACTTTTTCTCCTTCATTTTTCCCCCTGTCTTAAATAACACCCTCTCCTCAGCTCTCAGTGTTTTAATCCACCTCACCCGGCCGCTTTCTTGAAGTACAAAGTCTGGACTCTTTCATTTATACGCCATCATTCCTGTCATTTACTGTCTGTCAGTCTACCTGTGATCTCCTCTCCTCTGTCTCCTCCCTTCTCCTCCCCTCTCCTCTTTCCTCTCCTCTCTCACCTCTCTTCTGTCTCCTCTCCTCTCTCACCTCCCTTCTGTCTCCTTTCCTCTTACTTCTCTCCTCTCCTCTCTCACCTCCCTCCTGTCTCCTCTCCTCCTCTCTCCTCTCTCACCTCCCTTTTGTCTCCTCTCCTCCCTTCTCCGCTCCTCTCCTCTCTCACCTCCCTTCTGTCTCCTCTCCTCCCCTCTCCTCTCTCACCTCCCTTCTGTCTCCTCTCCTCTCCTTTCTTGTGTCTCCTCTCCTCCCCTCTCCTCTCCTCCCTTCTCCTCTCCTCTCCTCTCCTCTCCCCTCCTCTGTCACCTCTTTTCTGCCTCCTCTCCTCCCTTCTCATCTCCTCTGTCACCTCTCATCTGTCTCCTCTCCTTTCCTCTCCTCTCATCTGTCACCTCTCTTCTCCTCTCCTCCCCTCTCCTCTCGTCGCTTCTCCTCTCCTCACCTCGCTTCTCCTCTCCTCTGAATATCTGAAGCTATAATTGAGTATGATGCAATCAATCAACACTTTCTGTAATGTCGGAGTCTCATTTCAGGCGGTTTCATGTCATAGTGAGTCTGTGATTTGCATGAATGTGTTAGATGCTGAATGTGTAACCGGTAGTTTTAGTTGTGCCAGGAGTTTTACATCTCAGTAGCAAATCTGATGAGAGGGTTACAGAGGAAACATCTCTTATGGATTCCCAGACACGATCAGGATTCAGTCTTCTATGAATTGCTCTCTGTATAGTCGTAGCTGTTGTCAAAGCTCCTCCAAACAGCGGCACACATTTGAGACAAGTAGACATTAACCCCTGCAATGAGCCCACTCACCTTCAGGGGCGTCCTCTGATAACATGCTGTCCCGCCTGAGTCCGTCTTCCTCGTCATCAAGTGAAAAATGGAGAGAAATGGAGACGCACCAGGCCAGTACATTCAGTCCTATTGTATCCCAGCAGTCAGAGTAACAGAAAACCTATTGTAACGGCGCCCTTTATGAAGCATGGCGCTAGGGTGACCCGGCTGCCCATGCTCCTTGGCTCATGTGGGCTTGTATGTGTGTGTGTGTGTGTGTGTGTGTCTCAAAGTGGGTGAGTGTGTGTGCATACTGGGGTCATGTGTGGGTGTTTGCACAAGCTCCAACTTGCTAGTGTGTGTGTGTGTGTGTGTGTGTGTGTGTGTGAGATGATAATGACTGACAGTAACAACTGCTGGCTGTGAGACCTCCACAGGAGCTTTATTAAACAGACCTGAGCGGTGTGTGTTGCGCTCTAGAGGCTGGAATGAGTGTGAACTGCGGCACACCACTCCTGAGTCAACGTCTTTGTGATTAGTTTGGATTGTGTGCGTGTGTGCGTGTGTTTGCTCAAGTTCAATTACTTCCTGTAGCGAACAGGAGGTGGAAGCCGAGGAGTGGAGTGTCACTGTTGTAATCCTGCCTCCTTTACACTGTGGCATGGCTGGAATGCAGGTGCACATGTTTATACAGTTGAACTTGAATAATAAAGCACAGAGAAACCTTATAAAATATTCTGTAAAACAAAAAATTAAAATATCACTAAATCATTTTTGCACAGGATCAGCGTACAGTCCGTACAGTCAACCTGTGAGGGTGTACCTTCATCTAAATCCAACAGCATTTGCGTGTGTTTATTCAGACGCCATTCACACTCAAGGGCTTTTATGAGCCGTTGAATATTTAATCTCATAGTTTTTAGATAAAATCATATTTGCCACATGTTTGGCTGATCTGAGAATTACCTACCAGTATAGAACATGTGGATGAATGCAAGTATGAAATTTAGAGGATAGATGTGTCATACATGTAATGATATATGTGAAACAGAAACAAATTCAACATTACAAACAGTGTAGTGTCTAATGGGTTCCATCTAACAGAATTGAAAATGACATTTCCTTCCGGTATCTGGTTGTCTGTGTTATTTCTTGAATATAGGGGTTAGGCTGGTGCATAGGGTTCGATTCCCAGGGTGAGTGTCCAGTGTGTTGTGTCAGGAGGGGCATCCGACAACATAAAAATTCCTGCCAAATCAAATATGCGAATTTAATTCACTGTGGTGACCCCGGAAGGGAAAAAGTCTAAAGAAATGATCATAGTCTGAAGTTGTTGTGGGTATGATAGGTGGTGTTCTTTAAAAATAAAAAAACAGTCCGATCTTAAGTCACTTTCTAAATGTGTATAGAGTAACAGATTTACACCGGTGTGTGTGTTTTAAGTCAGTAAGCAATCGAATACATTAATCTCATATAGAAATGTAATTGCATTTTTCCTCAGAAATGTAATCGTTGAAACACTGTTTATATGTCACCAGGTCTGTCTTAAAAGCTAACCACGCTGCTCTATACACACAGTAGACTGCACCACATACACACATCATTTGTAAAATGCAGCTGAGCAAAGGCTTAAGAACATTTTCTACGTCAGGATGTTGCCAAAAATAAACATTTCTGAACCACAGTGTTTATTTACTTTTGTAAAGTCAGGCTCTGAATGAGAGCAGTGGGGGGAGGCGTCCGAAATCCCCGTGAAGTGAGGCTTTAATTACACTTTGTAACTTTTAGAATCAGACAAACCAGCACTTGGAGCCCGTATCTTTAGGACACATCCCATATGTTAAATAGCTGAAGTTAATCACACTGAATGAAAGACACTGGATACGGCGGCAGGCCTCCTCTCTTAACGTCGGTGCCCTAAGTCTGACCTTGGCTCTCTCGGGGGATCAGTGCCATGTGTCCCTTCAGCTGTGGAGAATTAAAACAGAGGCAGACAGCGGGCCAGAAGTGTGAGAGGGAGCCCGGGCCCGGCCCCGGCCTGTTCCTCATGTTCAAAGAGCTGATGCCTGTATTAAAGACATTTGATTGACGTCTGTGTGTGCTTGGTATATGCCTGTATATTCCTGGACTTGGGTAGAGGGGGTAGGGTGGGGGGGGGGGCACCAGCCACAGTGATAGAATATATTTCAAC
>JAPTHA010000018.1:17612665-17633950 GCA_029814585.1 Gymnapogon annona | reverse complement strand
TATATATAAACATTTGAACATTTTTCTCACAACGGTCCCAAGGAAGCTACATATAAAAATTTTAAATGAATCTGAGAAGATGAAGACCATGAAGATGGACCCAGCGCCTTCACAACAGCTCATGGTCCATCAGGGAGTGAGCGAATAAAAGGAAAACAACTAAACCTTCAGTACATCCCAATGCAGCTGCAATACTCCTGATGCAGAAATAAGCTTGCATGCTAATTATGTCACATTTATAGAATTTTTTTAGGTTCTTTTATATCAGACTCAAAGGTAAGTTCGTTTTACCTGACATGTTTCGACGTTGTATTTCCGTCTTCTTCAGAGATGTCACCAGATGGCGTGTGTGACGTGTCTTAAAACGAACTTACCTTTGTGTCTGATATAAAAGAAGCTAAAAAACTCTATACACAATCAATTTTGTAGACTATGTCACATTTATCCCAAATACGTGTATCCTGTGTACACAGAGAGGCCCTGGAGTAAAAGTAGACAAAATGTCCCTGTATCTCACCGGCGTGTTCAATCAAGAATCAAGTTTGAGTCACTATTAGTAAAGGAATTAAAGTAAAAAAATTGGTCAAAATGTGAAATGATGAGAATTAATGAGATGGTGCGGTTTACTCAAAAGAAATGTTGTCAGATTGTCTGAGAGCTAATAGGTCTACTTCAGAACACTGTCTGAAAATTACAGTACAATCACTTTACAGATTGTTTCTAAAGGAAGATTCTAAATCCATTGTTATATGTATATGTAACACTTTACCATATACAATGAAATCATCAACTGTCCAGCACTTCTGTTGAATCTAAGAAAAATTTTCTATGTAAGATTTAGCAAATTGAACCTCTGAGGGAGAAGAAAAAAATATAATAATAAATAAAAATTTGTGTTACTACAGTTCCTTTTGAGGGCGTAAAAGAGCCATCGTAAAGCAGCAACAGAGGGCCATTATTTCTTTTGTGGGAAATAAGGCAACTTAACCTGAGTCAAAAAAAAAAGCCTGCTTGATTAATGCATTCAAAAGATATAATTTGGAAGATAAAACGCCTTAAAATTTCCATCTTTGTGATTTTAATGTTATTTTAATGTAAAAATGTTATGCTCTAAGAATACTTTCAGGAAACTGTGCGGCTGACAGAGACTTTCCTCTGAACCGTGTCAATTTTTTTTTGCGGTTCTTTACTATTTTTGTATTTTATTTACCTAAATCTATAGATACTGGTGTGTGCATGCATGCATATAGAGGGGTCACAACAACATCTCATTTATGTAATGGCTCTGCATTTATTGCGTCCTGACGTGACTGACAGGTGGAAATGACATTGCGAACATTTAAATTGCTGTCCTTCCTGTGTTCCGAGTATTACATCCCAGGTGATACATATTTCACCAACAACAAGCCGTTTCCACCCTCATCTACTACATCTTTACTCCCCTTTATCAAAAACACCCATTTTAGTCCGCCTCTCCCTGTCTGAAGCTATTTCATTTTACTGTCCCCTACAACCTCAGTGTCACGGTGTTACCCAATTGGCATAATTGAGCCGGGTCACATGATAAAGAGACCTATAACAATCAACGCAGGTGAAATAAAAAACATCTTCCAGTTATTACTTCTGTCCTCTTTGCAACGTCAATCAAAACCCTAAGCTTTACACGCAAGACACCTCCCTTCACAGACTAAGTGTTTCAAAAAAAATAAAAAAAAAGAGGTTTGGCATATCACAGAGAGAAAAGTAAAAAGACACGAGGGGGTGAAGGCAGCAGCAGAGGAGGCGTCTCAGCAGCATCAGAGCTGAGATAGATGAGATGTGACAAGCTGCCACTCTGCTCAACACCTCCTCATCAGCATGACACAGCTGTCACAGCCCTATTTCAGGAAAATTAAACAGCCTTACGGTAAACGGGGCTGCCTGCGGGGGAGGGGCTGCAGGAGGCGGAGGCACAGAGTGTATGGGTGTGTGTGTGTGTGTGTGTGAGAAAATGAATAAGCTTGTAGTATGCAGATGGGATTTGTGCTTCTCCTCCCCCAGTCGGCACCCCCCTCCTCAAGCACCATCCTCTCCTTTTGACATGGTAATGGCTCCAAATTGATGAAGACACTTCACTCATTCAGTGACAACTCTCCTGGCAAGTGACATAAACACTTCCTCTACGCCTCCTCGTCATAACTCACCAGGCCCCTCCCTTCTGCCTGTGCGCCACTAGCTGGGCGGGGACTTGTTTAATCAGTTAATTAGCTCTTCTTTGGCCGCTGTTAATGACCGTGCCACCTCCGGATTATCTTGTCATCCCATCCTCTTAATCAGTGCTGATGAACTGCTCATCAAACTATTAGCCTCTTTCTGCCTCTTGGTAAAGGTTACAGTCCTGCTGTTAAAACTAATCTGCTGGGTCACATTTCTCTCTTTAATGCGCGAACACGGGCCAGTTCAGCAGCTCTTCTAGTGCAAGAGAAAAGAAAGCAGTGAAAGAAACGGGAGATTAATTGTTACCTTCAAGAAACTTCCTTATTTTAATGTGAATAAAATATCCATTTTGTGTTCCTACCAGAATGTTTCACATTGTGGCTTTTGATTCATTTGATGGTATTTTTCATTTTGAGTCAAAGGTGTAGAAAACCTCCAGAGAGTTTAAAGCGTGCACTGGAGCTTTGGACCAGTTAAAGCATTAAAGCACGGCTCTGACTAGAACAGGGTTAGAAAGAGAACAAAGATTCCATCAAAGTGTATGGTGAATGCACGTATAAATGTTTTCTACTAAACACATGCAGTGAATGTTGATCTCCAAAACTGTAACAGTACCATCTGACGTTATGAAAATTTTAATCTTGCCAAAATGTGGACAAACTTTTAAATCGCAAAAATACATAGGATAATGAGGTACAGTATAACAGCAAGTACAGGACTGTAAAGTGTTTTGCCTGCATCAGGATGATTTTTCATGATTGACATTGGGGAAATAATTAATGTGTATGTTTTGTTGATTCAAAATTTATTTTAGGCCTAAAATTTGGTTACTTAACCATTAAAAACCTAATAAAAATTTGCGGCCACTCATATAGCATTTCTTTTCTCTCTGTTTAACCTCAAATCTTATGTATCTTTCAGTGAAAAGCAGGTATTTTCTATATTTATTTTAATGATGTTGTAGATGTTCCTAGAAGTAAAGTTAAGGATTATTACGTAACAATGGAGAAAACTGAAGCAATAGTGACTTTATTCAGTAAACTATAGCATTAACTGAACATCAAAACAGGCTTTTAACCACTGCCATCTATCAAACTACATGGGTTTTATTGGTGAATCAACGTTGCTCAAAATGATTGTGTCTCCACATTCACTGCGGAGCCTCTGAACATATAAATGTGTCATATCTGATGACAATGAAAAGCTGAGAAACTGCATTTTACCTGAATTATTACAATTTACTGATATGATTAATAGTTCCAAAGTTATTACACACTTTAAATCAGGAGATGCTTTAGTTTGTTGGCAGTGTTTCGGTTTTTGAGAGTGAAATAAGCGAATGTGGATTATGATGCGTTGACTTTTCTTTGTCCAAACTAATAAACATTACGGTCTTTTCCAAAAACATTCTTAACGGTAGGATGGTCGGAAAAAACAAACGCAGTCATCTTCAGTATTTACACCGGCTTGGATTTGGTAAATAGCTGGTCCCTGTGCACCTTTGTTGCTGTTTCAGCATCGCCTTGAAACTCCACTGTAGGTGAAACAAGTGAGGCCTTTAAAAGAATTCATAACATCCAACCTGTACTGACCTTATACAGCAAATAAAAACTATCGATCCTCCCTCCCCAACTCCCACTTTAAAAGACTTATTGTGGAGCTCCATTTCATCTAATCACTTGGCAAAAGAGTACAGGGTCTAAATAAAGAAAGAATAAATAAAAAAGTCTCCGGGCCAACGTGTTGCTCTCACCTTTGCAGATGAAATTACCCGAAAAGCTGTTACAAATCAATATAATCAATGCAATCAGCTAACTGACACAGGCAATCTCCTGCCAGTAAGTAAAATACCCCCGGTGGAGATCTTTCAATCTCTAGTGCCATAATTGCCCCCGAGGGTGACGTTAGGGTGTAGCATTTTGTACACTTAATTAAATTAGCGAGCTGTGTGGACAGGGTGGGTTGCAGATCTCACAGAGAACGGAGAGGTCTGGCCCGGTGCCAGTAATTAAGGCAGTACCTTTCATGATTACGCCAATCCCCCTTAATGAACTCATTATGCATTTTAACCCAAACGCTCCCTAGAATTAATGAGCACAAAGAAAGCTCTGGGATGCAAAGACCTCCCCGATCACAAACACAAGCCATAACTCATCTACTCAACGGGGTAGACGTAATGTCCATATTTCTCAGTCTTTCAACCGCAGCCAAAGCTAATTTGGTCTTGAGTGACAGCAAAAGTTCTAAGTCTGCACACATAAAGCTTTAAGGAAATGGGATCCATCGTCTGGCGGAGGAACTGGATGAAACTTTACTGGCCATCTTTACAAGGTCTAACTCAGATCACATCTGATTTCACCCCGTCCGAAAAAGTTTTTCCTGTGGCTATGGTACGCACATGCGTACTCACGGCCACATGGAACCTAAACATATGTGTAATGATTTAAAGAGACCTAGGAGCAGTGCAAGGTGGAAGCCATTCTGTGCTGACCCATAATGCCTTGCTAATTAAATAATTCACTAATTGATTCATCGCCAAATCAATAAAGCTTCCAGATGGTTTATGATGTGAGAGCTAAAGTGTGTTTGTATTTGAGGTCTGGGACTGGCTGGCTGGGAGTTGGGAGGGATAGGGGGGGTGAGGTTAAAAATGAAGTACATCGTCTGCAAAGCGCCGGTGCATGTGCCTCCTTAACTGAACGACAAGCAAAAGCACAAGATATTGGTGCTAAACACAGGCGAACATTCGAGTTGACCTTGCGCTTGTATTGTATGACATCATTTTAGACCCTCAGAGGGAGATGATAGTGAATATAAAAGGCGGGGGCAGAGTGTGTACGCATTGGGCACATGTTGAACCCATAAACACAGCCCCCCCCCCGCCCCCCCCAATCCTAATCCAGATCCCAGGGGAGTCTGGGGTTTGTAGGTGGGCCTGAAGCAGGAAATCAGCTGAGATATATCATGAATCCAAGTGTAATGAATCCTTGGGGTGTTTGCGTGTAAACAGGCATCTTCACTGGTCATATGTGGTGTGGTACGTGTACTTTTACAATTCTTGTGCTTGTTTCCTGTCAGAAAGCAACCGTTGAAAGTAATTGGGACGCCGGTGAACGTTAACATCTCTGACGTAAGTGGATGCAAATGTTGTAAATCCAGCTGGATATTTGAATACATACGCAAAGGTATTAACATATATATACACACACACATATAAAGGCGTAAAGAATGACAAACCAGAGCTCAGTACTGACAGATCAGTTCAAGGTTGTACTCGTCTCCCATGGGACGGTGTTCTGTTTATCCACGTCTGAGGCGAGATAATTAAAAAGGACAGAGGCATTTAACAACAAAAAAACAAAACAAAAACTGGAGCGTCAATAATTCATTTACTCCAAAACAAGCCAAAAAGCTGATCATAATTTACTGGAGCCCTAAGTGACATCATCAGTGTCTGTTTTGTCCAAAACCCAATGACGCGTCACTATCTTACAAGACAAAATGGACAAAATGGTCACAGGTTTGAGGCTACAACCAATCCACAGAGATGTGACAGTTTTAAGAATCCTTTGAAACGATTCAATATTAGTAGACACTAAAAACATACTTTCATGTTTGTGCAAAGAATAAAATGTAACCGACTCAAGTGGGTCTAAGTCTTGTCTGAGGATCAGTTACGGTCGTAACACCACCACATCGCTTCAAATCAATAAGTATGATGATGACTTCTTGGACTCGATCCCTGAATGGCTGTTTGATGAGCTACAACAGTGATATGACACTAATCCTCAACTAGACCGTCCCCCAGTCTGAGACACGCTGCCAGCAGAGCCATCTTTTTCAACCTGCTCTGTGGGCCACAGCTGTCGACTGATTTATAACATGTACCACAAATGTCCAAGATGTGCAACATAGTGCAGAGTCATATGTGCATGACCTCCAGGTGTGTTCATCTGAGTACGGCTTGGACTCTGGTGCATAATAGAGCCTTCAGGCAAGAAAGAAAAAAACCCATAGAATTCTTAAATCATTGCAACGCTAATATTTCTAATGGTATAACAAGTATAATATATAATAATATGTAGTATAATAAGGTAACTAGGTCACTGGAGCCTATCCCAGCTACTCAAGGGCGAAGAGGGGGGGGGACCCTGAAAAAAGATAAAAAAAAAAAAGCAGGTTTGGAAGATGAATGAATGAATGAATGAAAGGTAACTTGGTCACTTGGTGCATAGGGGACCCGGGTTCGATTCCCGGGATAAGCGTCCAGTAGGTCATTGGGCAAGACCCTTCCCACGGTAGTGTGTCCCATTGTGCTGGTCCAAGGGTTAATACAATGGTTGTGTAAGGAAGGGCATCCGATGTAAAAACAAATATGCGAATTGTAGTCGCTTTGGCGTCCCCGGAAGGGAAAAAGCCGAAAGGACTCATCATCACTAATTATATAGTTCACAATATATAGCATACAATAGAACAATGTTAACATCCATTATGGAGTGAGTGAGTCCTTTGAGTTTTGCTGTTGGATGTAGAATGACTCAAAGGTTCAGATGAAATTCTACTAAACATGAACGCAGGTGTTTTTTTTACACACCTATGGAAGGATGGGGTAGTACTGCAAGAACTACTACTAGAGGTTTGTACCTCAATGAACACTATTTCAGTGTTTAAGTGGACTGGTGACTTCAGATTCATACACCGCCAAATACAAAAAAATGCTCTTTAAGAAGCTTTAATTCATATTGATCTGAATCCATTCTTTAAATATTGTTTGACATCTTACTTCTTTTTCATTAGAAAATACTAAAAGCCAAAAAAATGTACAAGTTGTTCTTTACCTTTATAATTGTGATTTTTAATTTTTCTAGTTAGATCATTTGTTTCGTACAATGAATGAATCTGATCTATGACTTTTGTCTGTGGTACCTAATTGATGATCTGATTCCTACAGTGCCCTCTCAAACTCCTCTGTTTGTCAAAACCTGTTTAACGTTTGCTTCTGGAGCTGTTCACAGATATCATTGCATTGTTTCCACCTACACAATTCCTTGTGTTACTTCATTGAACAGTAAAGTCTCCTTTTCGGTTCCTATATGGCTGTAGGAATTTCCATTTCCCCTGCAAACGTTCCCATTTACCTGTTATTGATACACCAGTCTTCACACTTCTCCAAAGCAGAAAAGCTCTCTGTACGACCTTTCCAACCTGGACGGAACTGCACCTGTTTTCTATGCAATACACTTACTTCAGACACAGCATTTATTAAAATAATTCTTGTCTTTATAGTCAGGATGCAGTTTATTTCACACACAATCATGTTGAAAACTGTACAGTTACACAGTTATTGTGTCATTTTAATGTACAGTGAATCATAGATTAAGCATATTTCCAAAAAAGAATATCTCATGATTACATAAGAAGCTCTTGGAGTTATCTTCAAACTAACAATATATTTAATTTATGCCTTTGTAAATCAGTGGGTGATACCAGTACTGGTCATGTGACATATCCAAATGTCACATTAAAAATCATACCACATTGAAGACTGAATCAGTTACCATTCGAACAAGTAACTATACAAGTTAACCTAGAACATTTTTAGATCCATCGTGGTCCACCATCAACAAAAACATTACACTTAAGTTAAATGTCCAAAGTATTATTTAATCTAGCAAGTTTTAATAAGGTACCAGATAACCCTCGGAGACATAGGTGAACCCTGAGAACAGAAGTGTGAGCACATACACACTGGTAAACCCAGCATTAAATACAAGCTTAGGCATAATGGAAAAATACTTACAATTAAAAACATTATACAGAGAAACATTCAGTTAAAACGTTAAACTGCAATGGGAAACATGACTTGACTGAGTTTTTGTTAGCAGAAATTCACAAATTATTCCACAAAACGACTGAAACCTAATTTACTCTTAAGTGTGTCCTTGTCCAGAATGTTACTCTATTCTTCTGTGTGTATACACTCTGTGCGCTACAATGAGCTTGCTCAGACATTAGCCACAATCAGAGATGTGGACATGTAAGGACTGGTAATGGTGTAGCACCACTGTGTGTTCAAATGCAGCATTGCAGATGTGAAGTATGCTGTATTTCCCAATTTCGACAAATGTACATACCATGGAAATTTAGGTGTGGAGAAAAGCTCAGACTGAACTTCTAAAGCAAAAACTAGACCCAAAACAATTAAGGCTTAAATATAAGATTAAATGGGTCCATATTCCTTCTGAGTAGGGAATGTAATATAATAAACAAATTCTTTCACCTAATGGAAGGTTTGGCTAAGCTTGTTTTTTATCCCTTTGTTTTACATCATTAGAAGCAGCCTCATCCAGATGAATGACACTGCTGAGCTGCATTCAAGACCCACCAACTGGGTCTTTTGATTCTTCTGTGAACCTGTATGGACTACAGGTATGCCTCATCGTACATGGCATGGAATGACTCGGTCAAACTAAAAACTGAAACTGTTGCCAACCTCAAAACGTTTGGTCAAAGCATGTACCTAAAGATTTGGAAATCAATAAAAAATTAAATATTTTCAAGCTCAACTGAGGTTATACATATATATGTGCAAATATAGTATACTGTGCAAGGTCACACCATATTGGTTTGGGTGTTGGGGCTTCGGCTCTGCAGGTCCTGTACCTGGTCCAAGACCCAGTTGATGTTTGGTCTCTCCTGTGGATTTGTAACCATTATGGAGCTCAACAGCATCTGAAGGCCCTCTGAATATCTGAGAGCAAAGACATATTCATTTTAGTATCATAAGGGTTTCATTTGAACTTAATAAATTGTAAAGATGAACTAATTTGTCCCAAAATACAGTACAAACACACAAATACAGCTGAGACCAAGTTTACTCAGAGGGCTGACCTGCAGGACTGTGGGATGGCCACGGGATTCTGAACCGCAAGAGCGACACTGTCTCCTTTCTGAAAGATCAAGTCAAATGGCCCCTCCAACATCATCATGCAGTAAAGCACACAGCCAAGTGACTAGAAGAGTTATGGGGGGGGCAGGTTGGTAAAAAGAAAACAGGATTCAGTCAGAAATTCATCCACAATCATTTTACCTTTTGGTTTTTGAGAGAATCTGAAGGAAAACCACACAAGCCAAAAGGAATGAAGAATACAAGGCTTTACCCAGATGTCAGTGCGCTCATCGATTATGCAGTGGCTCTCCACATTGAAGAGTTCAGGAGCTCTATAGGAAATGGTGCACCGCTGAGCTGCCCAGTCCTGGATGGTAATGGCTTCTCTGCTTCCCCTTACCTGCAATACATCAAAGTCCAACATCAAGTCTAATTGAATTCTTCAATAAACATGAAATTTACTACAAACACCAGATGCCTGTTTGGGAAAAACTCCAACAACACACAAGGATGTGGAGAAAATGTCCGTTTCTGGACATTCATGTGTGTGGTTTTGTCAACCCTACAGTGTGACTCTGACATCTAGTGGTGGAAATAAAGTCTCAAACATTTTAAGTGAAGTATGCATTTTGTCTGATAATGTGATTGATATTGGAACTTAAAATGCTGCCGCTAAAAATTATACTGAAATATTTTTGTGTTTGGATATTACGAAACAGTGCAAACAAAGAACAATTCCTGACCACGAACGAGACTAACATTAAAATATACAATTATGTGGACCTATGATTAACCCACAAAGACCCCAACAGCCAATGGCGACCAAAACCATCTACAAATCTAAAATATTTAATACCTTTTTATTCACTAATCTCACCGATACACGTAAACAATTTGTATAAATGAAATGATTAATGTGTTCAAGTCATCAGATGTGACCTATTTGGACGTTGAGAGGCCCTGTAGTTACCATGGAAACACCATCATCTTCTGCAACATTAATTTTCGTTAGATTTCCATTTATGATAGAAAAACCCACAATTTAAATCTGAGCATTTATGAACATCTACATGAGTAAAATATAGAAAAATCTCAGTTTTTCACTGAAAAAAAACCTGCACAAAAATACAGAGCATAATATTACAATAAATGTTTATTAATCACTCAAAAGAACTATATATACAGAAAAATAATATTTAGGAAGTGCATTAGAAGTAGCACTGGGTCTTTATGGGTTCATTTCAGCCTTTACCTCTATCCTGGATCGGTTCATAGAACCCAGGTCCATCAGAACTGGTCTGTCACCCTCATCCAAAAGCACATTTGTAGGTTTTAGGTCTCTGGAAAATAAGATAACGCGGTTACTGTTCATTTCTACTCTATTGCAAATTAAATATAGAAAAAAACAAACATTAGACTCTTTTGATTTTGGCTATTATTTCAGACAGGTCAGTCTCCCGGCTGGAGAGCTCAGTTGGTGGTGAGGGGCTGGTGTATAGGGGATACCGGGTTCAATCCCCAGTAAGAGCGTTCGGTGGGTTGCGTCAGGCACGGCATCAGGCGTTAAAAATAAATAAATAAACTCCTGCCAAATCAAATAAGCGAATTGGATTCGCTGTGGCGGCCCCGAAAGGGAAAAAGCCGAAAGAAATCATCATTTCAGACAGGCTAGTAATGTTCACTCTGCTTTACAATTTAGAAGTAGAATGTGATCGACTGCTTAAGAAACTAATTGAAGAGCACCAATTTATATTTTACATTTTATTAACACAATTTTATTTGGAAAGTGAGTGCTGATATAAACTGAGCAGTGAAACTGAAAAGTATATTGTTATTTTTGGATTGTTTACAGTACCTTTGCTCCAGAGTACACATAATCTCACCCATACAGTTAAAGCTATGGGAATGCTCTAGAAGGACTGCAGCCAAAAGCACTGGCCTTCTCCATCCTGCTCAGAGTGTCAGTGATGAGCAAAAGGAGAGGCATCCGTGTGCTTTAACCAGGATTTCGCATCTCAGAAACCCAGTAAGAACACTTAACGGGCTCTAATTGTATATTGTTACACCTGTGTGTTGTGTGATAGATTTACTGGCTGAAGATACAAACATTGCCAAAAGTACTGGCTGAAGATACAAACATTGCCCAGGAAAAACAAGAAGCACATACCAGAGGTTGGGGTCCATGACCAGCACCCACCGAGAGGGATTTGTTACATACTTCCCATGACTTAAACCACGCGGTTTACCATTCCATTATTACACAAATCACATACCTACGACCTATAGAGGGGAAAATTTGAGAACCACTGACCGCCTGTATTGAAATGATTAATGGGAACTAAAATGGGCTTAGAACCCTCAAAGTTTGTAAAGTATTTATCAGACAACCTTATACTAGCCTGTATGGGTGTCAGTGTTGTCCACAACTCACTTTTAATTATTTCTTCCCATTTGTCACCCATTAACATCATTTTGCCAATAATTTATTTCCTTTTAACGATCAGTTCAAACACCACAAACAGACGTCATGTTTGCGGGCAGAAACTAAACACAAAAAACAACATAAAATATGTATGTTACAAATACATTTGCCTGTAAATGCATAGAAAATGACTAACTAACACAGTAGTGATAATACAGTAAATACTGGTTATATACATTTATACATGTGGAGAGAGTTTACCTGTGTGCATAGCCTTTATCATGAACAGCCTTCAGTCCAGAGCATATGCCACGAAAAATCTGTAAAATCTGTTTTTCGGGCATTGAGCTCCCTTTGTCTCGTAGCTTCTCCAGAACTGACCACAAACTTCCTTTCTGTTTTCAGAAAACACAGGATCACAACCTTACCCAAACTACTCCATCAGTCATATTCTCATCATGACCATGCTTCTTACCGTGATATATGGCAGAAGTAACCATGCTTCAACTTTGCCCCCACGGTCAACAAAGGCATGTGCCACTAGGCTCAAGACATTGGGATGATTAAACAGCTGATGCATCTCCACCTCCGTCTGTGCATCCTGACGGCCCTCCCGGTCATGGCACAGTATCCTCTTCAGGGCATAAAAACGACCATCCTTTGCACCCTCGACCAAATCAACATAACTGAATCCACTAACAATAGAAATCATAGATAGAGTCCAATTAAACAGGAAAAAATATATCAATAGACGTTATTTATTCAATGAACACTGCTGAATTCCCTGACTTGTTTGTAACTTGGGCCTATATGTTTCGACTTAAAATGCCAAGACCAGGATAAAAGAAGGGTTAAAAGCCTTCCATCTGCTAGCGGAGCATTATAATATAATTTTAACTTGGAATTAAAAATTTGTTGACGCGAGTGGGTCATTTGTACCAGTACTCACACTAACCTAGTGATCAGCAGCAGAGAAGTGTATAAGGGAGACAAGGAAAAAAAAAAAATTTAATAAAAAAAACTGTCATTCAATCAGCTGAAACTACAGTCCATCTAAGAATGATGTTTTTCTCAAGCATGAAGGGAAAATTAATAAACTGTAAAAGGCTATGCCTCACAGATAGTTATTATATTTACTTAATGAGGGTTCTTGTCTCTTTGTGGAATTGTTTGTTAATGGGAAAATGTACACCACCACACTTGCCCTGCATTAAAGTAAAGTGTAATAATATAGTAACAAAAAAAGTGTAGTAACATGTTTTCTTACCCTTCGTCTAGTTTCTGTACGAAGAAGTATTTTTTGTTGTCAATAGTGATGGAGGTTCTGGAGCATATGCACAGGGTCTGCCCCATCTTATCTGGTGCATTGTTTGCCAAAAGAGCTCTTAAAGTCCTAATTTTAAAAAGGGACAAATAACAGTTATTTGACAGAAACTGGGCCACTAACAGCTATTAAGGATTCAGAGAAATACAAACAAGTTATACAACTACTGTTAGCGCTAGTTAAAAAATGAAACGAGGAATAAATTTGTCTCCGGGTGGAAATATCTGTTAAAACATATAACTTAATGAAATGAAACAATTTCAGGTTAATGGTACGCTAGCTTAAACCACCATCAACATCACGCACAACCGCTGGCGTCGGAGGTTAGGCGCATCATGTCTATTTATAACTGTGCAACTTTTATTAACTACCTAATAACAAAATAAAACAAAGTCAAGTGTCAGTGAATGATGTTACCTCTTTCTTCCATCGATGTGGCTTTGTTTTGACAGGCTGGTCTTATGTTTGTCAAGTTAGCTTAATGTTCCAGTCCGTCTTCTTCTTTTTCTTCTTCTGGGGTCGCTTCTTCTTCGTTGGTGGAGAAACAGCGCTTGTTCAGCCGACAGCGCTTGAAGACGGCTACCGGTGAACGCTGGCACGTTTGAAATGAGAAATGATGGCAGGTCGTGAGCATAACAGAGGGGGTCCCACCGACGACGGAGGTGACATTTAAGTTGTTCTGACATCTAAAATATCGTTGATCGATTAACAGTATTTGGTGTTAGCTATGTTTGCTACCACTCAGTTAAAATGAGCTATTATTGATGATGAACGCAGAAAAAAGCTTTTTAATTGTGACTAGGCTAAATCGCGCTGTGCTAGCTAAGCTAACGCTAATGCAGTAATGAATCGTCATTTTCTGTTTACGTATGTTAAAAATGTGCATATTGTAACTCGTCGTCTTCAGATATGTCCAATGTTAGCCAGATACTCAAATAACTACGTAGATGTTTTCTAAGCTTGTGAACACGGTGTTAGCCTAGCTAGTTTGCACATAGCTAGGTTAGGTAGCTTGCGGGAGCACCAAATGAACGAGTGACACTGCAGCAGATATCACTTTTAAAACGACGTGTCTTAGCGTCATGTATGTGAAAATTTCCAGGTATTTTGTGTGATTTTTGCAAATTCGTTAATGTTAAACTTGAAATGCAATAGAATTTACCGTTAGCTCACTAATGGCTCAAAGCGTAGTCACACAGGTAAAGGTAGTAGCTTTTATTATTTTCCAATTCCCACAAAGCAGTTGTTCACCTTGGTGAGTTGTCTTGCCTCAAGCAGGGCCGCAGGAGGAGAGAGGCAGAGTGAAAACTAAGCCTGTCTCTTGTAGCACTGTGGGGGGAGCAGCGACCCCAGTCAAACGCACATCCCAGCATCTCTCAACTGATGATGAAGAGGAGACACCAGCGGACTCAGCAGCTCCCTGCAAAATCTCCAAAATTGGCTTTAACATGAGCGGTCAGTTGGGGAAGAAGAGTAACCCCATATCTATCAAACTTGGAGCAACAGTAAGTGTGTGAATCAAGCATGGAATTATTCACACTGTTCCTTTCTAGATTTGAGAAACTAATCAAGAATTCATTGTTGTATGAAGGATGACTACTATCATAGAGGACCAAACAACATGTTACTTGAAATGGTTGCATTTGCTCTAGATTGCCATTTTTTTACAATTTGTTCCTTCAACCGTTTCTAGAAACCCAAAGAGCCTGCACCATCACTTCCCCCGAAAAGACCTGGGTTGGCGTCTGTTTTCAATGAGGATGATGATGTAGGTGGAAACACAGTTATTGGTATTTAAAATGTATCTTTCCTTGATACACATTTACTTATACTATTTCTTTCCATGCAGAGCGAACCTGAAGAGATGCCCCCAGAAGCAAAGATGAGAATGAAGAACATTGGCAGGTTAATGATGATTTTCTTTTTATACTTCATTGAAGAGGATTTTATTTCCTACATTGATCACAGAGTTAAGTTTGAGGTTCAAAATGTTCCTTTTTTTTTCAGGGAAACGCCAACGTCTGCAGGTCCGAATTCTTTCAACAAGGGCAAGCAAGGATTCTCTGATCATCAAAAACTTTGGGAGCGTAAACTGAAGGCCCAATCAGATGATGCGTAAATGACAACCATGCTGTACTGTTTCTGTCACTAACAATAATTTTCTATAGAAAACCATGTCAGAGATGTTGGAGATTGGCCATAATTTTGACAGCTTCCTGTGATGAAGAATGCTTTAAGCCATCTATGATTTTTAATGACTGAAAACATGTTTGTGTTCCAACCACTAAAAGCTGATGCAAAGTTGAGACACTCTGGTGGTGTCTAACCTCTGTGATGAGTAGGCTCATGGAGAGATGAGGTCAACAAATAAGCCAGAATACTTTTTAACAATCCGAAATAGTCTCCAGTGAATTTCCCAACTCAACAATTGCTGACTGGCTAAAAATAACATCTCGCATCTTTGTGTGGCCTCATTGTTTTTGACATGTTATCTCAGACTGGGCTCTTGTGTAGTCCTGAGCAAACGTTCAGTTTTGCTTAGATATTTCTGTAAATTTCTATAGAAGTGTGGTGTTTTATTTTTACATGCACACGTGGGAATGTGTTTAAACATGGAAGGGTGTGTGATGCAAATCAGATGGATTATAATTGGATGATGTTTTTGTTTAATGTACAACAGTTTGTTTTCACCAGCTGTGCCACCTTGAAGGCACTCTTTGGTTTTTGTTTGAGCTTTGTATCAGTGTTTCTTATTTTGCTAACTCAGTCATCCCCTCTATCTCACTGTGGCTGTGTGGTTATTTTTATGTTGTCGATCGTTGGATGTATAAAAAGGTATAGTTATTTGAAGACCATCATTATAATGCCATGTTGTGTTCAGTAGCTCCTTGGTGGAAAAAATGTAAACAGTGATGAGGCACAATTCCAGTTTGTTTGGTTTTTTTCAAACGAAATGAATTAACCTTCTCTTTAGATACAAAGCCTATATTCTTTAAGTTCATCTATAGTGCAGATAAATGTGGTACCTCTGTCAGTTCTGTTCCTCATATAGTTTTTGTAAAAGCTTGATCAAATGTTAAACTTTAAATTCTTCTGAGTTACTTAACTCTTATGCATGGTCAATAAAATTCATAATACCACTTTGTTGACCAGTTTTATCAACAAAACATTCAATATCCAGTCAAATAAAAGTTTTGGATGAACTGTTTTGTTGTGTGTTGCTTGTTAATACTTCATGCTTCAATACTTCATTTGATGATGGAAACGGGACAGGTGATTTTCAGTTTTTTTTTTTTTTTTTTTAAATTCTCCAACAATAACACTGGCCTACAAGTGAAATTCTAGTGGAAGTGGCTGGTGAGGCCGTTGTCAGGGCTCCTCTGCTGAAGCTGCTGCTCCTGTGACCCGGACCTGTTTAAGAAGACGACGAGGGGTACAAGTACAAATAAAATGCTTCCAGGATGAAAGTATGAAATTATGCCACGCGTGAGTAAATGATAGGGGAAAATCAAGCCAGGAATGCTAGTCTCACTTTACAGGTTCTATCTAGTGGAAGATTTATATGAATATTGTATAAATGTACATAATCCAATGTATATCTAATATTACTATCATAAACTTTGAACATGTCAGCACACCAGCACTAATGGCATTTTCTTTCCCTATTAATCTTTTAAAAAAAATTTATATTTAGTGATCCCTGAAGCAGATAATAAAAAAAAAAGATTGCAGACCAGTGTGATACTGATTGCTGCACAACATACAGCACACAAAACTGAAAAATAAAGTAGACTTTATTGATCCCACTATGGAGATATTTCTCAGTTTACAGCAGCAAATATGAAAGAACATAAATTATATATTATTTATCAACTACATCCACAGTTTATTTTTAACGCCTGATGCCCTGCCTGATGCAAATTGCATTTACTTGTCAATCGTAGGAGGAACACGAAAGGTATTGTTTTTACTAATGGATGGAAGGTCTTATCACTAGCAGCATGAATGACTCATTTGTGCTGCATTAAAAATCCCCTTTATTGTGTGTACTTTGTGAGCAGGCATGACCTTCTTTAAAGACCTCCAGAAGTTATCAGTGGCGGCTGGAGGTTTTCCCAGGGTCCAGTCCAGACTGGGCAGCACCTTCAAGGCCCTTTGGATGAGTTTAGGCAGCGGTGGATCCAACTGGATAAGGGATGTGGAGTCTCTACAGGTCCATATTAGAAGTAGTCTTATGTTACACTTCTGCAGCAGAGCCTAAAGATGGATATTTGTTCTCGTTATAACAACTTTTACTTCATTTCCTCCATTTTGCTGCACCTGAAACATACCTATTTAATAAATATTTATATAAATACAAGATCCCCCTCCCCCGAATTAGGGTCTTGGGGTGTGTGAAGTCACCTGGTGGCCACCTATTACTCTTCCAGTCATTTAATATTACTCATCTTCCGGACAAAATTTCAAAAAGTTTAAAAGAAAAAATGTTGGGTTTCATCAAGAATAGTGTGCTATGACTTTTGGTAGCATTCCCATTTACGGATTTCATTAAAAGTTTCCAAATATTTGAAAAATGTCTATCTGCAGAGAATGGGAACATTTTCAACAGGCCACCAGTCTCAAACGATAGATTGTATAAAAAAAATCAAAGATGATGACCTACAGTCAATGTTGGCCAAAGATTGCATTTGTGAAAACGTCATTACGATATCTTGTACGATTTTTGCACAATATACCCAAGGGGAAAGAAATCCTATCTACTTAACATAGGAAAAACTGTCAAAAACCAGAAAATGTTCATTTTTCTCAGCATTACTGCTCCACCATATTTTCTCCTAGAGACTTCATTCAAATTCTAAAGCAGACAGTTTTGTCCTCTTCACATTAATGCATTTGTATGAGGATAGGATTTATGGTTTTTGACCGGCTAATTCTTTTATGGTCCTTGGCTCTGTGAAAATGGTACATTTTTAGTGTCGGTGGCACCATCTCTCAGAGTGTACCGGGTGAAATGTTTAACTACGAAACATTTCTAAATAACTTGCCTTCACGGCCAAAGATACATGGTAGGTGACTTTTCCCAAAATGTAGCCATAGGTTCTGGTCTTCATATGAATCCAAGACTGAAGATCTAACTCTTTTTTAAAGGGAAATGCCAGGCAGTTTAGGGGAAGCTTCCTTTATTTTGCCTATATCGGCTAATGCGATCAAATATTCTTTCACCTGGTGAAACAACTGTTTTAGCAGTGCCATAGTGTGGCCATTTCTGACAGTACCTGAAAAAAATGCATATTTGTGATCCCTGGGTCCTTCTGTCACTCACAGTCATTTGGGTTTTCAATTAGTATTCACGGTTTTCTCATAAGGCAAGTTCTGTCGGAGCTGTTCCCCAGGCTCTAACAGGCAGAAAGGAGCGTTCTTTGTTTGGTGTGTGTCTCTCCTTTGATCTGTGGTGCACATGGATCACCATGGTAATGGCACTGCTACTGTGTGTGTGTGTGAGCTGCAGGAGGGGAGAAATGAGCTGATCATAGGAACATGATATTTGTTACAGACCATACAGACAAAAACCGCTTAAAAAAGGATTTACAAAAAAAACAATAGAAAATAACTTTTAAAGAAAATTCCAAAATAGTAAATAAATCGAATATATACTTATAAAGCTCACAAAGTTCAAACACATCTTCCATACAAAATGAATGATCTCGAAAGATCCAGAGCTCATCACCTGACCACAAACACACACACACACACTGACAAAGTTTTAGTTATTTCTAATAAGAATAACTATTAGAAGATGCCAGAGCTATGTGCCACTTCACCCTGGACCTCGACATGACGTTGTAATGACACTGGCACTTGACCGTCGCCAACAGCCCCGAGCCCCTCTCACAATTTCCATGGGGAAATTGTCTTGCTTTTATCTGTTGTTTCTCTTCAGTCATGTGTTATAATGTTGCTGCTGTTAGCTGAAATGTCTCTCTCATCTCATACCTGAACTCCTGATTCCAGCACAAACACAGCGTTGCTGTCAGAGAGGTAGTCAGCGGACAGGAGACAAATCAGCATCCGACTGTGCTGTATTGCATAGGCCACTTCATTTGTAAATACTGCAAAACAAAAAGTACTCACCAATCAGGAACCTTCACCATCAGGAACACTCATAATGCTCTCACACATACACTGACCTCCTCCAGGAAGCACATCTCTGTCCAGCAGACAGAGGCGATACCCCCACTCATCCTCCAGCACCTGGGGTAGCAGCACCTCCAGTGGTCCCCAGGTGGTGCTCTCTGTCTTCAGAGGCTCCGTGATAAATGAACAGCCTGCAGCTAAAACATACGGTGACTTTATCAGTGCAGTGACAAAAACACACGTGTAGACTGATTTACCATCGTGACAATGTTGACTTACGTTTCTTTACATGTTCTGGTCCTGATGAGGAGGAAGGTATTGAACCTCCCTCCATCTCTGCAGAGGGAGAACTCCTCACGTAAGACAGAAACACATCAAACTCTTTGTCAGCTGATCTCCACATGAGCATGAGAAAATCAGATGAGGGTCAAACACGGGCTATGTTTTATATGTAGGTCAGAATGTGTAAATGCACCTGCATAGGACATTTCACAAGTGTTTATGGTGTTTTTTTTTTTTAATCATCACCACAGTAGGAAACTCAATACATTCTTTTAGGACTGCTTTACTTTAACCCATAAAGACCCAATGTTACTTTGGTGGTAGTTCCCAAATGAATGTTTCTTGCTATTTAACTTTTAAGAGATTTATCATTGTTTATTAGAATCTGTATTTTGCATTGAAAATTCATGCATTTTCCCATATTAAATGTACTGATCATGTAGTTGTTCATAAAAACCACAGATTAAAGTTGAAGGTTATTATGTCAAAAACAAATGAAAATCGAAAAAAAAAGGATTTTTTCAAAAAACAAGTGTGTCCATCCACTGCCACTGATTCAACTCCATGGGTTTTCCTGGTGGATCAATGTTGTAGAAGATGGCAGTGTTTCCATGGTCATATTTGATGACCATGAAAAGACGAATAACTATATTACACCAGTTATTTACATGTATTGATAGGATTAATGGATCAACAGGTGTTAAAGACTTTAGATGAGTAGATGTGTTTGGTTGCCTGTGGATATATGGTCCTTCATGGGTTAACCTAAAGTCAGGTATTATTCATTCAAAAAATGCAAAACCAAATACAGGTGGTGCAGTTTAGATTAAAAAACAAAACAGGATCAAATGCATTTGCAGTGCCAAGGTCTTGGTATCATGGTAGCATGGTTTATATCTCTGCATATATGATTTGTATTACCCTTTGGCTGAGGGGTATTGTAATCGTTTGTTCATCTGTCTGTCCATTCAATAAATTGACATTATCTGAAGAATGCATTGAGATATCTGCACCAAATGTATACAGTAGATGCATATTGGCACGGAACAGAAGCCTATTGAAAACAGTAGCTCCATTGTGGCCTAAGGTTGTTGGTGCACAGCACTTATGTTTGCATTTGTGTCTGCATTCTGACCTCCGCCGTGCTTTTCATGTTGCCAGCGTGATCTGTAAATCAGTTGTAGCTCCAGCCATTTCACATGCACAATGAATCCAAGCCAAGCTGCCAAGAGCAAAGACCCAACAGCGTACTCCACCAGTGACTGCCATTTGACTGAGAAAGAGTTAGTCACTGGGTTTGATCAAAACAGCAGTACCTCATTTCTTAAAGCCACCCATGGAACACAGTGAAAGTAAAAGTTACATATTATCACCCAGTTCATTGGTTTAGTCTCGAGGCAAGTGCTTGTGTAAACTGACGAGTTTACATCTGTGTGTTTGGTTTTTGAGCACAAGGTTCAAAGGTTAAAAGTGTGCAAATCAAGCTGTCAATCACTGAACTATTCCCCTCAGTGATGTAAACTCTCTTCCATTTAGATGATCAATATTGACTCAAAGACCTTTCATTCATTCATTCATTTTCCAAACCCACTTTATCCTCTGCAGGGTCGCGGGGGTCACTGGAGTCTATTCCAGATACTCAAGGGTGAATACTTGTCGTACTCCTGTGGAATTTCACTTTAATCACAATGTTAAAACCAATAGTGTTGAAAGACTCAGACATAAAATCAATCCTGTAAATATTGGAAATAGTACCTTTGATTTTCTTCTTGAGCTTAATAGTGGCGCTGGTAGATCCCACTTTATTTCTGGCAACGCAGGTGTATGTGTGGTTCAAGTGCAGAAAAGTCACATCTTTTATGACGGCCTTCTCTGTGACCTTCAGCTCACTAAAGTTCACCTCTTCCTTTCTAGATTAGATTAGATTAGATTAGATTAGAGCCCTCTATTAGTCCCCTGTGAGGAAATGTCAGGTTACAGCAGCACATATAAGACAAGACACACACAGAGAGATACTGTAAATATGATGAAAAATAA
>JAPTHA010000018.1:17602486-17612565 GCA_029814585.1 Gymnapogon annona | reverse complement strand
AGGGAGGGACAAGGGGGAGGAGGGGGGGGTGAGGACTAAACGCAAAGTGCTGTCTTGTTGTAGTTTCGTGCGCAGAAAAAAAACAAACAAAAGTTTCGTGCGCAGTGACAGGTGGGCGGCGCACCGGCAGGGATGCATTACCAAGGGCAACCGTATTTCCGGCTCGACCTGGTCTGTGTGAGCCGCGGCCACACACGGACACGGCGGGGGTTTACGCTGACGGTGCTTGGAAATAAGAAAAACAAAAATGACTGATATTGTGCGGATGGCGACAGAGGCGGACGGACGGACACTGCCGACACTGTCACAGCTCTCTGCAAACGGTGGGATCCAAAACTTTAGACAAATCATTGAGAGCAGTCAGACTCCTGCAGGTCATAGTTGACATGGACATTGTTTTTGCAGATGTTGAAAGTATTTGGACTGAGGTGTCTGCCTACATTGAACATCAGATGACTTTGCTGAAGGTATGTAGGATGTATCTGGTGTATGCATTTATTGGCCATCGTGATGCATAATTAATCCCTGGGGAAACTATTGTGTGTGTGTGTGACATTAGAGTGGTGCACAGTGTGTGTGATTAGAATGTGGGATGAAACAGTCTGAGGGCTACAGGTAGGAATGATTTCCTGTGTCATCCAGAGGTGCGTTTGTGTGGAATCAGACAGAGCAGCACATCTCGGAGTAGGTGAGAGGAATTGTCCAGTTTGGTCCTGTTCTTGGACAACACTGGTGACTCTGACGCCGCTGACTTTGCAGATCAGCTTGTTGGCTCTGTCGGCATCAGCGGCATCTCACTGTTTCTGTCATCACTTTAGGCAGTCCACCTGGGGGGACTGGGGACCTTTTCCTTCTCTCAGCAGACGCTGGACTTTGGGAAGAAGTCCACAACGGTCCTCAGACCCATCTTCCTCCTGTCTGGGAAGCTGGTCCAGTCTCTGGGTTTAAAACAGGCCCGGCCGCTGGCTGCAGGTGAGGGGGTATTATATTAGATTACACTCTTCTACCAGATCGAATAATATCTAAGCTGCTTAAATGCATTCCCCACTGTGTGTCTCTGACAGTAACCCACCTCCCCGTGGTGCAGCTGAACTACACATCGGTGTCGACAGAGACTCCTTTCAGTCGAGAGGTGGTGGAGGGCTGTGTCAGAGAAACGCTTTTGCTCCTCGTCAAGGCTCTGGTGTCTGAACAACACGTATTCCTCTCCTTCCCTGGAATTGGAGTACTGTCTTTTAAGAACAACAAGGTATATGGACTACTTATAATATCAGTACATAGGATTGTTTTACATTAAAATATAACTGTTATCCATAGGTGCGGATGAAGTTCAGCAGAGGATTTATTAATGCCATGGACGGAACTGGGACTCTGCTGTTGACTTTTAAGAATGTGAGTAGGTTTATACATGTGATTATATTTGCACAGTGTGTCATAAACGTACCATACCGGTTTTTGCATTTGTTAATTTTCTGTTTGCACACAGAGAGGGGGGTGTTTGGGTGGGAATGTTTTTAATCTGTAATGCACTTTGTGATGCACTTGTCTGTATGAAAAGCGCTTTATAAATAAAGTTTGATTGATGGATACATGTTTAAAATTGCCTGTGTGGCCCTGTAGAGACCTGGGAGCAGTGCCTCTTTAGTGTCTGGTGGACTGTCCAGGCTTTGGAGGCCACAGACAGGCAACCCCATCACCCTTCCAGCTGTCTGTTCTCCTCAGCCCGACCGAGACAGAGATGGATGCCGTTTGTCCCCGACCCCTCACCAGAGGAATAGAGGAAGTGAAAAAATGGGTGGAGGTGAGGTGAAAAAATGGAATTCTTAGCAATTTTGTATATACACTACTGAAAATGTCTCTACATTTATCCTTTCAGAAGAGATTTATCACCATTTATTATGAAATTATTCTCTGTGTTTTATCAGTATAGATGAAATATCTGTATTTAATTTGCTGACCTTGAAGATGTTCATAAAAGCTCAGATTAAAGTTGAGAGTTATTGGTTTAAAAAAAGAGTGGAGATTGTTTTTCACTAAAATACATCATTAACTGGACATAAACCTGGGCGGCGATGGCTCAGGTGGTAGAGCAGGTCGTCCAATAACTGCTGGGTTGGTGGTTTGATTCCCGCTCTCTCCTGATTAAAGCTAGGCCCAAGACACTTCAGCCACCATGCCCATCCCTGTATGAATGTGTGTGAATGATCCCTGCGATGGACTGACAGGGTTATCCCCCCGCCTTCACCCTTGTGCATCAGGGACATAGTGAGTGAGTGGACATAAATCAAGCCATTCCATCCACTGTCATCACACTCCAAGGGTTTTACTGGTGAATCAATGTTGTAGAAGACATTCACTGTGGGGCATCTGAATGTCCAAATGCATCATGTCATGGTGGCAGGCCCATGCTGTATGAGTAAAGGCATCTCTTTTGTTCTCAGACTTTGGGCCTGGTGTTGGTTTAGATTAACAGGGTGGAGCTTGGGTTTTGGCTTTTTATTCTGGTAATCTTCATCATTTTTGCATTCTTGGAAATATTTTAATGTTGGGTCCACATATCATAATACATTTTGTTACCCAGATGTTTGATGCTGCACCCTGTGTTCGCACCATCTCATCACCAGGTTCCAGGTATGGTTGTCAAACAGGAAGAATGAAGTTCCAACCCTTTCATGTCAGGCAGACAGGAGAGCAGTCCAAGTAGGACACTTTAGTGAGTTTAAATGAATATGAACTTTTAAGTGCTCTAAACCCACTCTGATATCTCATTCAGAGGTAGTTAAATGTTAAACTCAAGCTGGTAATTTGAATTTATTTCACTTATTTGGTAAATGCCAACAGTGATCATCTTCATAGATGGTTTAATTGTGTGTGAGGGACAACGGGTATCAAAGGCCTGGAATAGATGCGCCCGAGGAAAGGGAGCGTGTGGCCTGTTGGTGAAGATCAGAGCACTGAAGCTGCTTCACCTTTGACATGAGCTGTCATGATCCGGGTCTAGTCAAGTTTATGTTGTGTGTTTCCGGTGTTTTATTTTGGTTGGCTTCCTGTCTGGTTTGCGTGTTCTCCTACTGTGTCTCTAGCTTCACCTCCAGATATTCTACCCACCTGTGTCCTGTCAGTAATTATTCCCAATGCGTCTCACCTGGGTCACTTCCCTGTGTATTTAAGCCTGGCGTCTCTACCCTGTCTTTGTCAGACCGTCGCATGTCTTTCCTTTGGAAACATCTTCGTCTTGCCCTGCCTTTAGTTACTTTATCCATGTTTAGTATTATCCAAATTGTATTATACTCTTTAGAGTGTTTTGAGTTGATTAGTTCTTTATTTTCTGAATTCCTTTTTTTCCTCGTAAGAGTGATTTTGTATTTCGGTGTTTTGATTATTATTTTCCCGTTGTGGGTTTTTGATTTACTACTATTAAGATCTTGTAAACCACTGTAAATACTTTTTTTTTTCTTGGTGAAGAATGTTCCATCCAGCTCCTGTTGTTTTTTCCTCCACTCGGCCAACCATCATAGGTCATATCTGATGACCATGAAAAGAAGACAAACTCTATCTTATATCCATTATTTACATACTGTATATTGATACGATTAGTGGATTAATAGATGCTTTTGGAATGTTGGATGTTTGAGTGTTTATTTGGTTAGAAGAGAAATAAAGAGTGTTAATCTGCACTTTAGAAAAAGAGACTGAGTGTTGTTTGTCTCTATAGAGGTATCCGGGCAGCACCACCAACTTCAATCCCATCAGACACTGCAGCCTGTGAAGATGAATGCTGTCAATCTATCAGAAGAACGGAACCCAGAACCTCCTGTGAAGGCCCCAGACAAGTACACACAACTGATACACACAAACCTGCACACTATGGAGGGGTTCAGTTTGCAGTGCACAGATCTGTTGTTGCAGGTAAATGAGTCAGTGAGAGCCGAGAAGTCCGAGGTGGTCCTGTATTGTTTTCAGCCTGAGGACGAGTGCAGCTTCATTAATGATGCACAACTACCGGTTGGACAGATTCCTCCTCTGTCATCACCACTTCAGCTTGCACACACACAGCTCTGATCTGTATCATGCTGAAAAAATAATCAGATTACAAATTCACTCAGCGACATTAACTCTTAGACTGCCGGCCTGTTTTCCCAATGGAAACCCCTAGACTGCTAGAGGTTTTAGAGCATTTTCACTGATTTTAGAAGACTCACAGAATATTGAGTTATCTGTCTGTATAAACATGACACACATCAAAATAAAGTGTAGATTCCTTTCTTTCATCTGGTAAAAAAATTTGTTTCTAACCTTTTCTGTTCTCAAGTAATTGACAGTAGAACATAGGGTGGTTTCAGCAAAAACACAGGGTTTTGACCAAGAAATGGAGAAAATGAGCTTTTTGTGCAAGAAGTATTTCTAGCTGATCAGGGATTGTGAGGTCAATATTCATCACTTTAGTCACACCTCACACATCTAAACAATAGAGAAAGAGATTTTTGATGGCAAAATATATTTTTGTATTCACACATATAAGAAATACTGCGATATACAAATTGACAGCAATCGTCCATACGTGGTGTGTGTGTGCGTGTGTGTATGCATGCATGCTTGTTAGACTTAGACTTTATTGTCGTTGCGCAGACCCACACCGTGCAAAAGACACGGCATAAATTCAAAAACACAAAAGTGCAAAAGTTTTCAAAGCCATGAGTACGTGACTGCAGTGCAAAGACGACATCATATATCTGTCTGTGTATATACACATACGTATATACATACACACCGTACATATCTATATATACTTGTATATTTATATATACACACACACACCGGTGTATATTTATATATATATGTATACGTCGGTGTATTTATATATACACCGGTGTGCACACACTGTATATATGCCGGTGTGTATATGTCGGTGTATATACGTCGGTGTATGCACGCCGGTGTATTTATATATAAGTACCGGCCGTGTCGCCTGCTTCAGGCTGACACACAGAGACCGCTGCACACACACACACACCAGATGTGATGCGTTGATCCTGTGTGATCCGAGATCATCCCCGATCACTCCGAACGTATTTATCCAGTGTTTACTGCTGATATGTACTTGCTTTTCTCGCCATCTCCATTTGCTCGCCACAACTCGCTACCTGTACCCTCTGAGCACTTCCATCTTCATCTCCGATTGGCAGACCAAAACACAAAATAGATCAGTACTGCCCCCTACATGTTGGGACTACAAATTACAGCTTAAAAATTGCCCCAGGTCGTATCCTAGCAACCCCCTCTGTAAACAGTCATTGACGTCTACAGACGTCACGGCGTACTCCGCAAAAATTCGACATCACCAGCATACAAAGAGTTAAAGTAAAGGTGGTCCTCGGGTTACGGCGCACTCGACTTACATCATTTCGACTTTACGTCACTCGAGTCTACTTTACGGCACCTGCGTCATACTTTACGGCGCCCGCCATTTTGTGTCCAGCCGCATACTGTTGCTGTGTAGCGTACCGTGTCTGTGCGCCGTAATTATCGGTGTACTCGGCTTTGTCACCCTCCTTTTGCACACCATGGACCCAAAAAAGAAAGCAAGATCTCCTAGTGATGCTGGTTCAGCCACGAAGGAAGCCATTACGATGGACACAAAGCTGGACATCATAAAACGGTCGGAGAAAGGCGAGACACCGACGAACATTGGTAAAGCCTTAGGCTTCAGTCGGATGGCCGTGTCCACCATTATTAAGGACAAAGTCTGTATTTTAGACCGCGTGAAGGATTCAGCCCCTATGAATTCTACAGTGATCAGGACAGTGTACGGCGCTACCGTGAGATCTGGGAGGAAAGAGGATGATTTCCTTCCAGACGGACATCTCCAAGTACGAAACCAAAGTAGAACCCGTACCTTCAACGTCTACAGAAGACCCTGCACTTCTCACAGCTTCCCCTCCTCCAGCAGTGATAGCAAGTACAGTACAGCATCTTATTTTTTATTTTAATTTAGTTTATTGAATTAATAAAAAGTATAAAACGTGTACAGTATTTGGCTATTTATTCATACATTTACGGGTCATTTGGGGTGTACTAAAGGGTTAATTTCGACTTGCGGCGAAATTCGGGTTACATCGCCAACGTAGGAACGGATCTCGGACTTAACTCGGACGTAACCTGGGGACCACCTGTATTAGGTGTCACTACTCATGACCATATTGATGATTAGGACACTAATTCTGTCATTATCTTCGTAAAAGTCCCAAATTGCATGATCGTTTTGCAACTAATAGTGGATGCAGTTGACTCACCCCATGATTAAAAGATACTGACAATTTATGTTATGTTTATTTATCTTTTGTCAGAATAATTATTTTGTGAATACCCAATAAACTAAAATCAGTAGTGTTTGTTTGCTTATTTAAAAAACGCTCAACTATGTTCAGTAAAACAAGTCAAACAACACAGTGCTTATTGTTAAGTGCTTGTTACGACATCTGTTTACTGTTGTCACGGTAGCATGTTGCCCATATATCGGAGTATTTTGACTCAGACCATTGGTATTGTTGCTCAAACCATCTGTGCCCTTATTCCAGAGCAATATATATGAAGAATAACATGGTGTATCGGTGTGTCATTTGTGTGTTACATGATTAAATAATCTACTCCGGAGTGAAAGGATCAAACTAGCCCTCGAGTGTAAAAAAAAGGTTGTCATCAATCCATTGTTGCAGATGCAGGCCCTACACCCCTGTTTCACAGGCCGTGGCAGTTGAAGACCCTGGTGTGAACATGAGCTGTTCTGGCCACACCCGCGCAGGACAGGTGACAAACCACATGGACGAATACATGAGGATATGGACCTAAATGTACACTGGCCAGATATGCAAAGTCAGATCAACATTGTTACTTTGTGAATTAAGACTAGAAATGGATTATGGAGAAAATCTGAACAAAACCAAAACAGCTGCTGTGGTTCTTTCGAATTATGTTAGTCTTTGAAACTTATAAATGTTTTTAATCATCGATTGGTGTATCTCAGAAACAGAAAAACTGAAGCAGCAAAGGTTGCAAAAATGCAGCTTGTGTCATGGACAAAAGTTTTGTCCATGACTGTGAACATAAAGAGATTTTAACCTGAGAAATCCTGGATGAATAGTGCATATGCAGACATCTGCAGGTGCTACTGGACAAGCATTGCATGAAGTGATGATGTCCTTGTCCTTGTAGGAGTTGTGTTACCTGTGCATGCAACGAGCCAAGAGAAACATTCCAGTGTACATGAGGGAGGAGAGGCTGGCGGAGGAGAAAGCTCAGGAAAAGATGTTACTCTTTAAAGAACAAGAGAAAGACAAACAGCACATGGAGAAAGAACAGGTATTTGTTTATTTTTTACCTGTTTGTAATGGTAATAGTCAGGGCTGGAGTCCATACCTTGTCAGTTGTGCCTGAGTTGTCTATCACTCTCTGTATTATTGGGATTTCTTCAGATTTGGTGCACTCGTACTTGAACTGATTAGTAGTTGATGGTCATCAGGTCGGGATCACATCAGTATTTGATCTACAAATGGCGAAAAATAATAACACACACACATACACACACACACACACATATATATATATATACATATATATATATGTATATATATATATACACACACACATATATATATATATATACACATATATATATATATATATATATATATATATATACAGACTGTATATATACACATATATAGGGTCTTCATGTTCCTGATTTTATTTATTGATTTTACCATATTTAATTTTTTGGTTTTTAAATAATTTATACTGTGTATATATATATATACATACAAACACCCTATATACTGCATATATTTTTAAAATTTATTTTGATTTTACTATTCTTCCATTTTGTTTATATTTTATTTTATATAAACTCTTACTGTATATATGGTATTCTATATATATATACTGCATAGTTGCAGTGTATATATATATATATATATTTATGTTTGAACAGATAGAATCCTTGTTGTACCCTGATTATTCTCATTTATTGGTTTTACTATTCTTCCATTTTGTTTTAATTTTAAAGTGTCTTTTTTATGTGTAAAGCACTTTGGGTCAGTTTCTGTTGTTTTTCAATGTTATGATTCATGAATAAATAAATAAAAGAAATAAATACAGAGACCTCAATAAGTACAAAAACCCAGACATTTACTAAGAACTTTACTCTGCGGCGGTGGAGGGTGTCAGTGAGTCCCCACACACACACACACACACACACACACACACACACACACACACACACACACACACACACACACACACACACACTCAACTGACGACAGCGTTACAAAACTGATAGAATCTAAAATGGAACGATAAAGGCAGGACTGAACAAGAGCCAGTGCCGCTGCTCTGCCTGAGGCTCCGCTGGACTAGGGGGGCATTGGCGCCCTCATGGGCACCCGGGGGGGCGCGCCAGGTGGGCGGGGGGGCATGGGAGGTCCTCTCTGGAAGCCGAATGGAGGTGGACGAGGGGGTCCGGCGCCATACCCGGGGGGGGGCATGGGCGGCGGGGGTCCTCTCATACCTGGAGGCACCGGGGGGCCTGAGGGGAGACCACAGGTCAAACATCTGCACAAACCCTTGTCAGGTCAAAGGTCAAGGGTCAACACACCAGGAGCATCTACTGCTGTGTAAAGAGTGGTACAAGTACACACTGTGTACAAATACGACAGTGTCCCCCCCACCATCACAACAACATTTATCCCCAAAACCATGAACCCCCATAATGCTTTGCAGCCATCACAGTCCCTGCGATGGCAGAGCCGTCTGTCTGCTGCAAAGCATTATGGGATTAAGAACAGTGTCACGTGTTGGTACCGTGAGTGAGAAGTGTAGTGTGTTTGATGTTGTCCTGCCGTTACTGATGTAGCCGTATGCGTTCAACGTTAATGAAATAACTACTTGATTGTGCTGGTAAATGGACAGAAGCTGAACTCTCATCTATGCTCCAACACAATATCCTTTACCAGGAGATGAAAGTGGGACTTTATCAGAAGCATGTTGTCAGAACGCTGGTATGTGCGCCTTATGTAGGATTTGTTTTTTTAAATAATTAAGGTGCGCCCTATAATACAATGCGCCTTATGCTGGTGAAAATACGGTAGGTGACACTAAGTGCACAGTGTGATGGTCTTCCTCACTCACCCATGGGGGGGTACGCTCTGGGGGGCATGCCCATGGGTGGGGGAGGGGGCATGCCAGGTGGGGGAGGGGCCCGTGGCTGAGATGATCCCGGAGGAGCAGGTGGCGGTGGCACCATGCCAGGAGGAGCAGGGGGGGGCATGGGCATCTGAGGCATACCTGGAACACACAGGAAGTACTAAGTACACACAGGAAGTACTAAGTACACACCGGAAGTGTCAAGTACAAACAGGAAGAACCAAGTACACACAGGAAGTATTAGGACATAACTCACAGTACTTATGACTGTGTACTAATACACAGGTATAGTACTCGTGATATAACTCACAGTACTTATGACTGTGTACTAATACAAAGCTATAGTACTCGTGATATAACTCACAGTACTTACGACTGTGTACTAATACACAGGTATAGTACTCGTGATATAACTCGCAGTAGTTACGACTGTACTAATACACAGGTATAGTACTCATGATATAACTCCTTGAAGTACATTGCACATTAAGAGTATTTTCCATAACAGGTAAAGGTGTACACAGTAAAAGTACACACAGTAGTGTGTGTGTAAAGATAAAGCACTTGGTGTTGTTCACACAGACAGATAATTACAACCCCCCCCCCCACACACACACACACACTGTAAAGGCCTGTACCTGGGTGCATGTTTGCGGGGGGGAAGGGTGGTGGTCCGGGTGGAGGCCCCCCAGCAGCAGCCTGTGGGCCCGGGGTCCCTGCAGTGGGGGGCATGGTCATGGTGGGGGGCATGGACGGAGGCATGGATCCAGGTGGAGGAACCGGAGGGAAGGCACCCGGGGGGGGCATACCTGCACACACACACACACACACACACACACACACACACACACACACACACACACACACACACACACACACAC
>JAPTHA010000018.1:17550336-17567808 GCA_029814585.1 Gymnapogon annona | reverse complement strand
CAAAGTAGAACCCGTACCTTCAACGTCTACAGAAGACCCTGCACCTGCTCTCACAGCCCCCCCTCCTCCTCCTCCTCTAGCAATGATAGCAAGTACAGTACAGCATCTTATTTTTTTAGTATAATTTATTTTATTGAATTAATAAAAAGTATAAAACGTGTACAGTATTTGGCTATTTATTCGGATATTAAGGGGTCATTTGGGGGATATTGAAAGGTTAATTTCGACTTACGGCGAAATTCTGGTTACATCGCCGAACTCGGACGTAACCCGAGGACCAGCTGTACATTAAGTAGCTGCTTTGTAAATTGTGTGTCTGCAAAGAGAATAGGCCTGTGTTGTCTGGAAGTGTAGAGATTAAGCCATTGACCTGCAATTGACTAATCCATGAAACTAAATAACTATAGCCTTAACTGTGCAGTGAAAATATCCTCTGCATGAATATTAGTAACAGTAATAACCCGTATTAAAATGTATGCAAGTATCATCAACAAAATAAACTATTACTAAAGTCTTTCTGCAGTTATATTTAAGAATTATCAAATATTTTGGACTCAAAATTCGGGCTGCATTAATGTGTATACTGCTTTTTGCTGTTTTTTCCATCAGAAAGAGTTCATTTAATTTAAGAAAAATATATGCAATCTTTACAAATAAAAATATTGACATCCTTTTTTAATAAAAATAACCTCATTTGGAAATATGTGGTTTTCATTGAACGACGAGAGGGCGACAAACTGTGATGTTATAAAAAGGAACCGTGGACTAAAGCTATCGGGAACAAATACGAAGTTCACAGTGGAGAACAAGTATAAAGATCCACAACATGGAAGTCCCTTGAAGCATTCAGGCACGAAACTGCACCGCACCGGGTTTCATTTCATACTTAATCTGATTTTATAAAGTGAGAGAAAACACGAGTCCAGTCCTCGGGGAGATGACACGTGCGTCACATGTTGCGCTCACCTCGTGGATTCTACACAGATGTGTCACAGTGGGTCCGACAGAGCTCACACAGAAGCCTCCTCCTCCTCCTCCTCTTCATCCTCCTCCTCCTCCTGCAGCATCACCATGATCCATCTCCGCCGCCGCCGACCCGGATGCGCCTGCACGTCTCCGAACTGTCACGGACTAAGTACAGTGCGTCCCTGAGAGGGAACAAACAGACCGGAGGACCGGAGAGGAGAGAGACTCGGTGCTGTTTTTGTCTGTTTGTTTTGGTTTTTAATCCAATCGCAGGCTCTGTTTGTTTTGCTCTGAGTGGTTTCACCTGCAGGAGTCAAACCATGCGCTCCCGGGCTGCGCACCCCCGGTAAGTCCCCCCGAAACGCAGGTCCAGTTCCGGATCCACAGGACTTTTTTTATTTTGGTAGCTGTGGCGTAAACAGACGAAGTTAACAAGATATTATTATGTATTTTTATTATATTATTATATTATATAAGATCGACCTGGTTACCTTCAATGTGTGCGTAAAATCATTTCAAGACTCTATGATGGAATTAACAAGATACTGTTATGTATTTATATTGTATTATTATATTATAAAAGATAGAACAGGTTATCTTCGACGTTTTCCTTAAAATATGTGATTCCAAGAACTGCTGAAACACTCTATGATGAAATATTTGAGTTTAATCAACCTTTTAAATCAACAAATTCCAAGCCATTTAAAAAAAAAACAGTGAATCTAGTTCCAATACAAACTGACCCTGCATATCCATTATGTGGTATTATTGAAAGCAGTGTCAGTGCCTGTGTTTTATGGTTTTCAGCTGCCACAAAGAAATGTCTCTTTTTAAATATGACGAAAGAAAAGTCCCCAGTCTCAAAATGTTCAACTTCTCTGTTAGGATTACAGTCTTGCAACTCTCTCAGGCCACTTTAGGAATTTTCCATCAGAGCCTAAAGCCTGATCTTTGCCCTATTTGTCATATGTGCACGATTAAAACCAGTGGAAGTTTACAGCTGCCAAATTCCGACGCAGATAAAAATTCTTCATGTTGAAAAACTCCCCTATCTTTCAGCTCCCATGCCTGTAATTACAAGTATGTGATGCTGGTTTTTAGGAATGAGGATGTTTTTTCTGCAGACAATGTGAGAGGACATCCGTTTAAGTTGAACAGAACCCCAGCCCACGCTGAAAGCTGGGTCTGCCCGGGTCACTCGGTGGATATTAAAGCGTGTGTGAAGGGAGTGAACTCTGCTTGATGCGACCTGTCCTGTCCGTCCACAGGTCCTGCTCTATCCTTCCCCTGGTATGTCTCCTCTTTCTGTCCCCTGTTGTCTCCTCCGCCTCCTCTTCCTCCCACTCACAGTGGATCCTCCAGCGTGTCCCTGTGGTCCTCCCACAGCAGACAGCGGTTCGACCAGCTCCTCACTTCCTGTCCAAAGCCCGCCTGGAGGTAACCTCGCCTTGTGACCCCGAATGCCACATGAGGACCCCTCAGCCCAGCTACTGGGATCTGCGGCGTCTTCTATCCTATGAAACACTCCACTCTGACGGCAGGCTGACTGAGACTGCCATTGGGATTTATGGCTACAACCCAAACTCTGACACCACTCCCGTCTACTCCGTTGGTTCCTCTGGAAAGTCCGGAGGCTCTCACATCAGACGAAAACGTCAGATCTTTGGCCATGACGGCCGCTTTAGTATTGCAGGACAGAACTTCCTGCTCAAATACCCATTCTCCGTGGCAGTCAAACTGTCCACTGGATGTTCTGGCACCTTGGTTGGAGATCGTCACGTGCTCACAGCTGCACATTGTGTTCATGATGGGAAAAACTATGTGAAAGGAGCCCAGAGGCTTCGAGTAGGGTTTTTAAAACCCAAGCAACGAGACACACAGTCTTCTTCCCTTTATCTCTTCTCTAACGTGACCAACCACGTTGAGGGAGGGCCTGGTCTTTATACCCCCCCATCAAATGACAGAATGAAGTTCCAGTGGATCAGAGCAAAGCGCACCCATGTACCCAAAGGATGGATCAAAGGCAATGCCAATGACATTGGGATGGACTATGACTATGCTCTGCTGGAGCTCAAGAAACCCCACAAACGCCGTCACATGAAGTTGGGAGTCAGCCCTCCAGCTCTAAGGCTGCCAGGTCGACGGGTCCATTTCTCTGGATTTGACAATGACCGGCCAGGCCATCTGGTGTACCGGTTCTGCAGGGCTGGGGAGGAGACACCAGACCTGCTCTACCAACACTGTGATGCTCAGCCCGGAGCCAGTGGATCAGGGGTCTACGCCCGGATGTGGGATGGTCGGCGCCAACGCTGGGAGAGAAAAGTAATAGGTGTGTTTTCTGGGCATCAGTGGGTGGAGCGGCAGGGGGCATCTCAGGAATTTAATGTAGCGGTCAGAATCACACCCCTGAAATATGCCCAGATCTGCTACTGGATCAAAGGAAACTTTGTAGACTGCCGAGAGGGGTGAGCAAAACGTGGACACAAGCAGAAGGCCGCTTCAATATTTGTATTTTACTGGTGTATTTTATACCAGAATCAACACAGACTTCCACACCTTAACTTCCTGTACTGACATCATAACATTTAAACAGCTGCTGTCTGCGAGACCAGTAAATATACTGTCCAGACACATCTGAACATAAACAACCTAATACAAAGTTTTGCATCACCACATACAATTTCACGAGAAGTTGCGTGCATACTGACAAGACATGATGACATTCCAGAGCAGAATAAAGACTATGGTTTTTAGAGCTGTCCCCTCTGCATTATGGACTAATAGAGACCATCTTAGAAAAGGCCCTCTGATTACAAAGCACAGGACACAAGAGACTGTTTTTCCTATACATTATAGCCTTTTTAATGTGCCAATACTAAAGATTGCACTGTAAAACCTTTTCTGCTGTTTTAATGTGGATGAATGTATGCAAGAAACCAAAGGTGACAATAGATTCTATCATTCTATCTTTACATGGACTGCTTGTGTAAAGTCCCATTCTGTATATTGCATATGGCTTCTCAGATGTTACACAACTGCAGATGATCTCATCATAGCAGCAGACTACTTGTGGTGTGAAGTTTGATAAAGAATGCTTTAATCACTGGCTCTCTCTGGTGGTAAAGAGAACACATTGCAGGTGAATACATTGAACAGTTATGCTGACTTGATGGAAGACATCAACAGCATCTTTCCAAACCTCCTCCTGTTCCTTACAGATATAAGTACACACAAACTAGGTTGGTACACGTTTTTTTTATTTTCAGATGTCAAAAAACAGTCAGAAATGCCATGGGGAAACTGAACACTGTAAAAAAGCCCAAATGAGGACGAGCTCCAATGACAATGGGTTCAGTCAGGAGTCCACCCCTGTATCCTGGGATATGGCACGTCGAATACATACCCTGAAAGTGACTTTGACTGCTTTTATTGAGGGGAAAGAGTTTACTACTACACCAATTTAAAAATATTTGACCAATGGTGCCCCACTAACTTCTAATGCAAATAAAACATACCAGTTCAACTCAACAGCACCATTCCGTTGTGAAGTTGCTACATTCATAAAAATGACCAAAGTTGCAATCGCAAACAAAAAGTACATAAGCACCAAGAATAAAGCAGACAAATGGGCACATGTATGGCATTTGAGTTTAATCAAAACTCCTCACATTTCAGCTGAGGCACTGTGCAGCACCGAGCATCCAGGAACACTCACTGGTTTTTTCTTGAGTGGTTACATATTTATTTTATATTTTTCCGTCACACTTTCTAATTAAACTTAAATCCTAATAAAAAAAAGGGGGTTTCTGTTTAAGTAGTACTGGTTTCATCTTGAAATGTGGACAGTTTCTAAAGCCGTAATACTGCAGAGTTGACCGTTGAATACAGCCGACTAGTGAGACAAAGTTCAGAGGAAATGACTTAAGAGTCAGACCTTAGCCTAATGTGACAGAAAAAGGCAATGGCATGCAAAGGCAACCTGATTGTAACACCATTCTGGTAACTGAAAATACATAAAATGGTAATGAGGTCATACAGTTGACACTCTTGAGCTTTCATTCATCCCCTCTAACAATATTAATCCCAAAATTTCTTTGCATATTTTTTTAGAAGGGCGTATTTATAACAGGCGTAAACATGTACCAGGAGAACGACTGATGGCTACGCAAGGACCAATAATGTTCTGGCATGTTCATCCAATACAAAGAGATGGACCAGGTGTGGTATTCTGTACCGTTATGGTATAACCAGTCACGGAAATGACTGGTTGAAGGTTTATACTACCAAGGAAAACTAATACCAGTGTGTCAAGAAGTGTGGTCAGGCACCGGTATAAATTTATGCAGCAGCGGCTGTTCAAACATAAAAAAACATCCTCAGCCACACAGGCTATAGGAAAAATGCACTTTTATAATGTGATTTCAATGATACTGGATGTTCATGGTACCGCAAGTCTTCCCTGCAGCCATACACTTGTTACTCTGACACCCTGGTGTAAGGTGGTACTGGTGCAGTAACTGCCCTCTCAGATGGCCAATGATGTGAAACAAGCAGGTCACGATAGCAAAGCACAGTAACACAGTGGATGGAAAAGAATACAGCATCATCTGAAGTGGCAAAGGAAACGAGTACCAAAGGAGTCTCTCCCTTCAGACTGATCTCAAGTCAGTTGGAAGGAACCTTTTAATTTAATGGGATTAAAATCCACACTAAGTGTTCACTGACACACTCAGGATCACTGCAAGTACAACTGCCCAATAAAGGTTCTGGATCTCAGTGACACCGCACAACACCCTCCTGTTCTGATTCACCCGTCTGCTTTAGCGAGGCTGTCAGATGCCAAATCAGCTCTGTGATTGGCCACCTGCACTTGAAATATCTTTGGTGAAAAGTCACCTCCTGGCATTCCCCGATGTTCCTGTCACCTTGCAACAATACAACGAAACATGCTAATGTAGTCAGCGTGGAAATGCCCGGCGTAACTTGAAAACAGTATACAAAATAAAAATATTCTTTTAAATAGGTATATATAAACATTGCATTAAAAATAGAACCGTATCAAAACAATTATGAGTTCACAGACTCTCCCTTAACCTCCAAGTGTGAGCACTTAAGTCTTCCTCTTTACAAGACCTTCACACGCCACTCCTCGACATCCAGAGTTCGTGGGTGACGTGGTCCCGTTGTGTCGGGACCTTACTGCGACTTGATCCCCAGGCTATTGGAGGACACAGGGTAGGAGTAAGCCTTGCCCAGCACAATGCGGTCTCGGAGCAGTTTAAAAAGGACATAGTAGTTGCAGAACAGAATAAGTCCCAGTGAGAGCGTATGGTTCCAGCGCTCTGAGCGCAGCAGAGAGTATAACTGGTACAGAACCACACTGGACTCGATCCAGATCAGCAGGTTCAAGATCCGCAATGGCTTGTGGAAGAGAAACTGGAAAAGAAAAGAGGATAAAAGATCAGAAATAATGACTAAAATTGGTGATGGGGGGGTTGTAACAAAGAACCCAACCAACTCCAATGCATGATTTTGAAACATATAAAGATGTATGTTGGAGTGGGTTAGGAAAGATGTGTTTAAAAGATTTACATTTATTTGAAGATGTGTGCATACAATGAGTCTTATACTCATTGAGTGAGAGTGTGAGGATACATTCTCTGGTCTAGTCTGGTACAAGACTCCCCCCTGCTGTTGAGGTTTGGAATGTCAACACTACACAGAAGCCCCTCAAGCCATCACTCTCTGACTGCAAAAGAAAGGGGTGAAAATATTTTGGACACACAGAACACCTGTCAATTCACTCTGTATGTAATCTATAACATCAGTCTTACAAGGTTCGGGGTGGTGTTTACAAAGTACTTTGGCCTAATTCACTCCCATTTGTTTTTACAAATGTATACATACATTTTCTACACACATTACGAATGCAGAATTGATGAGTCATATCGCTGTATCAACATTAATGTGCGACCATGAACTGTGTGACCCCTTCTTTGTCTACTTGTCTGTGGATATCAGGCTTAATAAGCTGGATGCTGGGCCTTAAATATCCCGTTCATTCAAACCAATTATGTCCAGTGGAAGAATAAACACACAACTATGGCTTCATGTGTTTGGGACCTTAGAGCAGATGTATTTCACACTTTTGGCAAATCTGAAGTAATGTCAGACACTAGATTAAAACCATCTCGAGGTTCGCCCTCACGATGGTCATTGACCCAGATGAAATAACTTAGAATAAAAACAGAAAAAATGTATACAACACTTTCCCTACTTCTAGTTCTCAGCCACAGTCATTCTGAAACACTTTAAACAACTTGACCGGTCTGAAAATAATACGACCATAAGTTTGGCCTCTAGACCAAATTTGGTGAACTGACCAGCTATGATTCAAGGACGTGGGTTGATCATTACCTGTCTATATGCATCCCTGCTTCCTGTATCCTCCGTCGGGAAAATGGTAGAAAAAAACATGCAAATCTTCCACGCTACACAAATTCACCACCATCTGGTGTCACAGTCCTACACCTGCACTACATCAAAAACATGACAGCTTTCATAAACACTTGAAGAATGAAACTACATCATCCATCATCTGTATTTCTGGTGGGGGCGTTGGAACTGACTGCATGTTGTCTTCATAATGGACTCTCCTCGTTGGTGATCTAAGTAATTCATGAACCACAGAACATGTCAGGATACTGTAATTTTAAGGTAAATTTTCATTCAAATTACTGTGACATAATGGTCTGTTTTATTAACTATACAACAATGCCGTAGCGCAAGTCTAATAATATTTTATATCTTATATCTTACTGGATTTAAAATGATCCCCAGTCATGCTAGTTCAAACTATGATAGGAACAAAGTGCAACAGAATAGGGCTATTCAATCAAACACCAGGAAAGGATGTACAAATAATAAAGGCCATTTCTGTTACAGAATCACAGTTGTGCAAGATATCCCATATTAGTTTAGGCATTTGTAACGTGGTGATTAAAAGTGTGGGTACTCACATAAAATCTTGCATGTGACACATCAGAGGGCATGGCAACATTATAGGGTCCGACTGCCTTATAGAGACATCGACTGTGTCGTACCAACACGCCCTGAGGCCAAATGGTGCTTTCTGACCACCTGAAAACCACACACACCACACGTCAGCACAGAGCCACAGGTGTCTAGGCTGTATATGTCCGTGTGTATGTGTTCACTCACATGTGCTGAGGTGTGTTGCTGTATGAACCGTGCTCCAGTTTCTGCCAGCGGCCCAAATGAGCTGCTGAGCGGTGGAGCAGGTCACAGTAACTGGGGGGAAGCAGCTGGCTCATCAGCATCACAAACGCATTGATCCACACCATGATCAGATGCTCACATGACCAGCGCATGTCATAGTATTGAGTGCTCTGTGTGAATCACATGTTAGAAGCAGTTAAAAATTGACTGATTGACTGAAACCTTGAAAATGTAAAATAGACAGTAACGCATACAAACCTTGACAAAGCAAAGCGGCAGAAAGGCTACGTAGTATGCACTGAAGAGCGAGTTAAACAGCACTTCTTTTATTCGTCTGTTGAAGTCGCTCTTTAGCTCCTCCACCTCCGTTCGAATCAGTTCTGGTGTGTGAGTGTGTGTGTGTGGTGGGCAGGTGTGTGTGGGCATGTGGGGAGGGCTGGAAAACTGCTCTCTGAGGTTTTCTCGCAACAGGAAGAGGAAGTCGCGGGGTCGAAAGAACGGGGTCTCTGCCAGGTCAGTCTGTTGATGGTCAGTCGGGTAATCGCAGTCAGATGCAGCCGCCTGGCTTTTGCCTCCCTCCTGGTGAAAACAGCAGAGTGGGACGTACACACCGAACCTGGGAAATGGGAAACACAACGACAGTGACAGCCAAAGAATACACAGGAAATTGTTTAAACTTGATTTGTAGTGGACACGTGAGCCGACATTGCATTGCATATTAAATCACTACCTGTGTCACATTACAATGCTATATTTTTAGAACTTTATGAAGATATGTGTGTGGATTATGCAATCATGTGAGCCCCCATTTTTCACATATTATTTATATGTGCCATTTCCTTGATTATGTATTGAATTATCACATATGTATTAAAATCCCATTTTTCTAGGGCAACTGATTATAAGTGTTATTTTGACAGAATGACTGTTGGTTTAAAGAAGAAAACTTTGAAACCACAGCACAGATGTGTGTAATTAATGAGCTTTAAGGTTTTCAATGAGAAACTACGCAGACTCCTTAGTTTGTGGTAGTTTTAGCAGATGTGGGTGCATATGGTACATGACGTCAACCAGTTGTAGGTAGTGTGTTATAAATAATAAACATAATACTGTTTATCTTCGTCGTACAACTAATTTGCCTTTTACCTACACAACTTTTATGTAGAAAACATGTACAGTATATGCCCTTAAGTAGAAACTGAAAATGCGTGTATTAATAATATCAAATTAAATCAAAGTTTATTTGTATAGTGCCAAATCACAACAGCCGTCTCACAGCACTTTACAAGTATAGATCAAAATAAATATGTATTAATGTATGTTAATGTATTAACAATAATGGACTAGATTTATGTAGTGCTTTTCTATTATAGTGCACGTACATTAGTAACCCATTCTTCATGAAACTACTTTTTTGTAGTCACAGCTGCCCTGGGGCAGACTGACAGAAGCATGACTGCACAATCCACACCTAGCAGCCCCAACGACGACACACATTCATACACCAGTGTAGGAGCACTGGAGGCCAGGTGTGTGAAGTGTCTTCCCGAAAGGACACAATGGCACATGGTTATTGGAGGGCCTGCTTTACCATCTGAGGCACAGCTGACTATTGTGTGTGTGGAATATTGAAGACCTACGGGTATCCCAGGAAGAGGAGGTTCAGGATTGAGTGGTTCTTGCAGAGGTTGACCAGCGTCCAGCAGAGCACCCATCCACACATGGTGAGAAGGCTGAGGCGAGCTGTGATCAAAACCACATAGCGGAACAGTGATCCCCCGCTGCTCTGGGATACCTGGATGAGACAGGTGACACAATAACTGTATGAATACACTGTGCACACAGTTTAGAAGAATAATTCACTAATTTTCAGAAACCTTTTTGGTAAAAGTATGTCATTTACAAATGTACCTCTGAAACTATAGTCCAGACGAGCCTCCTGGCCAACATGACTGTGATGAAGATAGCCAGGTGGTAGTCCATTAGATGGAAGTTCTGCATAAGCCCAGCAGAATAAAGTCAACTACTTTTGTGCATCAGCTCTAGTAAAGTTTAACATTGTGACTGTGCATGAAGGACTCATCTCTACAAGCGATGATAAACACTCCCACTGCAGCTACAGTGTGGGATTTTACTTAGAAATGTAAATAAATCACACTTTAGATAGCAAGTTTGCCAGGAAAGTGGGTTTCCTTACAAGTGAGGTAGAGGCAGCGGGGTGGCTGTAGGGGTACCACCACACCGTCCTGTAGATGTTTATGTACTGGACAAACAAGGCCACCAGCAAGTAAAGAAAGAGCAGAAACTCAAAGAGGAGACTGCTGTCCAATGGCAGCTCCGGGATCCTCGAGTGTCGGACTGGCTCTGGGGTAATGAGAGCTGAGAGTGGCGGTGCCGACAAACCCAGGGAGTTACTGTTCCTGGAAGAGGACACATCACACACAGAAATAGAAGTTGAACATATGTGTACAGAAATGTTAACATTCTCAAAATATTTCATTAAATCAATCTTATCAGTGTTAAGCATGGAATATCCCTGAAAAACACTGCCGATGTTTATAGTCAACAGCCAGACAAACACCCCCTTCTGCTCAGGGTCATTCTCCACCTCCAGCTGCAGTTGGACACTGTTGTAAATGACACCGGGCTACAACAGTGTGTGGATTGACTAAGTAAATTCAGTATTTCCCCAATTCCAAAAACAGGCATCATGAAAAAGATGTACATTTTTTGATGGAAAACTATTCAAAATATTTATTGCATTTGACATTGTATCGAATCAGATTGGCTTATGCCGCTTGTACAGCGCTCAGCGCAGCTCTGCATAATGTGACTAAATATCATAGACCAATGGTAATTCAGAGAATGTTGCACATGCTTAGGAGGCAATTTGTTTCCACCGTTGAATACTCAAAAATGTCTAATATATGCTGTGTCCATAGCCACAGAATGCAAACATCATCATTTCAGATGTATCTAACTTAAAATGTCTGAAAATCTCGTCAATCATCAAGAATACACTCTGTGATACCAGGAAGTCAAGAGAGGTGCCATTATCTGGCACGCAAAACCAAGTACAAACAATGAATTACAACTGAGGTGAACATGTTCATTTCATTTAAGAAGTCTCATAATTTCCAACACCTAATAATATCACAGCTTGTTTCTGCTGATGCTCTCGCTAGACCAATTGATTGACACCACTGTCAGGAACCAAGCCATTTTTGGAGTAATAGGCATATAAATGTGATGCGGAATACTGCCTCTGAAACCATTTACACCCAAACACACAGTGAATGCATTAGTACCTGTTCCTGTGCCCTGTACCATTCCCAAGGTTGCTCCCAACCAGAGTCTGCAGGGATGGCAGAGCAGAGCGACTTAGCTGCTGTCTGCTGGGACCCCTGCGACCCCCTGGCATGGTCGCGGGTTACCGTGGCAACCACGGACACCGCCCACCAACCAACAGCCTCTGGGACTCCTCTCTTTGTTGTCAATGCGTCACCATAAACATCCAGATAACTGCAGAGAACAGAAAAAATAGGAACAAATAAATAACAAGTGACTGAAATTTAAAAAAATATGACAACAGAATAAAGATGAAAAAAGCCAACAAACTTGAAGCTTAATAATAAAATATTATAAAGGAACACATGGATCCCAAAGTGTTTAGTTACTTACTAACGCTAATGAAGTAATGATTACCGATGTTGTGTGTTGCTGTCCTGGTTTCAGTGAAAACCACTTCAGTTTGTGTTTTTTTGCTCATACATTGATTTTTTATTCACTATGTGTCCTTTCAGCTTGTTAAATTTGAAAATCAATTCAGAGTAACAGCAGTGATTGATCATCACGGAGTGTCTGTGAGGGAACATTGGCTTCTTGTTGGATTTGATTGGAGCACATTGACCAATATTTTTTGAAGTGGTGTGATTCATCGACAGGAGATTTTTCCAAGATTTTAAATGTTAATGTAAAGTCAAACCACCTTTTTGTAATGGACATGCATATTCCTTGAAAACTGAAGGCTACACACTTCTGTTGAAGATGTTGGGTTAAAAAGTACGAAATGAGGTTACAGGTGAGGACTACAAAACCAGAACACCTGTGAAAAATGTAGTAGGTCAAAGAGCTTCAGTCATTTTTTTATCAGCTTAGAAAATAAATAAACCCGATGTAAGTGCAAACAATTATTTTCAGTTTGTTACTGTAGTCATGAAGTTGCAACAAACCAGATGCCAACAGTAAGAGAAAACAAGTACATATCAGTTCGACTAAGACAGTGACAAGTTGATGTGACATAACCGTGTCACGTCAACTCTCATATGAAGCCACCAGGTTTTCCCCAGGAAGTTATCTAAGCTGGTAAACTGTGCCCTCACATATAGACTCTTGTGATCAACTTACTGAGTAAATACCAGAAGGCTCAGCATTTTGCTGCTTTTTGGGCGTGAGGGGAACCTTTGCTCTTTTTAACCCTCAGTGCTAATATTTGATTTCCCACAACTAGATTCTTTTGTGACGTTGGCAGAGTTAGCAAAACGGGGACAGAAGAGTCTGGTTGGCGATGAAGAAGGTCAGACAACAGTTAAAAGGAATCTATCCATCAGCTTATCATTATAGCTTTTAAAAAGGTAGAATTTACAGCTGGGCTTTAGTTTTAGCAAGGCCTGGTGCAGAGTATATTAGGACTAAAAATGTTATAAATCACCTGGGCAGAAGCTATTTCACTAATCTCCACAGCTTTCACACCATAGAACCCTCAGAGACCGCTTTCCTTCCTTCTGGCTCCTGTCAAACCTTTCCTCGGCGAACACTGAGCAACTTAGAGGTTTAGATGAATTTTTTTGTGCAGTCTGTATGCTGTAGCAGATACTGGGAAACGACCTGCATGAGGAGTTTTGCACAGACATTAACAACTGACAAGTACATCTTCACTCATTTTATACCCAATATAGCCTCAGGGCATTTACATCAGAGTCAAATCTATCAGCAGAGACTTATTGTGCCCAAACACCTGAGCAGGACTTAACTCGTCTCAACTCCCACGTGCAAAGTATACAAGATGACGGGTATGACTTAGAAATGCTGATCGTAGGAATTTTCACTGTGCACTTGAGGCGTCATAGAAGCAGAAGCTTAAGTGTGACCGCCAGCCTTCTGCACTTTAGGATGAGCACTGGGCCAGCTTGGACAACACCCCCCCCTTCATGGAACGCAAACATTTTGTATCTTATTGTTGATAAGGTCTGGGCAATTCCTGCACACTCATCAAACCGTCAGTTGCAACAGAGAACACTGAGTTCACTTGTTTAGACCTTTATTTCAGTATTGCAAATATAGTTATATTGCACATGTAAAGGTTAGGGAGGAAAAAAGCAACGTGGCTTACACAGAATTTGACCAAGTTTTTGTTATTTGTTGTCTTTTTATGCTGTTTTTTAAAAGACCAATTGCATTAGAATTTTCAAAGTCATTATTTTGTCAAGTTAATTTAGTCTGAGTACAACAACAACAGCAATAAAGGCAAAATGTACACTCTTTATAATCAGATTCTTTTAAAATATTAAAAAGAATTATAAAATGTACAACTGAAATATTAAACTAACATTTTTACTCAACCAGGAGATTGATACTTACAATGTAAAAACAGTAAAATAATCATTTCTGGTGAGAGGAATTTTATTTATAAAACGTATTCATTTCATTGACAAGATGATAAATGTTCAATCCAATATTAAACTGACATTTTTACTCAACCAGGAGACTGATGCTTACAATATAAAAACATATAAAAAATAATTAAATAATCACTGCCGGTCAGAGGAATTCTATTTATAAAAGATTTCTTTGACAAGATGATAAATGTTCAATCAGTGCTGCACTTTTGCGTGTAACTACATATAAAAGAGAATGGTGCTTCATTTAATACATCAACATAAATAAATATGTGGTAAATATGGATATGATTCTTTTGGCAATTAGTTTGTCTTCACACCGTTTAAGGGTGACGATTTGCTGCTTCACTTGTCTTAATCAAAACAAGTATTAGTAACACTTTAGGTCTATGATGGTTTTTTTTTAGCTGGATATACAATAAAAGAATAAATGAGCATAATACTGGAAAGAGTACTCACTTAAAGAGGTGTATGGGATGTGTGTTAGAAATGTAGTTTTCCTTCATATTAGATCTGTGCATGTTACACAGGAAGGCTACAATGACACAATGAAACACTATAAAAAAGTGAGAAAAGAAAAAAAAATTGATAGAAAAGAATCCTGGCATCCTTCACGTCAGCCTTTTACTAGTGCAACAGACAACACTGTGCATTGACGTCTGCTGATATGACTTCTATAACATGATGGATCTGACATCAGACGTTGTGCTTATATTCAACAGGAAACGGCCATTCCTACACGCACACATTCACAAGCACACCACAAGGGGCTAAAACATTACAGTTGCAAGTCAAACGTGAAAACAGGAACCGAGTTGTACAGAAATCACAGGGATTGGAGGAGGGTGTTTTGCAATTTTGTGGAAATGCAACATATTTCCAGTTGTCAGCTCAATACAACTCCTGGCATGTTGGGGGGTTTTAAGCGGTCGAAAAGCGTGAAAAGATGCATATGAACGTGGAGCTTCTGTGTTTGTTTGACTCTGCTGACTTTATAAAGAGCGTCTCCTGGAAAGACTTTTTGTAGGTGTTGTCGCTCACACTTCGTATGACATGCAGTGAAGCTGCCATCTGGGAGCGTTGTTATTTTTGTGCACCATGGAACTTGGGCGCACTCTTGAAAGACAGAGAGTAGAAATGACATTTTCGACCTCGTAGCTAACCAGGCAGGTTCCCGAATTAAGGCCATGCCGTGGAAAAAGCTTTTACTCACACAACATGGACAACACACGGGGGATGAACTAAACGAGGATGCATCAGTCAGTTGTGTGTCTCGCAGCCTGACGAGTCCAGGCAGCACCGAAGCATTTCTCCGCCTTCCAGCTCCAATATCCCAGTCTGCACTTACGAGGCGACGAGCTACCGTGGCACCGGCGTTCTTCAAAGTGTCGTTCTCAGTTCAGCTGAAAACACAGAAGGGTTTTTAAAAGTTAGCCCTGTGCTGGAGGAGCAACAGTGTTAATGCGCTACACGGACACCGACGTGGCAAACGCACACCTCCTCTTCATGCAACGTCATCAACGCGCGACTCAAACAATGCCTGCACAGTCGCAGTTTGACAGACGCAGCGGCTGATCTGGAGTCAGTGCCACTGACGCCTCGTCAATGGAAATTCTAATCGGAACAATTTAAAAGAACTTTATCTTGATTTACTATTACGCGTTGCCCGTAAATGATAGAACCCCAAAATAGCAGCACACCTTCTTATTCAGAAGCAACATTTTCCATTTTTCTTTTTTTCCCAGGACCTTTGTTACCTTTTAAAGAAATAATTTCTCTTCTTGTTGCAAATAATTTAGCACTCTATCCAAATGTGCTTAAAAAGAGGAATATTCGCTGTGCTTTCCTTACATTCGTGCATTCAACAGATTTTTTTTTATCACTGGTGAGGACAGCCACAATAAAACTCTACTGCATCTTTCATTGTACTCAGCTGACACTTTCCACACTCCACATCAAAAGTTCATATACAAAACATTTTGTTCATGATCTAAATTCCTAAAGTAAAACTTTAGCTGACAAACAAGTATTTGGAAGAAAAAACAAAATTCCCACCGATGACATTAATGTATGCTATCCATGCATATGGTATTGCATATATGGAAATGAGCCTATAAGTCTGTCAAAAAAAAATCTTGATACAAGAATGATGCACTAGGTTTAGGGACATCTATAGTTTAAGTTTATATTCACAAAGAAATAATTAGAGACAATTTTGTTACCTTCACACAATCAACTTTATTAAAAAGACAATCTGTATGCTGTGCAACAGTAAAAGAGATTAAAATATTTACAAAAAATTATACATTCCTGGAAAAAAACAAATTGGAAACACGTTTTATTCAATGCACAGTGTAGCAAAAGTCAACTAACCTTCTCAATTAAGTAAGTTACACGATATAAGTTATATATATTGTGGCACTATCATTTTTGGTCCAGTACTTCTTTACCACATAATGCCAACTTCATATCAACTCATTTTTTACAGTGTTTAGATGGAATCATAAGAGCTGTGTAAATAGTTCTAACTTAGACACACATTTCTTCAAAATACAATTTACACAATGCAAGTAATTTCAAGGCATCCAGGAGATATGAAAAATAAAACTTTGCAAAAGTAATAAAAAAGACAACATTTCAGAATCGGTCATTTTACATAGTGTACACACTTAAGTGAACTAATGTTAAGAGTTTTGGAAACAAAAACTTAATGGCCTTGAGGAACACACTTTTCTTCTGTGCCAAATTACAATGGCTTCATTGCTTTATCAAACTACACTGACACATTTCCAAATAAAGTTTAAATTACGTATATCTAAATCTACCTATAATATATCTACCTAAAACATATAGCATTTATTTTTCACTAATAAACCAGCAGAGGTGATTATTAAATATGTAAAATAGTGAATCTATCCCAGTAGATTGATGCCGAAGAGGTTTTCTTGCTGACATTTCCCGTACCACGTGCAACATTTAAAAGGGGACTATTATGTTGTATCTTTCATTAGCACATTTCATGAATCTATGTGAAGCAGCCTGGGTTTAAAAAAGGGGCCAACTCTCAATTCCATAAAAACAGGAGGTCTATGCAGTTTGCAGCCTTCAGTTATGAGTGAGGTGTTCATGCTCTTTCAGGAAGAGGTCACAGGGCGTCTCACAGCTGGAAGGTTCAGATGACGACGCTGGTGCCACTGCGAGTACTCTTGTCCTGATAGAGAGACACCAACTTTAGATTCAATTTATTAGCAATCAGTATACTTGTCATTTGTTTGATGACCGTGCATATGTTGTAAGTGCAACGGCGTCAGTACAAAACTGATTTCAAGGAGTGGTTGTTTGGGATTTAAAGCAATGATTGTCTTACAGAGTAATGTCCGTTCCTCCGTGCACCCGGCTTCTGTCCAGGCTCGTACTCCGTGTAGCTGGGAGGCTTTTCAGCCCAGCCTCTGCCTCTCCTCCCTCCGCTGCCTCCTCCTCTCCGACTGCTGTCCTCATCATCGGAGCTCCAGGACCGGCGCGATGCTGGAGGAGAGTAGTTTCCTCTGGATCTGCTGTCAAACAGGTCATCCCTGGAGCGGGAGCGAGG
>JAPTHA010000018.1:17508306-17519640 GCA_029814585.1 Gymnapogon annona | reverse complement strand
CCCCCCCCCCCCCCCCCCCCCCCCCCCCCCCCCCCCCCCCCCCCCCCCCCCCCCCCCCCACGGGCGATGTTTGTGATCTGTTTGTTGTGGTTATGAACGTTGTACATTTGATTAGCAGCTGAAGCGCTATGCTACGGTGGCCTGCGAGATTAGATTAGATAATACTTTATTCATCCCATGGGAAATGTTCCTCTGAGAAATTAGTGAATACAACAGCAGAATAAAAGAATAGAAAAACAGAGTTTAACAGATATACACATTTGAATTCAATATATAGTCGATATATATGATTAAATTCCCGGAGATGACACTGAGGGACTGCGATTCGTCGGTTGGAGGTGAGAGAAGATGTGTGAATGTCCTCGCAGGCCACCGTTGCTTGCGCATTTAGCCGCCAACAGTTAACAGTTCAAACGTGCAACGTTCATAACCGCCGAAAACAGATCATAAACAAACCGTAACCGCCAGTCCCGCCCTCTCCTCCACCACTCCCTCTATAACGATATTGCCTGGTGTGACTCCGTGAGCCAAAAATGTCCGTTAACAGCAGGGAAGCCGTACGATTGTCCTCCCACTGCAGCCCCGTTAGCATTAGCCGTTAGCTCCTCCATCCATGAGACATCACAGCCCCTCGTTATCATCTCTGGGACTTCAATCATGTAAACTGTCTATGTTGTACAATAATTCAATTGTTGTATCTGTTCTAATCTGTTTTTTTCTACTCCTTGTGTTCTGGTGCTGTATCTGGAATTTCCCCTTGCGGGACAATAAAGGTATATCAAATCTAATCTAATATCAGATATTATATGTTTACAATGAATGCATTACCAAATTTTACATAAAGGGAACAAAAATTTCAGCAATAACTTTGATATAAACAGTATAACAAATATCAATTTATTTTTATTATCAATTTATAATAATTATTAGAAATGTATTTTAACTCAGAATAATTCAGTAAACAATACAAATGACAACAAAACGCCCATATACCAATGCATTAATGACTATACATAAAAGCTATGGCTTGTGCTGCTCATCATAGTTATTTCAAGTCAATCACAATAAACTTTCATCAAACAACCCAACTCTATTTTCTTTCATTTTAAGGCACTTTTTTAAGGTACCGGTGAAGTGATTAGATCCTAAACGCTACATAAAGCAGTGACTGAAGGACCAAGCTAATTAAATCTGTCTGAAGTTAAAACCTTTTTAATCCACCCCCGACCCCCAGGCTTTGAGTTGGATCATTTCACACATGACTACAGACATACATCCAGTCAGCTCGGCTAGCACACCCACAAAACAGCATACTTATGCTAACACTTGACACTTTGATCTGTCAAATGCAGCACCTTCTGAGCCACAAAACACACTGACCCGCATTTAATGAATGGCTCCCAGGAATCATTTCTATAGAATCCGAGTTAAGCTATAAACGTGCGACTGTAGAGGTTTTTTTTTTACCCATTTTGAGCCACGTTTAATCGAAACAAACTAGTACAGGTTAGCTTATAACGGTCACTGCAAACTTCAACCTGAGCCAAACAACCTGTCGCACCATCTCGCACCAATTCAACCCAGTCAGTCCCACTTCATTTTTTGTTGTTAATTATATCTTACCTGTTAGAATAACGGTACAAATCCACCACCTCGAAATTCGAAACATTTTCCAGTTCCAACGGGAAGGTTTTATTAAAGCTCCCTGACGCTCGTCGTCCTCTTTTCTCTTTCGTCTCATCACTTCACGATGTTGGTCTGAGACGCCGTTAACGGGCAGATAACGGGACCTCAGCGGCCGGGATGACGTCAAGCTACCAAAATAAAACAAACAACTTCCGCCTTGGACTTTCAAAATAAGACAAGGTACGTTCATAGCTCATGCTCTATTCAAAGTGGGGGCCGCCAGTGGGTTGTAGGGGGGCCTCAGAAAATTGGAGGGAAGGGAAAAAATATAGTATTGCACAATATATTTGTTAGATTTGTTAGCTATTTTCTATGCTTACAAATAAGAAATGTTGAAAACTGAATAAAAAGTAATGAAATACAAACTAAAAGTTGATATTTCTTTTAGAAGCATTTGCTGTGTTCTGCAAAGGGGGTCCCCGGCCAAGGGCCAAAGGGGTTCGGGGGGCCTTGGCATGGAAAAGTTTGGGAACCCCTGCTCTATAAAAACAAGCGTGTTACACTTTCCCAAGAGCTTAATTATAAACATTTTAAACACTTTTAATTCACTGCGTGTGCATGTTTATTATACCGGGCTGGACTGCAGCAAATGTAGCACATTTTATATCAGTTTTAACAATATTCAAAAATGTTGTCTTTATTGTCTTACTTTTATATAGTTAGGCATAAGATGGAGAAAATGACACACACGAGTTGTACACACAAAAATTATGTGTACAACTCTAGTTTACGGAATAAAACCTTGCTGTGCTGGAAGGGCTTTTGTTGCAAAGATATGTTAGCAGGTTACATGTTTTAGATGTTTTCCTCTTCCAGCACATCTGGCTCAGTTAAAGGTCGTTTCATCACCCAGCTTTGCAGAAGGCTGATAATGTAGCGGGGTCCAGGTATGATGGAGGAGACTTAGACTTAGACTTCCTTAACTTGTCATTACACAGACACACACAGTGAATCTGGCAACGAAATGTTGTTAATTGGCAACTGAAAACAACAGTATAAATGCGGAAAAATACAAAAGTGCAAATTTACTACAAGTGTCCAAAACCATGACTGGCTGCAGTGCAAAGATGACAACACATACAGTCAATATAAATAAGGAAATAAATAAGATGGGCAGTGCACAAATGTAAACAGTACTATAAGCACTGTAAACATTGCACGTTAAGTCAAGTACAGTTTAATAGTCTGATGGCTTGGAGGAAGAAGCTGTCCAGGAGCTGTCATTGCAGGAGATGATGGTGATGATGATTTCTTTCGGCTTTTTCCCTTCCGGGGTCGTCACAGTGAATCCAATTCACTTATTTGACTTGGCAGGAGTTTTTACGCCGTATGCGCTTTCTGAGTCCCACTGGACTCTCTTACCAGGGATCGAACCCGGTATCCCCTATGCATCAGCCCGGTGTCTGACCAATGGAGGTATCCAGCCAGGAGCTGTCATTGCGGAGGAAATACATAAAAACACGTAGGACACCAGCCCTCAAGAACCGGAGTTCGACACCTATGGCTTAAAGTATTCAACAACCGTCATTGGTTGTTGTCAAAATGAAATGATGGAATGTCTTGTTTATTTTTGTATTCTATCAACCCAGCGTAGATTGCTTATTACAACGGCAACAGACAGCACAAATGTCACCTACTGAGGAATAAAACTTCACATGCTTTGTCATGTTTAACAGAAAATTTTAAAAGATATTTCCCACCTATAATTCAGCTCATGGCTGATCAGGGTACGCAGTTTGTCTCTTTATTGTTTTAATAAAGATGATCGCATATCCGGTCATAGTTGTCGGTGTAACTTTACAACAAATGTCGGTGGGAGGCGCCGACACCCTCCTTCAGACAATGAGTGGTGGTGATGGGGTCAGGAAATAAAAACACACACAAATATATATATATATATATATAAAATGTTAGCCAAAACTTCAAATTAATTGTAGACCTCACTATACCGATGTGAAAACCGTAAAGAGGCAAAACAGTATGTAATAGTCAAAGATTCGTTTTTTACTCTTGCTTGTAAAAATTAGCCGAAGTCAACGAATAATCTTTTGGAAGCTTATGTTCTTTTATTTATGTCTATTATTTGCCTGTAGTCATTAGTGCTGTAAACTCGCACGAGTTCAAATTTGGGATAGTGCTGGCATCTAGTGTCCACAAATCAGAACTGCTGTTTGTTCATTTTTAAAAATGTTTATTTCATGACATTTATCTTTAAACAGCATATTTCAAATGCAGTTTCATCTTCAAAAGTTCAACAATGCCAAACACATCTGTTTGAATTGCCATCGCTGAGGTAAAAATCATCTCATGATCTCAATGCAAAAGTTTGTTACATTTAGCAAATCAAAGTGAAGCTTTGATTTGTTAACATACATAATTCATTTGTAATTCAAACTGAGCACAAATGTCAACAATCAGTTCTTTTGCCAGTAATGGCAGGAGAAAATGAAAAAAGAACAAAAAAAAAACAGAAAACTCTGAACAGATAAAATTGAGGACATTAAAAATTTCTATGCCGTATACAGTTTACAAACCAGGTTTTATCATGTGAAAGCTGAAAAATAAAGCCAACATTTTCAGTTTGACTTCTACAAAGAAACAAATCCATCTGACAGCAGAAACCCACATACATCAAGAGAAATTAATAAAAATAACTTTTTTAGCAACACATTAATCTATACAGAGCACTCTTTCACACATTACATTATTTACAGTTATGTTGTTTCATGTTGCTTTGTCTTTCTAAATTAGAATGTAACCAAACCAGCCTGAGCTGCAGTCAAGTTATATTTTCACACATTTCAAAGTCAAACAACAGTATCCTGTGTCGGTGACAAACACCCAATCATACATACTGTCTATGTTGTACAAGAATTCAATTGTTGTATATCTGTCTACTCTGTTTTTCTACTGTTTGTTTTCTGCTGCTGTATCTGAAATTTCCCCGTGGGACGATTAAAGGTATATCTAATCTAATCTAAAATCAACATTAACGAACCTTGGATCAAAATTTGTAACGGCACCGCAAAGGTAAGCTGGAGATAACTTGCCTGGTAGCTTTTAGTTGTTATATAGGACAGTTACATGACTTCAAAATGCAAACCTTTCCAATGAAAACACAAAAACCGCCGATGCCGATGGATGTTTACGGTCAATAAAACAGTCTGGACCAGAGTTTGTAATGAGTGACCATCATGATGAAAACTCCTGAATAGCATTTTAGGGTCCCTGTCTACGTCTTCCCTAAACAAGTTAACTATAAACTGCCTGATTCTCAATATAATCCCAACATCAAAGCCAATTATTATACTATGTCAATTCATGCACAAAGTGTCTGTTACATCATAACTGGGTGTCATATATTGGCTTTAACCGGGATAAAGTATAAAAGGTCAAACAGACACTAAAGGCTAGAGGCTTTAGTCACGGTAGTCCTTTCTTGGTTGGTCGTCACTGGGTTGATCATAGTGGCGGTCGTCGTCATAGCGGCGGTCGTCATCATAGCGGCGGTCGTCGTCATAGCGGCGGTCATCGTCATAGCGGCGGTCGTCGTCATAGCGGCGGTTATCGTCATAGCGGCGGTCATCATAGCGGGGGTCTCGACGTTCATTATAACGATGATCGTCATCATAGCGCTCATTGCGATCGCTATATCGCCGCTCGGTGTAGTCACTGTGGCGATCGTCATCGTGATCCCTGCGACGGTTGTAGTCACGCTCACTTCTGTCCTCGTAGTTGTCTGGGCGTTCACTTGGTGCTCCCCGTACACTGGATTCATCATCACTCCTTGTATCTTCTGGCCTCTCAGGGCGACGGTTCTCGCCACTTCTAACTGAGTCTTTGTCATAGTAGCCTTCTTCTTCTCGAACTCTGAAAAATAAACCAGCAACAGTCAGTTTTGCTTGCGTGTATCCATTTATATATATATATATATGTATATATATATATATATAACAAAGGAAATGGCAGTTATTCTGTGATACTTGACAGCAGGTACCCAGACCAGCTTCTTCCTCCATTTCTTGTGAAATACATGAGGAAGTAGACTGTTCTATTTATTCCAATACAAGAAGTGAATGTAATCGCAGGTTGTGACCCATTGTTGAATCCTACGTTCACTGAGGTAAACGCTGAACCAGTTTTTCATGACTCACATATTGTGGACCTTCAAACTCTGAAATGGCATCGTTTACAAAACCTTTGGGGCCTGTGTGTGGAGGACATGGTGAGATCTGACAAATCTATCAGCAAATGTATGTCAAGAGGATGTCTAGAACAGCACTTACACAAGTTGCTGCAATGCTCTAAAAGTTAGTGTTGATGTGTAAATTCAAGACTTTTAAGACTTCTCAAGACCCAGCGACAACGTAAATAAAGGCCTTTTTCGGTATTATCCTTTCTTTTGTGTTTAATGGTAATAATTCGTTTTCTGTCCCTTGCGTGCTTTTACATGTGACTCAAACATTACCCCATAGCGTATTTCTCCTCTTTGTCCTTCTTCCGGCAGCAGCAGCAATAAATGATGATAATGAGTGCAACCACACCGGCTACTACTCCCCCGATGATTGCAGCGGTGGAGCCAATGGAGCCGAGCATGGAAGCTGGAGAAGGAGAAGAAAGGGAGGTATTTTCTGATTGTAAATCGTTGTAGTAACGTATGTGTGGAGATCGCTGCTTCGTTCAGACTGTTTATGAGAAGTGAAGTACAGAAAGGTTTCGCTTACGTGGCATGACTGCGAGTGTGAGGTTGCAGCTGGCTGATCGGATCTTGTTGCTCGAGGTGCAGATGTAGAACCCTGATGTGTCCTTGGAGACATTGTATAGAGACAGAATGCCTTGTTCTGAAAGACAGTCAGACACATACTCACAATTACTGTTGTTATGATGTTACTCATTTGTCATTTTATAGACAAAAGGAAACAGTAAAGGAAGAGATCTAGCGTATGTTTAGCCCCAATCTAAAAAGAAAGTAAACAAGATTAAGGCAGCGTACATCATTAGATGAGATTAGATAAAATGTACCTCTATTCGTGCCACTCTGGGAAATTTCAGAATATTTTCATAACAAAACACTACAACTCCACCTCTGGAAGAAGTTAAAGCAGCGGTGGCTTTATGATTTCTGGCATGTGTTTCAGAAAAAATAAAATATTGTTTATTCTAAAAACAACCAACATTACTAATAATATATTGTTTTAATAAAACAAAATATTGTAAAATATCTAGCATTTATTCACAGGAAATTACTCCTGGTCAAAATGCAATATTCTCAGACCTTAATACATCAAAAAACAGTTCGTGTTTGTTTTTGAAATCATAATATAAGGATTTCAGATTAGAAAGGGGTCAGAAATCAACATTTGATGGAATGACTATGATTTTCAGTTATGGTATCTTATAACGGCTTCACAGTTGTTGTTGGAAGTTTTATGTCATTCCTGGAGCAAGAACACCACAGATCTACTGCACATATTTAAAAAAACGACAGCCCTTCAGTGATCTCAATACACTTTACAACACACATCATTCTTTGCCCGAATTTACAGATAATCTATTACTTTACGTTAATAATGTCCACCAATTCAACTGTCAATATTTTGGATGGTATTATTGTTTTGTTTCATAACATTTGATAGTATTAGCTGATCAAAGTAGCGCCTAACGCCTCTTAATCTTATTTACTCCAACCTTATGTCCCAGTGACAAAGTCTTTAATATTTAATAGTCTACATTCATCCCCTTTGATATAAACTGTGCGAAGCCAAATGAAAGGGCACTCATATTCTCTAGGAACATCCATGGAGTCATTTTTTCCAGTAGGATTTTTTTCAAGACATGTACGTTCATCTGTTCAAGCTGCAGGGACTTTGATGAATTTCAGAATATAAAGATGGTTTGCATGAATCTGCAGCTCCGTGTCAGATACGTGATACTTACTGTCAGTGGTTCTCGCGTCATGAGGACGAAGTGTGTTTCTGACATCATGACGTTCCCATTTATACGTTGGAGGTGGGGAGCCCTCCTCCGACAAACAGGTCAGATTGACATTCTGGCCGTATTCTGCTTTGCCTTCGATGGCACATATGGGTGGAGATGGAGCCACTGGTTGACAAAAAAAGTAAAAAAAAAAAAAAAGTATAAAAAGAAACCTGTTTCCCTTGTGTATTATTTGTCTGTGTTGTATACATTTGCATCAATCAATAAGTCTGTTAAGAATAAACAGGTTTAAGCTGACTTAATTCACTAGCATATTAAGTGAAATGGAAAATTAGCAAAAGGAAAATACAATATGGTGACAAAAACAGTTTCTTTTCACAACTTTTTTGTACATGCTATCATCATATCACAGCATGATCTGCTGTGGTCATAATTGGAGGTACAAAAATGTTCAAGGAACATTGATTTTCACTCTCTCCTGTGTGATCAATTTAGGGTGAGAAGCGTTTTAGAATTGAAGAGTTACCTAGAACCACCAGTCTCACGGTCTCAGCTGGATTGCCCTCGTCATCACCCGGGATCAAAACACGACACTCAAACACCCTGTTATCCTTCAGCGTGATGGATTTAAGGTTCAGGTTGGCTCTTCCCGTGGCAAGGTCAATATCCAGGCTCGCTTGTTTTTCATACTTTTCTTTGATGTCAGTTTTACCCGTGTGAGAATAGTAGGCAGCGATCTGGGTCTGATGGAAATTCACATCATCAGCAGAACAGCGTAAGTGGAAGAACACAGTGTGCATGGTTATTTTTCACAATTCTTTTATAAGGCACATTATGCTAAGTGTGATTGTCCTGATTGTAGTGTTATACAGTATATATGAATGGGACAGATAGGCATCCATAGAATATACTGACCTCTTCCTTCGCCTCAACAGACCACGTTATAATCACTAATGAAGGTTTTTGCACAGTGGACCGAAAGCTGCAGGGCAGTGTGATGTTGTCTCCTCTGGCAAATTCATACTGTTTTTGTGGAATGGTCACTTCGAGGCAGCCGACACCTGATACAAACACTGCCATAGATTTTAAAACAGAGGCTTATGGTCACACTGGTCACTACTGTTGAACACAGTCAGACATACAGTATATACAGAATACAGACAAGGGTATTTGGACACATTGAAATCAGGTGTTTCTTATACATTATATATCAATTCTAAATTAAGTCTTCAATCAGCATTAACATCACAACTTAGAAGATGTAGCCAACATGATGTGTGCCAACATTTTTTCCCCACATAGTTTTTAAACATCAAAATTTGAATCGGGGATTTTAAGGGAAATTTTAATTCATTCTTCCTCTGTAACATGTGAAGAAAGTAGACTGTTAGTTGCAGTCGAGAATTTTTATTTACAGACAGAGCACAAAACACATTTCAGAAAGTTGGAGGTAAAACATTTCAAATCATAATCACGGATAAAAATATATCAATCTAGTTATGAATGAAGTGAAGACCACCTTTGGGGCATTTTAATAACAACAATAACAATTTATCTAACTAATGCAATGACATTCAGCACTATATAAAACTATATTAGAAAATGTAGAAATTTTTTTTTGTCCATATTGTCCAAATACGTCAAATACTGGATAAACTCAAACGTTAAACTGGAGTACAGATTTATTAAAATGTATTTACTACGAATGAATCAGACAGTACATGTGATCTGTAGACCTTTTCACCCCACCCTACCATCCATATACCAAATAAGCAAACAATGCCATATTCTTTAAGCAATTCAATTCAGTATTGAATTTAATTAAATTGAATTCAATCGAATGGTCAGAATTTGACTTCTTTTAAGCAAGCTGCTAAAATATACAGGACCCACAGTATTCATTTTCCACGTTCTCAAACTTTCCAAGCACAGATGTTTCTTTTTCTTCAGTCGGTAAATTATGAATTAATCTGTAATATAAATCATCGCTGTGCAACACCTCATCTAATTGTTACTCTTTCATTTATTTTTTTTCTTTCTGCACATTTTGTTTTGTATTCTCCTGCTACAAACACTGCAAATTCCGGACGGTGTGATCAATAACGTCACATTTTGTCCTCTTTTTTTTACGCACACAAACCTATTTTACATTTCATTTACATTGTTTTAAAAATACTTAGCAGACAACAGACCTTGAGAGCGGCCTTAAACTAGACACACAGGCCTGTTCGTCGGAGAACACCTGAACACCTCACAGGTGTGGCACAGGTAGCACAGGAGAGGGAAAAAAACAAATGTTTCCAACTCACCCAATAGGCACAGGAGAGACAATGGAACGACGGCCGTTCCCATGGTAACGGTCATTATTATTTATTTTTTAATCCAACCTTTGCTGGTTTTTGGTTTTGTAGAGGTGCTATTAAGACGAAACGGGTAAATAAAGGCGCCCGAAACGCAAGCGCATCGAAACCCGAATACCTCAGTCCGCAGAGCGCAACTGGGTGCGCCTGACGTCGGCGTGTGATTGACAGCGGTCTCCACCAATTACAGCGACGACCCAGGTAACATCCCGGTTGTACTAATATGACTTGTTCCAACCTGTCTGTCATCTTGTTGTTCCACCTGGTGGTTCAGAGACGCTGCTTTCCGCAGTGAGACCATTTTAAACAGCATCGATTTAAAAATAGATGTGATTTTCAGTGTTTCTAGATGTAACCAAACAGCGTAAATGTTTTTTCTTGGCCTCCAAGTTGTTTTTATGTATTTATTTATTTACTTATCCTGCAAAGGATAAAGCGGGCTGGAAGATGAATGAATGAATGAATGTATCCAAAGCTCATACGGTTATAAATGAAGGGTTACGATAAAGTGTCTGCCTCTGTTGAACACAATTTTCTTTTATGTAGCAGTGGAAGCACAAAGAAAAGAGTCAGTCGTTGTAGATAAACCGAACACTTGTGGGGGTGGTGCAGCTAAAACTGAAGTGAGCTGTTTGAACAGGAAAAAAAAGTTTTCCCCGTCAAACTGGTTTGATGGGTATTTATAACCCAGGGCACACAAACACACACAAACGCACACACACACACAGAGAGAGAGAGAGAGAGAGAGAGAGAGAGAAGCACAACAAAAGAAAAAAAGATTACATAGTGGAATTTTAGGCGTCACACACGTTTCAGTGTTAGACACAACACACAAACAGCCGTGAGATGAGATTCAGTATCTGAGCAGCACCACCCAGTGGAGACGTAGGGAACAGCACCATATAACGCCGCACAGATGATGAGAATGGTAAGAATGAAGATTTATGAACCTTGGGTAGGATTTTGTTTCTCACTTGTATCTCTCAATAGATACTGTAAGAAATAGAATCTGTACTCCTCACACCAAAGTTTATTCTATTGAGATAAAATATTGTGTGTGCCACGGTAAATGCATTTTCTGTCTTTGTTGCTAGTGGGCCTCTCAGAGTACTGCACATAAATATGATAAAATATCCTGATGATCGAATGATAAGGCTGACATTTAATGGGGGTATTCAAGGGGTAAAGCGAAGCATAATTAACATTAAATGACAACCACAAAACTTCAAATCGCATTGCATTACACAAAACCACACCACATTAAATGCACATCTATTTAAGAACACCTGAACATAGATACATATTACCAAGTTCCCAAGGCACAGAAGAGAAAAGGGGAAAATACCCCTTT
>JAPTHA010000018.1:17380570-17398397 GCA_029814585.1 Gymnapogon annona | reverse complement strand
ACACACACACACAGCACCACCACCACCGGTGAACTGTACAGTCTTCTTGTAAGATTTAATATTTGTTTTTGCACTACTTTCTATAATTGCACTGTTGCGGGAGTTGCCATTTAAAATTTCATTGTGCTTCTGTAGTACGATGACAATAAAAAAGGAATTCAGATTCTGATCATCAGGTTGGTTCTACTGCGCAGGCGCCATTTATGATGACTGTATGAAGCTCAAAAGTAATGCAGGAGTCATGCATCACAATACAATTGATGATGATGATTTCTTTCGGCTTTTTGCTTCCGAGGTCACCACAGCGCATCCAATTCGCTTATTTGATTTGGCAGGAGATTTTACTCCGGATGCCCTTCCTGACACAACCCACTGGACACTCTTACCGGTGTACAGTATCCCCTATGCACCAGCCCGGCGCCTTACCAACTGAGCTATCTGTAGCACAATACAATTCTGAGCCAGTAATTAGTAGTGTTCTAAAGCGATGAACTACTGTTGAATAACAGTAACAAGAAACGTGTAATGTATTATAGTTTGGAAGTCCCATTACATTCTGCTCATCTTGTCACGCTAACTTAATATTTTTCTCTTAATTTCCTATAGGAGAGGACAGTAAAAGAAACAGAGATCCAGACTATACAGAGAAAAGTAAGTTGTTTTTTCTAAAAATGTACAGACATCATCAATAGTTGTACTGCTAAAAGCTGTCAAAAACTTTATCATGTTTGCACACTCACTGACCATTTTTCATGTTTATGCTAGGAGAGATCAGGAAGAGATGCAGAAGTTCAAAGAAAGGTAAGAAAGAATAAAACACAATCAGCTATAGCCGAGACAACAAAAGTATTTTGTATGCCTTCTGGCAGCTCTGAAAACATGATACATAGGATAGTTTTTTTTGTGTATCAGGCCTTGAATATTCCAGGGCATGCAAGGAGGTGTAGCGTAGAATGAGTTAAACATATGATTGAAATGAACTGAGAAAACAACCTATACACTGTACAGGATATCTCATTCATGTTCATTATAATCTGTTGGATCACTCATTTATTGTAATACCATTGCTCTGTTGTTTTGTATTTCTTTTCCGTACTTTGCGTTCATAGTTTGCCTGCTTTTACTCACTTCACCCTATTGATGGTTGCAACTTCATTCCATGGAATAGAAAGGTATCAAAGCATATTTTTTTATTTAATCTTCATGTATTGTGTCTATCTCTGTTTTCTTGATGTTATTCTTTTTCACTCATCTACTTTGATACAGTTTCTTTTTCTCTTAAATACATATGCCAATTATCTGCTGTCTGTGTTTATACTGACCTGTTTTTCGTAAGACATTTAGTCTATCCAAGTAGGCTGATGACCAAATAAGTCACCTCTATGTCTCTGCCAGGCTACCTCGACAGGAGATAGTGATGGCGGTGAGGTGTTGGGAGGCAACAAGGCCAAAGCTTCAGCCACCAATGCCCCCTCAACACAGGACAAACAAACCAACTGGTCCAAGGAGAATCAGCCAGCAGCGGATCAGAAGTCAACTGGCGACCCTAACTCCATCTCCTCCTGCATTATTCCCATTAATGTCACAGGTAAGGTGACACTTAAATGGGATCTTAGTAACCAATTTTTTTTTCTTACATAAGCATCCAACTTTGCAACCCATTTCCTTCGGTTAATTTCTCTCTTCGTAGAATTGTTTGAGCTGTCTCTGATACAGGATTGGCTTTTGACGCTTGTCTGACAACTTTTTGACACTCCCTCATGTGTCTTTGGTTTTTACTGCAGGAGTCGGTTTTGACAGGGAAGCAAGTGCTCGTTGCTCTCTAGTCCATTCCCAATCAGTTCTTCAGAGGAGGAGGAAACTGAGGAGGAGGAAGACTATCACCGGAATACCCAAAAGAGTACAACAAGATATGGGTACGCTTTAGTGTTGTGCCCACATTTTAATGGGGAATGCTTTACCTTGGTGTAGATTGTGTAATGGTTTAATTTGATTTCGTCCAGAATTTCGTGACTAAGTCAGCTGCAGATAAATGAGTGAATGGCTAGTCTCAGAATCAGAATCATTTCTAAACAATACATGTCTATGCTGCTTATTTGGCTAACACTGCTTCTGTAGTTTACAGTGTTGTTTCACTGGGATCAGTGGCCATGGTTGTGTGCAGTTTTACAATACAACAGATCACAATATTATGAAATAGATGGGAAAAAGGATGTTTTTTTATACTATTAATCAGAAAACATTATGACTTGGGACCCTTTCAGACAAAACACAAGTTGCACTGCAGTTTCTATTGGGTTCAGCAACATTTCTTTTACTTAATAAGCAGACCAATAATCATACATCTGCTTTAAATGTATTCATGACCTCGTTTAAGAAATTTGGTTGATTTGTCTGCAGATCTATTTAATCAAAACAAATTTAAGATGAGTTTTTATATTTCACTAACTTACAACAACCTACTTTCCTCCTGACATACATACAGTAGGTACTTGGATGGAGACTTGTTTTCCAAGATGAGGTTTTCTTTCTAAGGTCTTGAGTCATGAAATTTCAGGAACACACATTATCGGCTTTTCTCCACTTGACTTTTCATGCCTGGTTGGGTGATTCATTCAACACTTCAACACACAAGCTTGTATTTCAGTGTACAGTGGTTCTGCTGAAAGACCATTTACCCTCCTCTACACTTCAAATTCAAGTGACATAAAACATATTTGGGAAATCCCCATGCACATGTTTGTAGACAGTCCTAATGTGCAGTGCTTTTATTGGTTAATAATTTCTTTATTGGTTTATCTTATCCTGACATTGTATTACATTGTGTTTATCCCCGTTTTACTGTAAAAATTTAAGAGATATGATTCTAAACACTAGTTGTTGCTGTTAATAGGTTCTTTTCAAGGAGCACTTCTACTTAACATTACAAAAACTTGATGAAAACTTCCTTTGTTTTTGCATTCAGATTCAGATGAATCACCCGTTGCAAGAGAACGCACCGTGATTGTTCACGCCAACCCACACCAACTGTCTCTGTGTCAAGAGGATCTCTCAATCAGTGGTCGTCTCTCCCACACACGTGACTCCGGCTGCCAGACTGATGATTTTTTGATAGCGTGTAAGTTTTTTGAAATGGACAAATGTGTTTGCTTCTTTAAGGCTGTGCTTTTTATTCTGATTGGAGATCACATCCATTCTAACGCGCATGTTAAGTTAAAAACAAATAGCTTCTCCTTCTTTTGCTCAAAATGCTAAGCACAGACATTGAAAATGAATAATAATTATTTTCCAGTGATTTGGTCGATGGCAGTATGAATAAAGCACACATCTGTCTTTCCCTTTACAGGTACAGCTGCTCCCTCGAGACGGCGCATCAGAGCTCAGCGTGGCCATCAGGGAATCCCTGCATCTCTGTCCCATTCAACAGGCAACATTTCTTCCCTGGGTGACCAGTCAGAGTCCTCATACTCCACTGCTGCAGCTCACGGTGGGCGCCTGAGGTCTCGGAGCCTTCCACGAGAAGGTGGACGGTTGATGGATAGTGATGAAGATGATGATGACAATTATGATGATGATGACGAAGATGAGGAGTTATCACCATATGAAGCTGAGGACTTTATTCCACCTGGTCCCAGTCCAAGGATGAAGATGATGATGATGAAGGATGAAGAGGAGAGCACAGACGACCAGGCAGCTCCTGAACCTCTGCAGCTTGGAAGCTTAAAAAGGTTACAACGATCTGGGGATAGAGATAGAGGAGGTGGAGGAGGGGGAAGCCCAGAACATAGCTGGATGGAGAGGGGCCGTTCTCGCCTGCCTCGCAAGGCTGACATGGGTAGCTGTGAGATCTCATCAAGCTCAGATACCTTCAGCAGTCCTATTCATTCAGTGTCCACAACGGGCGTCCTGGGCAGCCACGTGGATCATAAGGAAGACCACCAGTCATCGAGTGGGAACTGGAGTGGCTCCAGCTCCACCTGTCCTTCCCAGACTTCTGAAACCATTCCCCCTCCCTCTTCCCCACCACTGACAGGCTCATCTCACTGCGACTCAGAGCTGTCACTAAACACTGTGCCCAATGCCATTGATGAGGGATTCTCCTTGGACCCCTCGTACCACTCCGACCTCAGACCCCAGGGCCAGGGTCACAGGTCAAGCTCATTTACATCTTCAGCCACAGACCAGCTGGATGATGCAGGAGTCAGTACAGCCAGTGAAGGGGAGTGGACATACCCTCCAGACCAAGACCAGACAGATCCAGACCAAGATGCTGACCAGACCCAGAGCATGAGCCAGAGCCATGATTTATCCCAGGACTACAGCTCCAAACAAGGTCTACAAGATCAAACCTGTTTCACTGACAAGACCAGCAACACTGAAAAAGACCCCGTCTCTCATTACTCGTCTGACACAGAGGGTTTTTTATTCTCATCGGTGCATTCTGGAGAGTGTAATCAGAGTTACAGAAACTACATGTATAACTATGCAGACCAGGGGCCTGAATTTGGCCAAAACAACACTGTGGCAGCACCACTACCGCATGGAGTTTACCCCCAGCCCTCAGCTGGTTTCAGAGCAGGCACTATGACCCTTGGGAGACCCTGCCGTCCACTGAGGAAACCAAAAGTCAAGCCTCCACCACCCAAAAGGACTTCCTCACTGAAGGAGTCCAGTAGTAGTGTCGATGTTGGAACAGACACACAGGCAGATCATGACCAACCAAAGATGGTTATTGAACAAGAAATTACTATGTCTTCCACAGATATGAAGCTGGAGCTGGAGCTAGAACTTGAAGGTGGTCCAGAACAATTACAGACCTCGTGTCTTGTGGCAGAGCCTTTGGGAACCTGGGGAATGGGCCTGAGAGAAACTGTGGATATAGTGGAACCCATGTCATTCAGCTCTGCCGATACACACTCATTTAAAGATGAAGGCGCTGTGCAATCTGACTATGCAGATCTGTGGCTTCACAACAATGAAATGAAGTCCAACAACGGTGAGTACACGTCCATGTCTAACTCAAGCACAGCCACTGGTACTACCGTCATGGAGTGCATCAAGTCGCCAGAGAGCTCTTCATCCTCCACAGAGACCCAAACCCAGTCCATTGGTCAGGTATCAGAGAACAGGCCAGCAAGTCCCCCCCTTCCACCTGGGGACTTCAAACTTGGGTCACCTGAGAAGCTGGCTGGTTTGGCCTCGCCATCAAGTGGCTATTCCAGTCAATCAGAGACTCCAACATCTACCTTGCCCTCATCTTCGGCAGCATTCTTCCCAGGACCTTTGTCTCCTTCAACTGGCAAGAGAAAGCCCAAAGTGCCAGAGAGGAAGTCCTCTCTCTCTTCCCTGCAGCACTTTCCCAGAGACGGAGCCTCTATTTCCTCTGGCTATAAAAGAGATCCAGACTTTCCACCTCCACCCTCCCAACTTGATCTCAGTATTTTACATGGCGGGCATGCCCGACACACATTATCCCACCGGACTCATCACATGCACACACTTCACTACAGCAAACACAGAGTTGCAAATGTTTTAAGCACTGGTTCAAAGTTATTGGTCCCTGAAGCCTCAAGTAACAACCCTCCACCAAGTTCAGTATCTGCTCCTTCCATTCCCAGCTGCAATCTGTCGGTTGCAACTCCCTCTACTGTACGTTCAGTGCAGGTTCATTCCATCAGCCAATCTACAGATGGTGCTACAGCCACAGACCAGGAAACACCAGTTGTAGCAGAGACTGCAACCAGACCTAAATGTCCTCCAAGTGGTTCCACTCTTGCACCACCTCCTTTCAACACCAGGCCTCTCCCTCCTCGAAGACCACCTCCCAGACCTCCTTGTCTGGAGCACACTTCCTCTCCTGAACACTCACAGCCACCTCCCCCTGGACGTCACCCCGATGGGCCTCCATCCTATGAAAGCCTGTTACTAAGACAAGACCGCTACGGACCTGGAACTTTCTGGGCTATGACGGCGTTTAGAACCCGTATGGATCCATCATCTGAAGAGGACAGCTCCCCCTTGCATCGGCCTGTGCCACGTGCACCCCACCCATCACCTGTGGATTTACACACACATATCCACTCTCACACAGAATTCAGAGGGCTCACACATTCAGGACATGCACACCCTGAGTTCAGGGTACTGGGGGAGCGTTCATTCTCTCAGGATGATGACGACGATGAAGATGATGAGGAAGAAGAAGAGGAACAGGTGAAAGAGCCACCAGGTTTGCCTGTAAGGGCTGCATGTTCCAGAGTAAGCATGCGACCAGACCACCCACCACCCCCAGCATATGACTTTGCGGGGGGATACCATTCAGACTCAGGTCCCTGGGCTAGTCCAGTCAAAGTGCCTGGTACCATAGTAGAGACATCGCAACCTTACCTAATCAGCGATGCGAGAAGAGGAATACAAGAAGAGCAAGGTGAGGAGGAAGAAGTGACATCAGGTGCTACCAGAAGTGCCCATCAGCAGCAGTCCCAAGAGAGCAAAGACGACTCAACCACTCCCGACACAGAGGATTACTTCAGTAAAGGTAAGCTTCAAAATCTAATTTAACTGAGGACAGTCATACTTGTGATTAAGTTATGCGTTATAAGAATGTATTTATTTAAAATAAGTCAACAGTGAAATTTTTGGATGACTTTGTGAGTGAAAAATTGCTAATATATGTGACAGAGAGAATAGCTAAACAGGTTATTTCCCAGCCTGTATACTGAATGATCAGACAACCAGATGATATGTGATAGGGATGTTGTGTGCTACAGATTCCACGCCCAGTGACAATTCACTCTCCCCTCTGACGGATGACACCAAAGTGGATGATGACATTATTATTACATCACCCAACAAGATGCGTACAACTGAGGATCTATTTGCCATGATACACAGGTCAGGAAGTTTTTTCTTTGAAAGTATATCTACTTGTTAGTACTGACGAAGTGCAACAGGGCCTTTTCACTGTGTTCAAGCTTACTGACCTAACATTCAATCATATCCGTCCACTATCTGTCTAAAACTCACTTGTGTTTTTTACTCAGATCCAAGAGAAAGGTCTTGGGTCGGAAGGATTCTGGAGACTTGAATGCGAAATCTCGCCTTTGCCCTGCAGCACCAGTGACCACTGGAAATGTCCCTGCCATCGTTATTCCTCCTGCCCCTCCTCTCAACATCCCAGCCACCTTGGCCTCCGCTGCTGGGTCACAACGAGCCCCTGTGCCCATCTACCGCAGTGCCAAGAAATCCAGCACATCTAATGAGGAATTTAAACTTCTGTTGTTGAAGAAAGGCAGTCGGTCGGATTCCAGCTACCGCATGTCGGCTACAGAGATTCTAAAGAGCCCTATCACCCCCAAGACTCCAGGGGATTCCCTTCACGAAGGACCCATTAGACCAACTGATGAAATACCCTCTACCCTCCAGGAACCTCCTCTGTCTGGCCTGGAACCGATCCAGATACCTGGTCTTTTTCCCAGAGCTAACTCTGAGAGTTTCACTCCCAAAACCCTGCCTATGTCCGCTGCATCCCGACAAGGCCGTTCTCGGATCCCCCCTGTAGCCAACAGCAGCCGCTACAGTACACGCAGCCGCCTCTACACAGCCCCCATGCAAGCCATCTCCGAAGGGGAGACAGAGAACTCAGATGGGAGTCCCCATGATGACAGATCCTCCTAATACCACCTGATGAGAGATGTCCTCTATTCTTAGATGTGCCCTACATTTGAAATGGCTACTTCTACTTTTATAGTCTTGAACAGATGTGTCACGGGCCAATATTATAAACCTTGTGACACAAAAATCTGACTGTTGCTAAAATGCACCCACTGTTTGTATTCTCTCTCTTATTCTTATTCTCTTATTCTATTTAAGGGTATTTAGAGTGTTGCAAGACACCGAATCATGAAAGAATGAGTATGAAAATTTTGAGGATGTAACAAAATACCGCGTAATCAAAATAATATCTCCTTATGGGTAAAAGAGAAAAACATGACCTATTTTGACTCAACTGTCTTTTTTAAAAAATGACAAAAAAAAGTCCCAAATATTTGGTAAATTCTAAAAAGAAAAGATTTTTTTGTGGAGTATGGACATTGTGTATGTGCATGTATAAGCACATGCAACATCCACAGATATTTTTACTTCTTGTGTTTGAATGGTGTGGGTGGGTGTGCCAATGCAGAACTGATTTCTTATTTAAAAAATAATAAAGTCCAATGGAATTTAATACTCCTTCAACTTTTTGTGCCCAAAGCAGCGGCCAAAATTCCCATACTAAATATATTCCTGCCAGTTATTTTGTTGTTACTAACAACATTAGCTGAAACAACGTATCTACAGTAATCCATCAACAGACTTGGCATAGATAGTGTCACAGAGCCAATCATATATTTCTTCATACAGATTATATTAAAAAAAAAAAAAGATAACATGATGCATGTATTTTTGTAAAACTGCGCCTCAGAACATGATGAAGTTTCACCATGTTGCATGACCCTATATAGAAACATCCCCTGGATCCTGGTTTCTGTCAACATTTTTGTGGCTCCATTGTTTTATTAGAGTATTTAATCTTTCACTGTGAAAGGTTCTTAGTGACATTCGTATCACATTTCCAGTGATCTAAATTGATTTATCATGAATTTGAGTATCTCTCAAGAAGGAGCAAGGGCTTGTGCCTGGATGGGGATTGTTTGTCAGAGACACAGGTGAATTTTGGACAATCGCACAATGGCCTTTCAGTACTAGAGTTGGTTCAGCGGGACAGTTTGAAGTCCGTGCACGTTGGCATCCCATCAGAATCCCATACTGAAATCCAACACTGAATTCTAGTATACTGTACCTAGCCTGAGCAAAGCTTTTCCAGCAGCTGGCCAGTAGCGTTGTGCTGACTTGAAATGGAAAAGGCGCATTTCAAAGATACCATTGAGCGCAGACGGTGACAATGCTTTAGAAGGTCCTCAATCGGTTTGACTAGAGGTTAATTTGGACAGGTTTCCAAGAGCCAACCTCGCTTTTGCACTTCATGATTCTTCAAGAATATTCCTTGAAAAGAAAATATATCTTATAATGAAATTGCATAATGTATATTTGTACTGAATATAAAGTCATATCTATATAAAACAGCAAGCAGAAATTTTATAAGGAACGAACCTGAGTGTAGCAAAGAAGAACAGGTCTCACTGACAACATTACACACCAATCTCAACAGTGTAAACTGTTCTCCTTTCCTTGTTGCCTCTCCATTATTTGCACTGACCCAGTAGCATCAGGCAGGTGAAAGCTCAATCCAGTGATTAGTGTAAGTCTGTCTTACCTTCCAAACCTCAGATAACAAAATCTGCATGAGAGGGTCCAGGATATTGCCAGTGTTTATATGCCAGCCATGCATCCATTGCTGCTGCCTTCACTACCCACAGGTACAGTTGGTGGAGTTAAACCTCTCTATTGGCACAGACATAGAATATCCGGTGCACTACTGTCATCAGTGATGCGTTTGAACATTCACCTGCCAAAAAAAAGCAAACAACGCATATACTTTTTACATTCAGAGACCGTACTTCAATAGAAACCATTCACTGTATTCTGTGAATACCTCAAGCAAGCATATTACTGTTTTATTGTAAATGCATAGATAGGTAGATAGACAGGTAGGTAGATAGATAGACAGACCGTTAGATAGATAGGTAGACAGACAGATAGATGATAGATAGATTACAAAACCACAACTGTTTAATACTCAGCGAATCTGAACTGCAGAACTGACACTGTGCAAGATGGAGAGAGTAAAAAGCTGTGAACTGATTATTAGAATTTTACATTCATCATATTGCTGAAGCGCACTTGTTCCTGTTCATTGTTTGATTTGTTGTGTTTTCAAAAGCATGCAATAAGTAAAGAAAAAAAAAAAAAGAACAAGGACACCATATCATTATTTTTATCTGAGGGATGTCTCCATACCACCAGGAAAGATTTTGTATTTTCCGTTTGTCAAGTTCAATAGTGTGTTCTATAGATGTACAAACTGTCTGGCTAATTCTGTTCTGTATAGTCGTGATCACCAACAGGGGTTTATCTTGTACTGTATATCTACTCACTGGACAATCATATGTTTAAGAGACTGTAAAGAAAACGATATAGAATCTTTCGGGAGGAAGAATCTGAACACTTTTGGTGCTGGGTCCTAGTCTTGCTGGAGCTGTGAAAGTTGGAAACTACTGATTCATTTAAAGTCCATATTTTTACGACCACTCCGGAAGAAATTGAAAAATATTGAGTTGGGAACCATATTTGTTCACAGATCCCCAAATCGTGTTTGATCTGATTATAAAGTTGCTGTATTTACTTTCCTGCAGACTTTTCTAATTCCTGCAACACATTATCACAGTAAAGGATTAAATGATTACATGAAAATGTAACGGAATTCTTCTGTCAAATGTCATTGTGAAATATTGACTAGAAAAACCTTGAAAGTTCTTTAGTGTCATTTTTTTCCCGTACTGTAGCGAGTGCAGATACAGCGGGGGACTGTTCCCTTGGATTCAAACAGTACACAGATGATGCATTGACACAAATTCATTGAAAAGAGAAACTGTGGGCTGGCCATGCAGCCTCTAGTGCTCATTTAACTCTCTGGAACAGCAGTCCTCAACAATTGGCAATACAAAAGTAGGAAATTCGACGAATTCTGTCTGAAAACTGATTGAAAATGTCTGCACGTAATTTTACCAGATGTGGAAAAGATAACTTGTCTTTTTTTTCCAACGGTACACGGTATGGAATAACACTAAACAGACTATAAAACTTGTAATGGAAAGGAGAAAAATATAAATGTTGAAAATGCAGTGTAACTGTCAACTTAAAATAAGCTCCATGTTTAAAAATAGTTAGGACTTATCAGATTTGAATCACTTTTGTATTTTTGTATAAACTTGTAGATATGTTTTTAAAGAAAAAAAATTGTTGCAAAAGCCTTTTTTGTAAAATAAATCAATAAATGACTAAAAACAAAACAGTTTTTTTTATGTTTACATGATTATTTTAAAACCTTTTTATATTTTGGAGCTCTGCAACACCTTCAGTCTTGTATTTATTTTTTGGGAGTGGGGAGGGAAGGTTATGACATTGTGAAAATTCCATTATACTATAACTAATTAATTTGAACAGCTCATCAGGCTGCTTAGTAACTGTGCATAGAAAAAAAGCCAATAAATGTGACTGCATTGAAACGGAAGGCCTTTTGTGTGAGACTTCATTGACTTTGTCAGGTGTATTGAAAGACTGTCTCCACTAGAGGGCAGCATTTGACTGTTTTACTCCAGTTGGACAGTCTCCGTTAATGTATTTTACAATCAGAATTCTTTATTGTCATCATACATGAAATTATAGGAGCTCGACTACATCAACTGATGATCAATTACAGGGTAAAAAGAACGGCAGCAAAGAGCTACTGCACAGAGTAGAAAATCTTGGAAAGTATCAACGGTACAGGAGGAAACAATATAAAATATAGCAATTTATAAAAATATTGCACTGGCACAATAAAATCTGGATGTGAAATCTAAAAAAGATATGTATAAGGTTCTAGTATACAAGAAAAATTATTTAAAAAATGGGTTGCTGCAATCAGCATTGACATTTTTAATTCACAGCTGTTAAAAAAGTCACTGAGTCTTTTCTTACTTTTGAAGACTTTCTGCAGATCAAACATCTGCGGATCCCAACAACTCTAGTCTGGTTTTCCTTGTAACAGTCCAGCGAATATAATCCAGTCAAGTACTTTGGTCCAAAACACACGTAAGATCAACAAAGACACATAAACAGCAGGAATATTTGAGCTCATTGTTGGTAACTCACCTGAATCAGTTTGTTTGCTCCTGACTGAATTAGAAACAATCCCACCAACACTTCCGACAGATGCATCACGTGGCCCCATTACAGATCCACCACTGAAGTTGAGTCGCAGGTACTTTATCCACCTGCTTTTATAGGAGAAATGTATTTCAAATTGGAAGCACCAGCTTCTGCTCAGTTGAGAAAATACACTAAACCTGCCTCACATAAAGAAGACAATAATATCAGAAAGACATGAAGATTGTACTAATATCATTAATTAATACCTATATTAGAGTACATTTTTATAAACGTAGTGGAATGTTATTTTTAAAAATTGCAAGTCACCAAGCCATAGTGATGTAAACAAAGATTTAATTGTGTCAATGCATATCAAACATATTTAACAAACATCTTTTTTTTTAACTTCCAGTAAAAAGTAGTTTATATACACATGAAATGCTGTGGATCAATCAATGACAAGGCATAAAAATATAAGTAGTTGGTTATTGTGCAGTCTGTCTATGTGGTAATAAGAACACAATATGCTAATGATTAAAACAATTTCTAAAAAAAGGAAAAAAAAAATCCTACTAAAACCTGAGTTTCACATTAAAGCAAGACGGTTTCAAGTATCAACTTATTACCACTACAGGAGAGCGACAGGGTGAAAAACAGCTATAACAGACATTTGGTTCGTAAATTATTCTGAAATGTTCAGAAAATGAGTTTCTCTGCCATGGAAAAAGAGATAAATACTTTGAGAAGATGGGAATAATTACTCTGACGAAATATTATCCTGTAGGTAGCTATATGATGGTGCGCACAAAAACAACTTCAGGCAGAAAAAAAAAAAAGTTTGATTACACTTACGCTTGATACTGGTTGATACACTTTGTTACAGTACAAAATGATATCAAAAAAACAACCTTTTGGCTTGTACTTAATACAGTTTCTCTGTCATTTACTCATATAGGAGCACTTTATCTTCCTGTACTTCCATTGTCCGTCAACAATGAAACACCTTGTATTTCACTGTCAACACTTACAGTATTCCAGTCATTGTATGCATTTGTGTTTGTGTATATTGTGTATATGTGAGTGTTGGATAGTGTGACTTTCAAAGCATTAGACAATCATAACAAGTGCTTGAGCTAAACCAGCTTAAAGGGGTTATATGTAGTATTTTTACGCTAAAAATGAGGACGTGAGGCCAAAGACACCGGTGTACTGGACTGTCGATGCCAATTGAGTATGTGCACACAGACGGGCTGGAGGATTTATGGGACCACTACAGGAAGTCGTCACACACTCTGCTGGGTCTCCCACTGTGAGGAAAACTAACCCGGCAGGACCTTTAAGCAGAGTGTCAGAAAGTCACCAGATGGTTTGAGAACCATAAAGGCACCACTTTTGGAGTCAAATAAAGTGAGTTAGTGATAAAAGCCAGAAGTACTGTTATTGTTTTCGCCACGGGACACAGCTGTGGATGAATACGCAGCGACGGCAGTGAGATTGATTATGGGGATTTTGAAGGGATAAAGTTATTACGTCGATGTTAGTGTCTTGGTTAGGTTCAGTTTGTTGTCAATACTACATATAACCCCTTCACATGAATATCAATATGAGACATAATCTTTCAGCACGTGAAACAAACGTAGCTATGAGCCTAGAGTATAAATTGCTTCAGTAACTGATTCTCCACATCTTCAAACAAGCGCTGTTGAACTACAACAGAGTACAGGGTTTCTTCCAAATAAAATAGAAATTATTTTAATGCAAAGTAGTGCCTACACTGCCAAAGTTAGTATATATTTGTCACGAAAAGATAAGAGTCAGAAACCATGATGTATCGATTCACTCCTTCAGAAGCATTTGGGAATCACTGGTACGTTCCAGTGGATCACACCTGTTAGCAATAACCTCCATGACTTCATACATTCACTGGCTTGTAGACACTAAACTCAACTTTATTGCAGTGTTAGAGAAGTTGCAGCAATTACTCACAGCCAGTACCTGAACTAACTTTCCCAATCTCACGTGAAGAGACCATTCTGAAATTCTGACAAAGCAGTTCCGACCTACATCACGAAAAACCCTTAGCAGCAGAATGGTTGAACAGATGGAGCTGCAACACCTCCGAGTATGAATATGTGTATATGTAAGCGTAACATTAAAGTGTGAATATGTATATCTTGTAGGTTTACATAATAAGTAAAAAGAAAAGAAGTGTATTATGAAATAAAGAATGTCTAAACCCAGATATGTGACTAATAAGACAGAGGCAGATAATAACTCTTGTGTCTGTTTAGATAAATATCGTCCGTAAACGAAACGAAACCGTGCACTGTTAACGTCCGTGTGTATTTGCCAGTGAGCGGAGAGTTCTCTATTGTTTCGTATGTTTCAGCTTCTCGATGTGATGGCAGAGTTTGAGTGCCGGGCCGAGCTTCAGCCCCATGTACTTCATAATGACATCACTTCGGAGCAGCATCAGAGCTTTGCCGTCAATCTCCTGTGGAAAGAGGAGGGGGGGGGGGTAGTGTCAGCAGGGGGCGCATGATAAACATGTTGTCATTTTGAAGAACAGCTTGATTAAAGCAATGATGGCTTGATTAAGACATCGAATGAGGGGGATTCCTGAATGGTTCGCCTCAAACATGGTTTATTTAATCAGGCAACTGCATTATACAGTGCAGGAAGGGAAAATATAAACCTGTAAATTACAGGTCTGTCTTATGACATTTTTCGACAACTAGTGATTACTGTCATTGCTTTAAGAATTGAAATGTTAGCTTAAAATAAAGTTACCAAATGAAAGCCACTATGCACGAATAAAAATCATAGGTTTGCCGTCCTCTGGTTCTGACTTACAGCAACAGACTCATGCTGACTGTTCCAGTTGAAGTTCACTTTAAGTATTTCAATTCAGAACAATTTTATACTTCTGTTCTACACAATCCCAGAGGAAAATATTGTACATTTAATTCCACATTTGTCTGACAGCTTTAGTCACTCTACAGATTACAATACCCTCCTGCTCAGGAATAACATTTCAAGCATTTTTACTTCTTTTATTTTACTTCTTTAGAACCGTGTCTTTAAAGACCCTTTTGGATTAAATGGGGGAAAAGTGCTCTCACAAAGCAAAAAAAAAATAAAATTACTGCTTGACTAACCTCATGAAAAGCTGACTGTATGGGGATTACTGAACCATGTCATTTTTTGATCCCACTTTAATTACAAATCATTTACACATATGCTTGTGAATTTAAAAGATGATTTTACAAGAAAGTCACAGTTTGTTGCAGAACTGTCACGTGTGAAGATTACACGTCCAAGATAAACAGATGACGCCATCCTGTCTCAACAACCTGTCCAGAGTTGAAGACGTCCATTGTACATTTTTAGCAGTGCTTGCACTTTTACTGTTCATACTTTAAGTACATTTACTAATTCTACTTAAACACTTTTTACTTGTTTACTTTTTGCTTATTGTTTTTTACTTATGTAATGTACATAGTGCAGAATTCACTTACAGGAATACAGAATACTTTATCTATCAGTAATTGAAGTCAGTTTTAGTTACAAAACCAATGATAACCAATACCTAACAGTTTATAATTCCCTTATTTTATCATCCTTTATATTCCCTTGATGTATAATTCCCTCACCGTTTTTCCAGCTGATGACCTACTACAGTGTGTGTGTTTTTTTTAAAATTAATTCTCAAAAGTTCTCTTCAGCTTTGTTTCTTGATAAAACAGATGGCTGCTTTCAGTGACAGGTTCTGATACGCCACCTTTGCATTGAAAACATCAGCCAGACTCAGCTGGTGACCATCTGTTAAACACAGAGGAGCATTCAACAGCTGAAGAGGAAGGAATTACAGCCTGAATGAATGCAATGATACGAGTGAAGGAACAGTGGAGTTTATGAGAAGTAAATAGAAACAGGGGTGAGGAAATAAACATCTGTGAGCTCATATTGTTCATTCACCACATTAACTACTCAACAACACTGGACTAAATGCTTTGTGCTGCCCCCTGGTGTCTATAAAACTGTGAACAGCACAGACTTCACGTACCCTGCAGTAGAAATACTCACATGCTTCCTGAACAGGTCGATGTGTGGGCCGAGGGTGTGCGGATCAGCCTCCTGGACAAACCGGATGACGTCATCCACTGACCAGGAAGAAGCGTCGTTCCCAGAAGCCTCCGTGTCCTGCGTCACGTGGTCTGGGCCTGTTGTTGAACTAGCTGCTGTAGATATGCAACAATTAATAAGAGAAGAAGAAAATGCAACAGTCTAAAACAGTGATAGCTTTGTTCATTATGTCGTACGTTAACAAGGGTTGAGGTAATAAATGAGGTTGACGGAAAATTGAATGAATGAAATGTGGAATATTCCGTTTGAAATACTGTGCAAAAAAAAGGGTTATTTATATCCATGTAGAAAAAAATATCCAAGGATTCAAATAAGGAAAACTTATTGACTAAAAGTGTCTTTTATCATAGTATCTAATAAATTTGATACAATACATATTATTATGAATAACAAACCCATATATTAAGTTATTGGCTATTGAATGATCATTAACAATACACGGGTAATGTGTGTGGATGATGGTGACGATGGTAGTAGTGGCGATGACAATGATGTTGACAATGGCGATGATGATGATGACGATGGTGGCGATGATGATGATGATGATGAGGACAATGACGATGATATGACGAGGACTGAAATGGGGTGGGACTTAAAAAAGCATGGCTTCTTCCCCCTCCTTTCGACCGTCTTCTGCTTTTATTATCATATTTTTCTGTTGTTGTTTTTGTTTATTCATATATTTTGTTCATCCTTGTACAATTTTGTTATTTGTTTGCATTTCTTGTTTCTTGCGCTGGAATAAATATATTCAATCAAATAGCCTCTTAATATTTCTATTGTTTTGCCCCAGTCAACTGAGCGATCGTACCTTCCACTCTTCTGTTTGTGTGGACGGTGTTAACTTCAGCTGGGTTGGAGCTGACACGTCGTACCGGTGGCGGTGTGTGTTTATGTCCAGAATAATACGGTGGCCTTTCCTTTTTTGTCGCCCGGTATTCAGGTGTGGTGTGAAGAGATCGAGCGCTGGGTGCAGGATCCTTTGTAGATTTGTCATTAGACAGACCGTTTTCTGTATGGGATGAAGGCTCTGGAAGGGAGAAAAGACACATATCAGTGAATTAAAAACGCAAAACAGCTGCTCTGCCAGTTATAAACAGACCGGCAGATTCTGAAACATGAGAGCTGCTCAAAGGGAAATAAGAATCATGGTAATAAAAAATGCACATGCCTTCAGAAACCAGACGTAAGGAATGAGTTTGTTTGAATCTAGAGAAATACAGAGTAACCACAGTGGCTGAATAACGTCAGATCAAAACAAAGTCAAAGAGACAACATAAGAGATGCACCGATGGCAGAATTTGGTGATGTTTAAAATGACAATTTGGCTGAAAGATGAAACCAGTATTGTTTTTTGGATTTTTTGTTGGATTGTTAGTTTTGTTTATCCCTACTTTTGTTCCCGGGAATTATTTATTCCATTCACAAATACTCAAAAATAACACTTCAATCAATTCAATCATGCAATTGTAGTAAAAAAATAACCGCCAGTGATGAAATGACACCCTATCATGTTAAGTCTGATGTCATGATGCCACCCAACAAATTTTCAGGTTCAATTGCGTCTAAAAGTAAAGCCTGTATGAATGTGTCCTGCTCCTTCTTTAGAGTGTTCGGGTCCAAAAGGAATTAAATGACATTGTTTGAATCACATTCATTGATTGGTTTAATTTTCTATTTACAGTGTTTTACCTGTAGTGGATCATTAATATCATTGTCTTAAATGCTGTATTTGTTTTCTATGAATTAATATACGTATATCTATCTATCTATCTATCTATCTATCTATCTATCTATCTATCTATCTATCTATCTATCTATCTATCTATCT
>JAPTHA010000018.1:17304403-17315915 GCA_029814585.1 Gymnapogon annona | reverse complement strand
ACTTTTCTCCACCCGTTCCATCCTGCCTGCACACGCTTCTTCACCTCTTTTCCACACTCTCCATTGCTCTGGACTGTATCCTGACTGAATCCAAATTTGCCAAAACCAAATATGCGAATCACAATAAAGACATCCTTCCAATATGCCCACAGAAAAAGGGTGGTTGAGTTCCACTGCTTAATTGGGTTAACTGGTATCTAAGCAGTGGGTGTACCTCCTGTGTACTATTTGAAAAATAACACAAATTTGATACACCTGGTGTGAAAAAATTAAATTGATGGACCCCAGACAACTGTTCAATTAGACCGGTACCACTTTTACTGAACATTTTTCAAACAACTGAAATATCATGGTCAAACTCACATAAAATAATGATTGCTTGAGGAGAAGGAACAGAAAGTGACACGCCCTATAGGTGATAAGAAAAATAAAAGATAAGTTCGGTCGTTCAAATGGGTCTGCTAAAAAACAAGCTTGCATGGGTATAAACCTGTTGCTGACCTGTTGATGCTCAGCTGTAACTGCCTCCGAACCCTCCCCTGAACACCCCATGTCCTCAGAAACTCGTCCTCCCAACAAGACACCAGAATGCAATCGGTCTGCTCTTTCTGGCCGCCCATGACTTCCGTCACCTGCTGCGGATTCACAAACCTGCTCACCATCCGGCGGCGTCCTCCCGATCCACTACTAGTCTACTTCAGGGATGTCAAACTCAATTTAGTTCAGGGGCCACATACAGCCCAATATGATCTCAAGTAGGCCAGACCAGTCAAAAAAATACCAACATATTCTTATAAAAAAAAATAAAAAATGAAAGTGCAGTTTTACCAATAATGTACTGCAGCAGATTAGTAATATACCTACAGATCACCGTTGATCTACAAAGACACAAAACATTCAGCAACAGTCAGCAACAGTCAGAATATTATTAAAATCCCACTTATGCATATTTGACTTTATTTATCCTGCCATGGGGAAATTGGAAAGTGTTAATATTATTGTGTAATTCAATTTTTTTTCCACACTAAAATAAAGAGGAAACATTGGAATTGACATTATTTATAGGTTATTATATTGTGCAGTTATTTTACTTGTCTGATCAACTTGAGATATTTTCAGTGTACTTTTTTTGCACTTGAGAAATTCATCTCACAGTCTGGAATGAACCCTTTGGCAGGCCAGTTTTAGCCCCCGGACCTCATGTTTGACCCCCCTTGCTCTACTTGGTTCTGAAGGTGGATTCCTGTCAGTTAGGGTGGTGCAGGTAACGCTTCAGCCACGCAGGTGTATTCAATTTCAGATTCCTCCACCTTTAAAATCAGGTTTACATGGGTTAATTTTCCTGTCTATGATCGACGCAGTGAAGATCTGAGGTTGACGTCATCTTCAGTGGCAGCTGTGTGTTAATGCTAACGCAGGGTGCTGTGGTTGGTGTGTATGAGTTTCCCTTTGAGCCAGTATTTGTGTAACTTGATTAGAACAGACCATACTGTGTTATAATTTAATGCTCATTAGAAATGTTCAATATGATGATAAGACCTGTTAAACAATTACATTAGAGATTGACTGACATTGGATGTGGTCAGTTACAGTATAGGAACATTCAGTCTTGACCTACTGTGCTAAAGTAAATGTATTTAAATCAGCTCTGCTTAACTCTGATGCAGCTGCCTCTTATTGGGTTGGCACATGCGTCCGCAGCTCCATGTGATCCCAAATCAGATGGAAGTGCATGCTGGTCTTTTGTCTGATGCCTCCAACAGGCTCACAAGTTTTAAATACAAATACTTTATGAATTGTAGTAATTTTGATTGAACAATTAAAAGTGCCTCGTAAATGAGAAGTTGAATACATACTTTATGAAACAACCAGTGAGTAAACACAGGACATACTGACCACAGAGGGGATCAGCATCCAGAGTAACAGCGACAAAGTTTTAAAAACTTTTTTCTGCGTTAGTAGAAGAAAATGGCAATGTCTCTAAATCTGTGTAACACCAAAGCTGTTGGGAAAATAATGTTTTTAATGGAAACCGCCAGCAGAGTGTTGTTGAGAGCTGGAGGTGGCGCAAAACATCGACAGAGGTGCCAACCTCATAATTCTCTGCAGGAAAACACTTGTTATATTTAGTCTCATTTATTTACTGAGTAATATATTAACTGTCCCTCCAATTCAGTGTGGGAACGGAGTAAATATTGTTGAATTGTTATTTCACTTTGCAGTCACTTTAAAGGCAACAACTTTGGAGTGTTGGAGTTACTCCAATTTTTTTTAACCATTATTACTACAGATACGAGTCATTATCATGGTGATCAGTTTCTGCATCACCCTTGGAATGACTAGCAATATTATTACAATATGACAATACAGTTGAATTTTCATAATTAACTTGGTTCTGGTGTTTTTGTCCAATAACCAAAAAACAAATCTGGCAAAAAAACAACCAAAAAAAAGCATAAAAAGTATAAAAAATATGAAACTCCACTAGTGACTTGAATTAAATCATATTTTGCAAGTAGAAAATATTTATACACTTTCTTTTCCACTTTGACTCAGAGAAACTTATGCATCCATTTGTCATGAGTCTATTGTCATTCCGTGTTTGACAGGGTTTTGGGCTGGAACATCATCGTTTGACATGCACATGTTCTTTTATCTCCAGGAGTCACACTAAGAGCACCAGTCGACGCTCCAATAGCAAAGAATGTTCCAGTCTCCCTCGCCATGGCGACCTCCATCACTTAGGCAACGAGAGTTTCCTCAACGGCAACAAACCAGCACCGTCCAGTTTGAGTCCCACCCTCCACCCTAAGGGTCAGTATATGTCCCAGACCCTCAACCGCTCCGTGCCCTCCAGCAAAGACCTGGCAAACAACAACCTGCCGCACCTCCTCAGTCCCAAAGAAGCCAAGAACAAGACTGAGTTTGACTTCACCTTAGGACCCTCACCCAAGCTGCCCGACCACAAGTACGGCCACGGCAAACCCAGCTCGTCCCGCTCCCAGCAGCAGCAGCAGCAGCAGCAGCCCGGCCGTCACACCTTCCTGGAGGGAAAAACCAACACACTGCAGTCTGGAGCCGAGAAGCAACATGGCCGCCACGCACACAGCATGGCCGACTCTGCCCACGGGTCCATGTCCTCTTCTTCAAAAAGCTCGGCGTCGTACCTCAGCCTGTCCAAGAGCCACAGTGCGCTGAGTGACGCCAAGTCCGTAGGGAACCTGACCGATGGGCGACTCCATCCAGACGACCCCAACGCCAACACATCAGGAGGCGTCGGAACAGGACCACGCTTCTTCCCGGCCAGTTGTTTGGACCTCAATGCCCAGTCGGGACCCCCGGGGCCTCCTGGCAGTCCCTCTGCTCGTCACAGTGACCGCTCTGGTCACAGCCCCGCCTCTCGAAGCAGTGGCAACATGCGCATGGAGAGCAGCACGCTGGACTCCTCCTCCAGACACAAATCAAGACACAAATCTTTGGTCCCAGGTAGGATGCACCTTACTGTGACTATTCATGTGGAGACACTGTAAAGCAAATTCACAGGATGAAACATCATCACAGGAACAGTTCAGGTCCCTGCAAAACTCCAACAGAAACAAGGCCACATATTGTACTTCAAAGTCCTCTGTTCATAATCCTATTCCTACACCTTCATCAAACTCATTGTGTCAAAGTCATTTCAGTTCCGGGGCCAAATTCAGCCAGATTTGGTATGAAGTGGGCGGGGCCAGTACTCTTCATCCATCCAACTCACCCTGTCATCCCACTTAAAACTGATTTATTCAGACAGGATTATTCAATTCCACTATTTCACTTTTATCTGCTGTGTTTGTGTGTTTTATATATGTATGCATGTAATTTTAATTGTGTTTTATTTGTTTTAACATCTTTGTACGCTGACGTTGAGTGTCTTGAAAGGCGCCTATAAGTAAAATGTATTATTATTATTATTATTAGTGTTATTAATAACACAATAATATATCAATGTCAACTCTAAACTTCCCTCATATGATGAAAATGTTTATATCTACAAACTGTCTTTTAAAACAGTGTGAATAACATAAATAAAATTCTTTAAAAAAAACAAGAACAATTAAACAATATTATTAATGATATTATTAATGAATTATTATCAATTGTTAATAATATAAATTAACAATATCATACCTCTTCTCTTCAGACATTTCATGTTGTTTATAGTTGTTCAGGTCACTTATGTATTTATTTGAAATGATACTTTGTTTTAGTGTAAATACAGCAAAATTACACAAAAATGTTAACATTTCCACAGAGAACAATTTGAAATTGCAATTATTTATAGGTTACTATGATCCTGTTTTTCCCAGTCTCTACATGGATCCTGAACTACATTTTTTGCAAATATGTAAGGTGTAATTTTTGCATTTCAAAAATTCAGCCCTTGGGCCAGAATGGAACTTTTGGCGGGCCACATTTGGACCGTGTGCTGCATGTTTGACACAGTTGCTTTAAACCTTTCTTTTCCAACCTTCCAAAAAACAGTTTTTTTATATACCGTAAACAACAAATAACGGATTCAAGCACAAAAATAAACCCTTTAATTCAAACACAACTGTCTTATTTTGTGCTTAATTGCTGTCTTCGTCTTTCTCTGAGGTCTAACATGGCGCATGTCTCCTCTTGTTGCATCTGCTCCAGAAGATGCGGGTGCTCCAGAGCTCTTAGACCCCGGAGGAGCTGGGATGCCGTCCACTCACACTCTGCCTTCTCCACATGAGTCGTACCATTATGGGCTGGGATACACCTCCCCGTTCTCTTCTCAGCAACGGCCTCAACGCCACTCAATGTACGTCAGAAGGGAGCGCCACAGACCTCACGGCGTTGAAAGTGTAATGGCAGGTCTGCCTGCACCAGGCCAGGCCATACCCACACGTGCCAGTAGCCTGCAGCTCCTCTCGCCTCAGCTGCAGCACCGCACCACTCTCACCGGACACTCCGTGAGCTCATCCAGAGAGGACTGCACTGACGACATGACCAGGGTTAGTGGTCCACGGTCTTGTGAGTGTGTGATGACCTCGAATATATACTAAACTTCTACTGACCTCCATGTGCAGTTCAGACCAAAGATTCGCATTAGGAGCATCTACATAAACATAATTTATATTCATTTTCATATTGTGCATTAGAAAATGTCAATGAAAATACCACTTTGGCTTTTTTTTTTATTCCACTATTTTCAGCTGCTCCCTTTAAATCAGCTGCTTCCCTCTGACCCTTTCTCCTGCATCTCCTTTCACACCCAACTTCAGTTGAGGTTCTTTTTTGCCATTTTACACCAAATGTATGGTGGAAATAGGAATCTTTTTTTTTTTTTTGGCTAATTCAACATTACAAACATGCAACTCCTAATCGTTCTATGTTCTATTCTATGCAGCACATTGGTACATAATTGAAATAGATGACTGAACATATTCCTGCTTTTTCATCCAGGAAAGAAAAGTTATTTCAATACAAACCATTCTACATGTACACTACAGGCCAAAAGTTTACGTCCACCCCCTGATTTATGGCAATAGCTCATTGTGAAAATCCCTCTGCTTCAAGAACATCTATCCTCGCCCTCTCTTCAATTGATAACTGTTTTTTTTTGCCATTTTTTATAAAAGCTTTGAAGAAAAAATCTTAATAATAAATTATAAATATATTTTTTGCTAATTGTTTTTTTTTTTACAAATGTCACTATGTAAGGGAAAAACAAGCATACTAAATTAGACAAAAAAAAACTTCTGAAAAGTAGAGAATATGTTTTAACTTTAGTATAACTGAAAATTTAAGGCATGAGCAATAGTGTAAACAAACCCTCACAAGGAGCTTATGTCCTGGCTCAGCTGAAATGGCCCCAAATTCCAACAAAGGTCAGTCATGCTTTGTTAAAACACATTGTTGACCATTATTAGAGAAGTAAAAAAAAAAAAAGTAAACTGAAATAGGCTGTTTATCAGCTGATCAAAAGTTTAAAACCATCGCTCCAAAAATTACATAAAACTCTCCAAACCAGAACAAAAATGTTCTGGTTTGGACTCAGTAGGACTCAGTAATAGCACCAATAGTAGCACCACCGTTCTTGTTAATCACTTTTTTTTTTCAATAAATTGCTTTTTCATAGTGCTTTTTGTCTCACTCCCCCTTCTTGCTTTTGTATATTGTAGCTCTACTTAAAACCTCATTGAGATCCAAATGTGTAAAAGGTCAATTCTAGCTATTTTTGAACTGGTCATAAGATTTTGATCAGGTCTGTACATACTTTCAGCGGTTCTGGTGTAATCCTATGGTTTCCTCTTTTTCTGATCAATATAAGTAACATAAGTTCTTCGAAACAACCTAAATGCTCAGAGCATCAATTGGAGGAATTCAAGACCCCCTGTTGCATTTAATCCACACATGGAGCTGTGGTAAAAAATTCATTTGCAGTGTTACAGCTGCAAGCCACAGTCAGAAGGAACTACAGAGTGTTGTTACTATGGAAACGACACACTGTTTCCTCTTGTTACATTGGCTTAAATTGGCAGAGTTTAAAAACGACGCAGATGGGAGCTTTGTGAGTAGTTGGACCTTCAGCTCATCTGGTTGTGAATCTTTAGTCTGAACTGGACTTCAGGGTTTAAACATAATTATCGTTTCCCTCCCCTATTTTAACATTAAAATGAGCTAATATTGTTTTGTCAAGTGTCAATGTAACTACCTTGAGTGGGTATGGTGTAACAGGTTTGTTGTAGTTTTATGAGTATATCTGAGAACAGCTCGTTGAGTTTGTGTGTGAGAGTATTTCAGAGCTGATGTGTGTATGCAGGTGGGTCATTTCATAACAAACCACCTACGACCTCCCAGTTCACGTCATGGGTTCAATGAGGGTCTTATGTGAACATAGCTGTCAGCGTCATTGGGACTTGGCAACAACCTAAATTTCATCATCAGTGTGCCAATCCGAAGCCTCACCAACTGCTTATTTTACACTTGAAATTTGTACTTAAAGTCTAAGAAATCAGTTGACAATATTTATTTAAGTAATAATCCTGTAAATATCCCTTATTCCTTTTCAAAATCTACTCTTGATTAGTTTTCACTCTCTTCTAAACAAATTTGTATTTCTAAAAGCATATTCGTCTCATGTTGTGCTTTTATGTATTAGTGTTGGCAGGTTGTGTCACATCTAAATGTCATTTAGTTCCGCATAAGAACTAAAAAAAAACAAAAAATTAAAACCTACAGAAAATCACACATTACGAAGAAAAGCTTTTAAAATTTTCAATTATATCAAGCTATCGGTGGGTGTCCAAGGGGAGTGAAGCCAAGCACAATTAACATTATTCAAATCACATAAAAAACTGTATTTTATTTTGTTATTATCATACAATAATACAATGAATACAGTGTAATCACATTAATGTGACTACTTTTGGAACTAAAGCAAAGAGTTCCCTTTAATAAAGCATGTCCCTCGGATATGCCACTGAATCCCAGATTATTTTCATTTAGAAACTACAGTGTACAGTCAAGTTATAGGTCTATGTCTGACAACTGTGTATGATTCATTGAATTACAGGCTGTGTTACATGGCAACTCAAAGATATTTAATATTCAGTCCGTGCAGTTCTATAGTTCCTACTGTGTACTAATATATTCCATACCTTCTGCGGCTGGTTTTCATGCAGACTCAAAGGCTGCTTGAATCTTGATGATTAGACTTTTGTCTAGTTTAGATTTAAGCCCTTTTACCATATAGACCCTAGTCATAAGTGGTGCATGTGTAATAGACCCCTCCGAGTACAATAAATTAGACAGCCTTAGAATGCATTCATTTGAGACCCATGTACATGTGCATGGATAGCAGACATTCTACAAATCAATCAAATGTTGTATATATATACCTTTACAAATGTTACATTTCTGAAATAAGTATCATCATTTACCATAGAAAATAACTATGAAAAAAAAGAAAACAATAGTCAAAATTCAGTATTTTAAATGTGCTTTTCTGCTCTGAAACAATATTTAGCAAGATCTAGCAGACAAAATAACTTGGAAGATATGAAAGAACTGCAATAACATCATTCAATTCAATTATTGGAATTTGCCATCAAATCACAGTAAAAATCATTTGAAAGCGACAGAGGGATGGAAAACCTCCCTTTAGCGGAAGTGACCTCTGACAGAAGTGAGATCAAGGTGGGCGGCCATCTGCCTGGACCAGGTGGGGAGAAAGGAAGACGGAAGGGCGAGGAAAATAATTAAAAAAAAACTCCAACAACAAATCAATAATGCTCCAGAGCCACAGATATGTGCAGGAGAGACAGAGAAGACCGACAGTTAACCCTTCCCTGTCAGACTGACTGTACAATATAGGACCCAGAAGCAGACACACACGAAGAATTTGTTTTCAAAAACAGACTGTTTTATTATGGATTCTCTTAGTTCTAACAGGATTCAAATAAATAAGAATGAACTCGTTGATTAACAAAAAAATGCCTCTTAAAAAACGTGCAAATGCTATTAACAAAAAAATCCTACAACAGGTAAATCATAATATCAGAACTATAACGCAAATTCCCACTATTTGGAAAAAGACCCAGTTTAGAAATACAACTTAGATTTCAATGACTAGAACACAAAAATTACAAGATTAAACTATCAATCAAAACGTATGAAAATACTCTTGGAATGGAAAAGCTAGACAGGACAAGACGGTCGGACAAGAAGGACAAACATTCAACGATCTGACAACAGACGGGCTGCACACGGACTTATACACACACACACACACACACACACACACACACACACACACACACACAAGGAAGGGCCCAGGTGAGAGGAAACAGGAATGATTTGACATTAGACACAGGTGGGAAGGGATCTGGGAAGGTGAAACTGACTGACACAGAAGGAGCTAGACGTTGACCTGACTGGAAGTAACAAAATAAGACAGGAACTAAACACAAACTCCACTAAACACACTAAAACCTGACATTCCCTTTCATATTACCATCACTTTACTAATGCTCCATTTTTGTGTTTACTGATAGTGATGGTGGTGGGAAAGGCCTGAGACTCTTTTAATTACATTAGAACATTAGAACATTCTCCCTTGTCGTCCATTTCCAACCGATGATGTGGAGTGTCCTCTGTAAATAACTGGGTATTATTCTCAGTATAATAGACTCCTGAAAAATATCCAACTGGACATGTTTTAGATCTTGTCTGGGAGCACTGACAGTGTGTAGACAGATGAACGCCACAATGCTGTTTCTTCCTTGTGTGTAAACATGAAGCCAAAACCCAGAGAGCCGCCTTGTTGCTTCTCTGACACAATCTGGAGTCAGAGTCTCTCAAGATGTGAGGATGTGTCAGGGATGTGGAGCCTGGAGCAAAATATGTCAGTACAGCTGTCAATCGCCTGTTAATAAAGCATCAAATATCTCATCAAAAATTAAATTGATCAGAAAAGGTGATCTATGAAGACAAGTCAGTTCTGCATTTATTGGATGGTTGCAATGAGTTTTGCCCAAAGTTTCATTGTATAACACAGAGGGTGTGGTTTATCCTGACCTACACTGCACTAACCCCCGCTACCTTTCGAAATTGAAGTCTTTTCACTCCAAACGTCCACCACTGACCAAAACCATCTACTGATGTCAAATGTTTAATACCTTTTTTTTTAAGGTTTATTTGAACATAAAATTAAAAGAAAGAAAAACTAAATCGACTATTTGCTTACACGTGTTCAAAAGGAGTGGGTAGAAGTCTAAACTACCTGTCGATCCGTGAATGCTATCAATACATGTAAATAACTGGTGTGAAATACAGTTGTTCATCTTTTCATGGTCATCAGATATGACCCATTTGGATGTTCCCAAGCTGTGTAGTTACCATGGAAACACCATCATATTCTATAATATTCATACACCAGTAAAAAAAAAAAAAATAACAACAACAATGTATATGTCGAAGTCTTTTGCATATGTTAGAATCTAAATTTAGTTTGAAGAAAGTGCAACTTTAAATTAATACAGAATTCGAATTGTGTACAAATTTCAACGAAATTCAATTAAAAAAAAATAAGCAACTGGTGAATCTCAGAAGGCACCCGTGGAAAAAACATTACCTCTGAGGTAATTCAACTCAAACTTCAAAGAATGGGAAGCAGGGATGTGTTTTCAGTGACACTTTATGGTTTTGAGGTGCTTCGTAGCGAACAGGAGTTGATCCGTGACATGAACTGGAAGCAGCTCTGAATTGTGGGTAAGCGGGTGGAGTCTTGGTGTGGAATGGCCCGGGTGTGTGCAGGTCACTGTCTCACATTATCATTACTTCACACTGCTTCCCCAGTCTGCTTTGACCTGCGCCTGTCCGTCTTCCCAACAGAGTGAGCAGTCTCCTAAAGACATGAGCCACCCTTGTGCCCCCATCAAAGACTCTACGAGGGACAACACAGCTGCTTTTCATACACAGCGCGCTAAAAATGAGGTCCGACCCTCACACTTTTCCCCCTACCGTAGCCCTTCTGACCGCCGCAATTCCTACTCAGGCCAACAGCCTCCCTGCATGTTGTCGCTGGTATAAATGTAACCTCACTGAGCAGGTCTAAGACTGTCCTGAGTGTCATGTGACGTGAGTCAGTTAAGAATGTGACTGTTGATAGATCAGAGCGAGCATCGGATGAACAGTGACCACGGTGAAGATTCTAAGCCATTTTGCACCATTCTCTGTCCGTGTATGTGTGTTTGTGTGTGTGTGTGTATTGTCTCTAACTCGTAGGTTCCTATGTATCATGACCCTCACATTGAGGACGGCAGCTCCTCCAAAGAGAACCGGATGATCTTCACTGAGTCCATGCCTCGCAGAGTGGGCAGCTTCTACAGAGGTCAGAGCCCGACTGTATGAAGACAGTCCAGAGCCGAGCTCCTCCATCTTTGTTTCTTATCTGTCTCGATGACCACTCCTCTTTGTGTCTCTCCAGTCCCCTCCCCCAGACCAGATAACTCCTCCTCTTTCCATGATGGGGTCGGACAAGGTAGAGGGCCCATAGTGCCTGTCGTACCCGTCGTACCTGTTGTACCCGTCGTACCCGTTGTACCTGGAGACCCTGTGGTCATGGCCAACCACTCCAAGAGACAGACGGCTTTTGACTGGTGAATATAAATATATTCAACTGTGGGTGTGTCACAGCAGTCAATTCAGGGGGTTCTACTAAAGCCAAAAGACTCTAAGTGGAACTCATCTATAGGAATTGAGTGTTTCTTCCAAAATATTTACAGCTGGTCCTCGGGTTACGTACGAGTTCCATTCCTACGTCAGCAATGTAACCCGAATTTCGCTGTAAGTTGAAATTAATCTTTTAATACCCCCCAAATAACCCCTAAATGTCTGAATAAATAGCAAAATACTGTACACGTTTCATACTTTTTATTAATTCAATAAAATAAATTAAAATAAAAAATAAGATGCTGTACTGTACTTGCTATCACTGCTGGAG
>JAPTHA010000018.1:17289713-17303923 GCA_029814585.1 Gymnapogon annona | reverse complement strand
AGATCTTGCTTTCTTTTTTGGGGCCATGGTGTGAAAAAGGAGGGTGACAAAGCTGAGTATACCGATAATTACGGAGCGCAGTAAAGTACGACCCGTGCACCATAAAGTAGAGTCGAGCGACGTAAAGTTGAAATGACGTAAGCCGAGTACACTGTAACCCGGGGACCACCTGTATTTCCAAAACAAGACTTTAATCCAAGAGAGCAGTTCATTTGAGTGTTCTCTGAATTTTTTCATTAGGATAAGGCATTTTTACATTGGATGCCCTTCCTGACACAACCCCTTGGGGCTGGCACAATGAGACGCAGGTCCCTTTACAGCTACAGTTGTAGGCAGTAGCGTGAAGGGTCTTGCCTAAGGACCCACACTGAATACTCATCGCACACATTATACTGCTATTAACAAACCCTTTTTATGCCTTTTGTTCGGCTGCAACCTCTGACGCTAATCTAAAATAGAATAGAATAGGATAGAATAGAATGACTGTACTGTTAAATGAATTGACCAATTCTATTAGAATGTATGACATTTGAACCGGGCGACTCGTCCAGGGTGTACCTCTGCGTGTAGGTAGCTAGGATACCCCCCATGCCCCCCACAACGCTAGTGGGTATAAAGTGCTTCAGAAGACGACTGACTGAGTGACTTCATGACATTTTAAGTGTGGGTTGGTGTGTACAAGTGAGTACACACCAACAAGTGCTTACAAGTGCTTATTTTCCAGCACTGTCGATATGTAGCAACTGCATATGTATTAATAACACAATTCCCCGTCAAGCCATTGGTTAATATAGCCAGGAAGGTGTCACAACTGAAATGAAATAAGTGAAAACAAGTTAAGTACATGTGAGCGTATAGAGTGTGTGCTGTTGTTTTATTTAAAATAGAGAATGGCTCCAAGAATATTAACACTGCATGTTGTGTCGTATTATAGAAAGATGTCCTGTTTGTTAGTGTGTGTGTGTGTGTATAGTAGAGTAGAGACACATATGAAAAAGCCTTACGGCATTTATTTGAGATCATGGTGCATTTTTCTGTGTAGGACTGCTGCAGAAGCCATGGTCATGAATCCTCCGGAGCCCGCCAAAGAGAAAGAGAAACAAGGCTTCTTCAGATCTATTAAAAAGAAAAAGAAGAAGACACAAATAGTAAGATGGCATCCTCTGGTTTTGTCCAACATCCAGCTCTGGTTCACTGTGTAGTTCCCTTGAAATGATTTTGAACCGAGTGGTAAAAGCTGATCTGTAGTCAGTGTATACTTGCTGTGTCCTGACTTTGTCCATATAAGTTCATATAAGAGTCAAAGACGACTTTTTACATAATCCGGGACTCACTTTTCTGGAATCTGAGAATATGACAGCAGTACTCGAATAATTGTCAAGTTTGAATAATAATAAGACCATATTGTTGCATTATCTTATACTGTATATAAGGTGAAGTGTGAGTGCAAGGGTCTTTAATACAATCCCATATAATGTCAGAATATTAACGCAGACAACCGACGCAACTGTGATGTCATACGTCAACCGACAAAAAGTACGCTCTTTGAATTCTTTGGTTTTTCATATTAGGGTAGAATAACAAAACCATCTGCTCCTCAGCTTATAAAATCTGAAATAGCTAACCTCAAGTGTAAAATAACAAACATCAGATTTCACAAACAGGAAGCTCAAATGGAGAAGAAGTGCTGTGAAAACCCGAGCTGTGCCAAGATCTTTTTTGAGAGAAGGGTCTTTCTCCTGCCAACCCTTCACAACAACAACCAGACATGACAATCACGACGCGCTCAGACATTTTCTCACCGCACTGTCATGATCGTCAACACATAAACCAGCTGACTGAGGCCTGTACGGTCAGATGTAGATTTTGACGGTTTATTTTTTTTATCCTTGCATGGTCCAACCTTGGGGTGAATTTGCGGAGAGATGAACTCCAGAGAAGATTAACGACTGCCTTCAATGATTTCCTCTTCTCACAGTAGAATAATGGTCGCCAAATTGTTTGCAAATGGCCTTACAGCCCATATCGATGGGCAGCAACAATGACTTGTTTAGTCTCACTGCTGATCTGATCTGCTTCCTTCATGGTTGTGTGTCAGAGTTATACACACCTGCATGATCCTGACCAGACAGCAACCAACACACACGCTTTTGTAGAGGTAGTCAAAAAAACTGATTATCAATACATCCCTAAACAGCATTTGCTTCAGTGTTTATATACAGAAGCAGTAGCAATGCGCTTCATTTTTTCACATGCTGATTCTCCATTTACTTGACGTCAGTACACCCCCACCCGCCCTAGAGGGACGTACAGGGCTCAGTTTGACCACAGAGTTTAAAACTTGGGATTTTTTTTTGCAAATTTTTCTAAATTTCAATTTGCTGTTTTTGTCCAATATATTTCTCTAACACTATACACCAGATTTTTTTTAAATGGGACATGTGTTTGTTACCACTCGGACAGAGGCAGTACACAATTTGAAGACTAAATTCCTAAGTCTGGGAACTTCAACTGATTTCTCAAACATTATTCACCCAATTATTTTCAACTTTCACCCCCATTTCAACAAAGATTAAAGTTAAGACTGTAAATGCGTCCCTATGTGGGCAGGGTATCAGTGAGCTAGAGGGGCAAAGTATTGCGCAACCGAGCAGGAGTATTTGTAAGTTACTTTATCCATCATTTTTATCGTATAAATGATAAAAAGTGTAATCTGGTGTACATTGTGTTACACTTATATTTAAATAGTTTTGGAAATTGCGACGGACCGGATTAGTTTTTCAATATGTCCCATTAAAGAGAGTGTGCTTTCTTTTTCTATATTAGTAATGCAAATAAAGAAACACACACACACATGCACACATGCACACACACACACACATATATTTTAGTTTAAAAAGCACTATTCCTACCCTCTTCCATTTTTTTTGTTTTATGCTGATGTGATTTTTTTTTTTATTCTGTCCCATGTTCTTCGGTGGTATTTTGTTGACTGTTAGGTGCAGAAAGTGTGTTTCCTTTTTTGCTATTTGTGTTGAGAGTTGTGGCTGTGCATCTTCTACTTCACAGACGGACATGGAGGACAACAGGAACCCGAGCATCAAGAAAAGCCTTTTCCCCCTCTTTAGCTCTAAGAATAGCTTAAAGCACAACTCAGCTGTCAAAGTCCTACCTGTAGTGGCCTCACCTATGGTACAACACCAGCCTACCGCGCCCTACCCCGCCTCACCAGTAATCTAACCTCAACACTACAGCTGCATGTGAACTCACACTGCACTCACCAACAAGACCTGCTTTGAAATCCTTTTAAGTGCCGGTTGATGGATTGACAGAGCCTTAAATATTCCACACTGAAAGGATTTCAAAACATTTGACTCTGATGTTGCACGCTCTGTGTGCATCCGTATTGCATTGTTGAAACGTATGTCTGATGGAGTCGCATTGCTTTGACTGGTGCTGATTTCGTGCTGCAGTGTGATCTGCAGCAAACACTTGTGCATGTCACCCTAAAACATCCATCATATCATATTAGAACCATGAACATCAGCAGCGTACGACAGCACCACACTGCCCCAAACATACATTTATGCACACAGACCTGAGCTCCTCAATGAAACCATCGGTCACTCGTGGCACAAATGTCAAGCGTTCCCTGCCTCGCCTTCCTCAAAAGTGACAATTAGCAGCTTTTATTAGCTTTAACATTTTCAAGCATCGTGATGGGGGTTACTATTCCGGATTCTCTTGTGTTTTCGAGATTTATAGTTTTTTTTTTTAAACAAAATAAGAAACAGAATATTGAACAATTAAAGTCTTCCATATCCATATACAGTAGTTTGTGAATATGCAGAGGTAGAATACTACACTCACATACCAATTGTACTTGAGTATTTGAAATGAATGCAAACTTCATCTTCAATTCCATTAAACCTCAGGCAAATATGATCCTTTCCACCGGGGGTTAACAACTTTTGATACCATCTATGATTTTAGTCCATGTATAATGAAACAACCCTTCAAAATACAACACATTCACTGTTATAGATTAATCTTTTTGCCCTCTGATATCTTATAAAACCCAGTGTATAGTCTGGGTCACTTGAGGCTGTTGACAGGTTCCCCCTACACCAATATCACAGACAGGAAAGAAGCTGAAAATAGATGAATGTATCACAACAGTGTCTGTCTTCTTTCCTCTGCATTAATTAGATTTATTTCATGTCGCATTAAATGAACTGCAGTAAAGGTGTTCAGACAACAGTCCATCCTGCTCATACACTATTGCGTTAATGTTTTATTGATCAAGTCATTCCTTTTACTGAGAATACATTAACTACTAATACTAATAGGTACCAGTACATTCACTTAATACAGGACTCTCAGTACTTTAACTATTGTTATGCTGATTTGGGATTTTTGTGCACGTTAATAATGATGCACTGATACTTTTTAGGTAAAGTTTAAAATATTTCATCGCTCTCTGGAAATACACATGAACAACATATAGAGAGTTTGTCTTTTTTTTTGTGTACAGATATCAATAACTATGTCCATCATCATCCAGTCGTTTCATGTCTGTCGCTGTCAGAGAAATGCATGATGACCACCAATCAGGATTACACAAGTGTTTAAATAAGCCCAATGTGAAGGCTGGCTAATGATAGGTCTGTGTTTTGCTTGTGTAATGGTAGGTCCCTGGTAACGGCCAAGAGCATCTGTCCCTCCAGAGGAGCTCCAAGTCATCCTCTCATCACAGCAGCCGTCGAAAAAACCGGGAGCGATCCCGAGACAGAGACCGCGAGCGGGAACAGAGCCGGGACAGGGACCGAGACCGAGAGAGAGAACGAGAAAGAGAGAGGGAACGAGAGAGAGAGAGGGAAAGAGAACGGGAGAGAGAGAGGGAGAGAGGGAAGGAGAGGGAGAGAGTCAACGAGTGGCCTCCCGAGAAACCGGTGGACTCACACTCTCAGGTACAAACACACTTATGGACCGTACTAATACCTGCTCTGATACAGCAGAAACTGTGAGCATCTTCAGCAAAATGACCTAAACATAAGCAGATATTTGTTACTGTATGTCCAGTGTCAGCTGAAACAGGCTCATAAGAATAAATGAACCAACCATTATTGTAACGGGCACAAGTACCAGCGAAACGAACCATTAACCCGTCCATACATACAAACAACGACAAAGGGGTAGACAGGACAGGAAGACAGAGGTGGAGAAAAACAAGTACAGCGTCACACAAGGAAGGATGAGGTGAAAAAAAAAGTTGACCCCTAAACTATGCTCGTCTGGGGAGCACAATGTGAGAACGGAAAAAAAAAACAACCTCAGCAACAAATGCACATAGAAAGTAGAGTTTACAACATAAACAACTGAAGACATCGCAACAGGGGAGGAAGTGGGGGGTGGGGTGGTTACCTTACCAATAAGGTAAGGTAAAATAAAAGACATTAACTATCCCATCATAGGTAAAATTTGAGAAAAACGAGTGAAAATTCAATATAAAGGGAAAAACAAGAATAGATCATACATCATTCACTCTATCTACCCTGTTTGAATATATGGTTGGTCAGTCTAGTGGTCCTGTCGTTGGTCAGTGATGTCATAAATCCACAGTAAACCCGACAGCATGTTTTGAGTTATCTGCAAATAAAAGTCTTTAATGTCATTTATGGACATTTAAGAAGCTAAATAAGGAACTTTTATAGGCATGCAATTGGATCAAATGATTGATAATGATAGTAACAAGAAATAACAAAAACAGTTAACATGTGTGAATTAGGGTTAAAAACAAACAAATAAACAAACACCAGAATTCGACAGTGCACACACACTCCTTGGCAGATTTTTTTGATTTTCATTCCATCCAAAATCAAACCACCCTTTTTGTGTGGAGTTTACACATTCTACCAAAATCTACAATCCAGGTTCTTTTTATGGGTCGTTCCACACTGGGGGAGAACAAGGGCTTCTCTGCCTTCAAAGAGCTCTGGAAGACCCGGCTCTTCCGAGAGTACGTCCTGTCCTGGCGCTTCCTCACCCCGTGCCCCCCTCTGTTTCCTTCTGCACTGGTCTCCACAGATGCACTCTCAACCTCTGGAAGCCCCGCTGTACTCACGACTGCTCTCATTCCTTCTCAGTTCCTTTGTGTAACTTAATTGTTAATTAACTAATGAATGAAAAATTAATTGTTAATATTGGAAAGAAACATCTGTCAGATCCACACATGAAAATGAAAATATCCGCATGGGTACATGGGTAGATACTGTAGGTACCTGGGTTCATTCTCAGGGTTCTCAAGTGTCTGTGAAGTCAACTAAAGTAGTCCCTTTATAAACACAGTGTCTCAGACTAGTAGGTTAATTTAATTAAACATTTGAAACTTGACTGTATTGTACTGAAACGACTCGGTGGTTATCGTAATGGCTTTAATCACTTGCATTATTGTCCCATTACACTCAGTCCTCGTGTCTTTAAATTGATACAGCATTTCTGCTTTTTGTGTTGGTGTGTTTTTCTTCCTCCTCCAGAGCCAACCACTCAAGTCGCTCCGCCGCCTCCTCCACCTCTCCCCCTCGTCCTCCAACCAAGGCCAGCCTCCCCCTCCTCCTCCTGCAGACCTGCGCTTCCAAGCTCCCCTCCCCAACCCCCCTCAGCCCCCCTCCAAACCAGGTTACCCAGAGGGTCGGGGGCACACAGAGGGTCGGGGGCACACCGAGGGCCGGGGGCACACCGAGGGCCGGGGCCACACTGAGGGCAGGGGGCACGCTGAGGGCAGGGGGCACACAGAGGGCAGGGGGCACACCGAGGGCAGGGGGCACACCGAGGGCCGAGGGCATACTGAGGGTAGGGGGCACACCGAGGGTAGGGGCCACACCGAGGGCAGGGGGCACGCAGGGGTGAGCAGCTCCACACAGCCTAAGAGCCGTAAGGCCAGCTACCCCCTCCCAGGACAGATAGAGTCTAGCTGGCACGTGTCTGCTTTACAGCGGGCCGAGGGCGCACAGTTCACCGCCGAACAGCTGGGCATCAAACCGGGCCAGAACGGACCCACCTTTACCCGCGCCTCCCGCCCCAGGATGCCAAACCTCAACGACCTAAAGGAGACGGCGCTGTAAAACCTCCAACCATCCCACCTCCGATACGGCAACACCCTCCGGCACGTGCAGAGAAGTGGGTCTGTCACACACATTTACATGAAAGCCTCCGTCACTGGAGTTACTCGGAAATACAGTCGTCTCCTGACACACACACACACACACACACACACACACACACACACACACACACACACACACGTCTCTTGACAACTACAGCTCTGAAGACCAGACGTGGATACAAACAGCGGTAAACAAGTGTCTTTTTAGAGAATCAAAGACTGTGGAGGGCCCGCTCCCTCCTGGGATGCCAGTACTATATTAGTTGTGATGTTCTTCTCTCTGTACTGACAAGCTGTAAACATCAGAATAAGCTGATCTTTCCTTCAATGGAGACACTGCCCACGTGGCCTCTTTGCTGCCATCTTCTGCTCACAGGACTCGACTGCAACAACATCAGACTGCCGCTGTCTCACCGGCAGCCAATGAACTCACATGTTTTTCAAGCTCTGATATTTGATAAGAACATTAAAAAAAAAAAAAAAAGACAAGATTTATATTAACATTATTTATTGAATATTTATTTGTTTTCAATTCAAGGATATAAGCTATAAATGACACAGTATGTAGGCTATATGGGAATATTATATGGAAATCTAGAATTAAATGTGTAATTGCGAGAGCTTTAGTTTCGAGACACAGAGAAATGCATAGATAGATATTTATGTGTTGATAATACAATATGTCACAAAGGAATATTTAATTGTGAATGTCTTTTGGTTCAATTTGATGTTCTTAACAATTGTCACTTTATATCGTATTATTTTACCCTTTTTTTCAGTTTGTCTCATGAAGATATGAAGAAATGGAAAAAAATATACAACCCAAATATTGTATAATATAAATACAAACCCATATTGGTTTTAGGCCATTTGTCGACAGGTTTTGGTAGCAGAACAGCCAGAGTCAGACTGTTTGCCTCTGTGGTTTTATCATCAGTTCACTCGACAGCCACTCTTGTTTTGTTCTTTCACTGACCCCCACGTGCAGGCTTTTTTTTTAAAGTCAAAACATTTCAGATCCATGCTGCCATCTCACCCACAGCGTTAACATCTCATGAAGGGCAACGCAAAAGCCCTGCAGAAGGGTTTTCATAACCTCATAAACCAGTGTTTGTTTACCACGGTAAAACAAAAAAAACATATCTCACCCATAACCTTTAAGATCTTAAAGGATGAGTCTGGTGTTATTTTAGTTTGTTTTTTTTCTACTGTCAGTAAATCCAGTAGAACGACCAAAAGGAACAATGGGTTTATTTAAATGATGAAGTCCTTCCATTATCTCCCAGCACAGGCGGGACTTTTGCCTTATGCTTATACTTGTAACAAAACTTACAAATGTACCAGAAAAAATATTAAACAACTCAAAAATATATAAATTAACATTAATTTACCATAACATTACACAATGTTCTATTGTTACAAAGAGCTAAAGCATGAATCCTACCACTGGCAACAGTCCCAGTAAATACAGGACATGAGTGAAACAGCAAAACTACATATAAGACCATTTTTGAACCATTCTTTTCTTTTTCATGTGTAAATCTGTAGACCATGAGAGGAAGGGAATCTGTGCATAACTGAGCATTCTTGACCATTTTACATTTATATTATTTTAATAGATTAATGGGCTCCTTTGAGGACACGGTACATTTCACATAAATCATTACATAATTACTGACAAATTAATTCAAATATATAAACATCTTCATACCAAATAAATACATTTAGGTAGACTATCACACACACACACTAACACACTCTCATCATTAAAATAAAAATATTTCAACCACAATCATTCTTTTGTGGAAATTAATTTGGGGAACCAAATGAAACCACACTTGGCCCGTGTGCAGGTCTCGACCTATAGTGTTTGGATCTGGATGGATGAACATATTTGGTCTTTTTTTTTGCTGTTTGACATTAAGATAAATCTGAAAACTAACCACAGACTAATTTTTCAACCCACGTGTTTACATTTTACATGCCTGTGTTAATGATGATTTTGTAAATGGTTTTTGTAAAGCTGGTAAATCTGTATTTTGCATTCCGTCATTTCTTTTACATTTCAGTAAAACAAAACCAGTCATGATCAGGGACGGTCTCACCTGCCTTCATAAAAACATTTACCTGTTGTCTGCTGTCCTATGGATGATCAAGTGTATAGACGACACACTGCAGGTGAAATATATAACATATTACTCCTGAACTTACATCCATCGTCTTTGTTTTCTGTGGTTTGAAACTGACAGAAAAAAAACTCGGGCTCGTACCAAACAGAGGACAGGAAGGAAATAATAATAATAATAACAACAATAATAATAATAATAATAATAGCAGTAATAAATTATAATAATACTATTCAGAGAGATGTGAGCTAATACAGATTGAAGCAGCAAATCAGTGGCTAGGAACAGTAAATTGAAGCTAAATATAGAACAGAGAAGGATTTCCACCTGAAGATGATGATTAAAGTGGCCACATAATATTCAGATGTTGTTCTGCAATACATTTGTGATTTTTTAGTGTGTCCTTGAGCGTCGAGGGCAGGTACAACTGTCCCTTCTTCTGTGTTATGGTCAATACTGGGTATGTGTGGTTGTAAATGACACTGAGGTGTGTTTGTGCAAAATAGAACAGAGTGATGACAAAGCTTGCAATGACGGTGACCGAAAGCCTGTCTGACGGAAACAGAGGCTTCCACCCCCAACGAGTTGCACACAAACTGAGAAAAAAGGGAGAAAAAAAAAACTTTGTTCAGAAATATGAATGTGTTTCCTAAGGCATCAGTTCTGTTTTGTTTTTTTTGTTGTTTTTCTTTCGTTAAGCTGTTTCCCACTTCTTACAGGGTGTAAATAGAAATAATAGAGTGTATCTATACGGACCATTCTACTTTTAAATGATAGGGTCTCATAATAAAAGCCAACTGTACATTTTTGAAGGACTCAGCTGTTTGTTTTATAACAAATTAAGAAATAACAGTTCACTCCAGTATACGTATTACTTTATTGAAGGAGATGGTTTAAAGAAAGAATACATTTCCAGAGTAAAAAAAAAAAAAACACCCAACAAATTCAGACATTCATATCTAAAGCACCATAGGAAATTAAACTGAAACAATTCACCACAATAATGGTTATAATAATGAACAGTCATCTTTGTGAATCGGCTGCTGCTTTACATTTTAATAGCACTGACTTGTTGTTTATAAAAAAGGCTGAGGTAACAGTGATGAGAAGAAAAAGTTCAAGCTCCATTTTATTTAAGGAAATGGAGGGAGAGGGACTAACTGCAAATATCAGTGTTTCACAGACCTGTCACAGATCTTTTTCTTTCTTTTTTTTGTTTTGGTTTTTTTTTGGAAGAGCTTGTTTTAGTCTGTGGTGCAACCTCCATAGCAACGCTGCCTCTTCCTCCATACCAAATGAATGCTTTTGGATCCATGCCATTTCATTTCCAATAGAACAATCTATTCATGCTAGTCTACCACTGAGTACACCAAACCAACCAAAGTTAAACGGTTTAAAAGAGATATTAAACAGAACATTTTTCGCTTTAAAGGAGCCATATGTAGTATTTGTACTTTAAAATGATCAAAAATCACCTGAAAGTGTCATGAGGATTTTGGGGGGGAAAAGGACTCTGATGTTGTGTCATATATGTCAGTGTATTGTAACTGAAATTATTCACACCACGAACCAGCATGTTACTGCGTATGACTGTGAGTCACTGTACTGGACAAAAACTGACAGCAAGGCCAAGTGGAGGATTAGATCATGTCAGAAACCAGTCCCATACATTGGACTTATACAGCACATTTAAACAACCACAGCGTATCCAAAGTGCTGCACATAGAATCGCAAAAACAATAAAACAAATATTCTGTTCTATTTAGCTCTACCAATCCTCATTAAAATAACAAAAACAACTCAATGAAAACTACAAGAAAAACAATAAACAAGCACACTTCAACTAAAACAATGCTAAGAATAAATTTGAATAGTTAAAAGTTATAAAATGAGTGTATTTTGGTGTGTGACTGACTCTCACTGTGTACTTTTAAACAACAATACGACATATAACGCCTTTCGATCGTGCCTGTTTACATGAGTCACGTGACCACACACTAATGATGGGGCTCAGGTTCTGGTTTTGAGGAAAAGGCCTCGGGGACGACAGGAGGAGACGTTCACATGCATTTGCTCATGCAGAGCAGCAGCTCCAGGCGCAGCGCGATGCGTGTGTGCCAACCAAGGGGGAGGATACGGATGTAACGGGCCACGATGGGGGGTCGCAGGAGATTCTGGACAGATGAGGTGCGGTCAGAGTTTCCATAAAACACCTGAGGAGAGAAAGGAGTTCAAGTACAGTCACTGAAGTGGTTAAACAGTTAAGTTAACAGTTGATATAAACCTGCAATTGTTAATAATGATGACAGTTTGAGCCTGAATAAAGCATTTATGTTCACAACCGCAGTACCTTTATTTAGTATTTGAAATAAGTCGTAATGTAGTCATTATATATACAGTCCTGGAAAAAGTTAAGAGACCACTACATTTTGTGCCTGAAATCAGCATCTCTACATGTATGACAGATATTCCATCTGTTGAATTCATTTATTTTAAAATGAATATGATCTTGTTTTCTTCGCATTATTTGAGGTGTGAAAACATTGCGTCTTTTTTGTTATTTTGACTTTTTTTCTGCAAATAAATGCTCTAAATTACAATGTTTTTATTTGGAACTTGGGAGAAATGTTGTCAGTAATTTACAGAATGAAACAAAAATGTTCATTTGGGTCCAGCACATACCTCTAAGTAATATGGTTTTGAATATATATACACCGTTTATGAAAAACCACAAAATACTGACAATTGTACATTACTATTCCGATGTTTGTACTGGAAGGCTAATGTCTAAATCATATTTACTTCTCAGATCTGCTCAGATATTTTTATTTTTTCTTCATGGTCCAGTGTGAGCCGGTCCTGAATTGGGCCACATTCATGTTGTGTTCTTAGAAATGTTGTGTTTCTTTGAACATAAATCCTAATACAAACTGTGAAAATACTCTCCAAGTGAGACTTCCTTCAGGTCATTCAGTAACATGAACCCTCTCCTATGTTGATGACATCGTAACTCAACAGACCCGGTTGTTTCCAGTTTGGTCTTTGTAATAGATCCAGTTCAATTTGTCATCGGCGCGGAACTGGATGCTGTATTTGGTGATCCACTCGTCGGCGTCACAGCGACCCTGGGTGAGGATCCCCGACACCACCTTCACCTCCTTCAGGTCGATCTGCAGCCATTGGCTATTGTCCTGAAACTTAGACAACCAGGCACAGCTGAAAGAGAACCACACACACACAGTGGATGAGAATAAAACACACCATGGAGGCGGTTGGACTGAATATAAAGTAAAACACAGAGAGTGAATAGAATAAACAGCAGTTTTTTAATTCATAAACCATAACCAGTATTTGAAATATTATGAAAAACTGAAAACTGATCTTCAGTACATACTAAACCTTATTTACTGAACTCTAATATTTTGTTTTTTAATCCTCCTGAGACACTAGGAAATGACAATTTGGGCTTTTATATGTTACAAGATTCTTCAGATCATTTTTTAATTCATTAATTTTTTGTTCAATGTCCATTGCAGTGGACAGTGTTTTGTTTTTTTGAGTGAAACTGTGAAGAAAAAAAGCATGGCTTGGTCTCAGAAGGATGTTTAAGCTACAGAAAATAATGAGTTGAGTATATTGGCACACTAACCTTACCAAATGTGCCAGGCAAAATAAGAATAAGACTTTATTTTTTTAATGTGGATTTGCTTTTAATTGCACCACTGAGCACCCAGACTTAACAACACGTAACAGTTCGAAGTACAACAGTACTTGGCGAATTAAAAATGGAAACAGATCAAAAATTAACAGCGCAAGATTAAGCAGCTTTGGAAACAATTATTGGGCTGCTGGGATGTGGTGTTAACACGTTTTTATGTCACTTTTTGGTGTAGTCAGGCTGTAACTCTACTCTGTTTGAATCTGTTTTTCTGATCGCACTTCAATGCATTTCCCTTGTCATAGTTGAATTGTTTAATGTTTGTTCCAGCCATGTATATGAAGCTGGTTCACATATTATTTTGACTTTAGGAAGGTTTTGATCACAACTGTGAAACTTTGACTTCACTTATTTCAGTCATTTCTGTTCTCGTATGTGATTATCAGAATTTCTCAAATCAGACAGATTAAATAGGTTGAAGTTGTGAAGTGTCCATAACTCCACCAAACTATTTGACAGACTATGAATTTCTACCAAAAAAACAAAACAAAAACAAAATCATAGTTGTTTCCATAATTAAGTGCAAAGCTGTATATGATATAAACAGTCAGGTCCATCAGCATTTAGACGGTGGCAAATACACGATGGCCTCCTTCACTGGCGTTGACACCTCTTTGGAGCTTCATATTCAGAGTTCCACAGCTACCAAGTGGACGTTCAACATTTTGACTCGACTTGTAAACTTTTATCTGCATCACTCGGCACAGAACAACCAGGCAACAGGTCTCATCTGGACATAAAGTAGTCCGATTACTTTAGAGCAGGGGTGTCAAACATACGGCCCGGGGGCCAAATGTGGCCCGCCAAAGGTTACAATCCGGCCCGCGGGATGAATTTGTGAAATGCAAAAATTACACCTAAGATGCTTAAGATATATATTTTTTTATATTGTAGTTCAGAGGAAAAATATTAACATAGTAACTTATAAATACTGACAACTACAAATTTTTGCTCTGTGGAAATGTTAATTTCTTATGTCACTTTCCTGCATTTACACTTAAATAAAGTATCATTTTGCGAAAAACACAAATAACCCGAACAAACATAAACAACCTGAAATGTCTGTGGAGAAGTCAGTGTCATTTTATCAATATTCTACCTGTTACTAAATATTTTGTGTATTGGTACATCCACTGTGATCTGTAAGATGTTATGTACACGTATAAATGATAAACTGAGGTATAATATTGTTTAAATTACA
>JAPTHA010000018.1:17249958-17266605 GCA_029814585.1 Gymnapogon annona | reverse complement strand
AACAGTGAAAGTACCACATATCAATGTAAACAGTACTATAAACAGTGAGAATACTGCACATCAATGTGAACAGCACTCTAAGCAGTGCAAATACCATACCAAATATCAGTGTAGACAGTAGCCAGTACTATAAACAGCACTATAAACAGTGAAAGTACCACGTATCGATGTAAAATAGTACTATAAACACTGAGTACTGCACATCAGTGTAAACAGAGGAATACTAGTGTTTAACATTAGACATTTCAGGTATGTTTCGTTACTACTACTGCACTTTGGTCTACAACTCTTGTATGAAAGGTGGTATACAAATAAAGTTTATTGTTATACCTTAATAATAACAATAATATAACCAACTGGCTATTGACACAGTGCTATGGCACAAAAGACTGTTTTGACTGTTGTCACAGAGCCAATCAATGCCTTATGTCATGTGACTGATAAACCTTTCACCCTGTTGCCACATTCTATCACGTTATAAATAGATCAAACTACCGGACAGAGGAGATTGAGGTCAGTGGGTCATGCCTTTGACCAGACCATGGAAGACCAGTGTTCAGTGCAGCAATAGCAATATGTTTTGCACGTGTTGTGTTTTTGCAGAGTCCGAGCTGCAGAAGGCTCCGCCCTCAGAGCCTTGAAAGAAAAGGTGTTCACCCATCGCTCCGAGCTGGTGTCAGGGTTTCATCAGTACGATCACAACAACACTGGTGAGTACGTTTCACCTCCTGTCTGTGTTGTTCTACTCAGATGAAAGGCGTCCTACATTGAAGTACGTCTTTTCCAGGCACGGTGTCGGTCAGCGAATGGGCGCAGGTCCTGGAGTCGGTCCTGAGACTGGACCTGCCCTGGAGGACGCTTCGCCCTCATTTAGTCCATCTGGCACCAGATGGCAGTGTGGAGTATCAGTCCTGTTTCGAAGATATGGGATCGGGAATTAAACTGGCTCAGGTCAGAAAAGAAGGGTTTGTTTGTGAACACGGTTGAAAAGCTTTGGGTACACAGACAGGAAGCACCTGGACCAGTTCTAATTTCATGTATTCATTAATACATTTGACATCTGACAGGTTCAGCGTTAAGTTGTCGAGTAGCCTTTGCACAGTGACTGCTTACAATTTAGTGTTTAGTAAATTATTTTATAATCTGGGAAATTATTTCCATAGTAGCATATCAATAAGATCTTACATTATGCATAACTCGTTAATCACTGCAACCTTATATTGCATCATGATAATATTAATACATAGCCCTTCAGTGCATTTAAAAAGCATTATTTCCATTATTCTTTTCGTGACTGAAATATTAACAGCTGTATAAATTCTTTGAAACACTGATTCCTTAACCACAATAATGCAGGAAATTGAAATGATATTTTTTGTTATTAAAAAAAACCATCCCAAATATTATACATACATGCAGTTTAAATCCAAAACAATACATTTCATTGTAAGGAATGTAGTTTATAAGATAAATACTATGATGACAAGTAGTATTGTTTGTTAAGCTTGAGAACAAGGAATTGCACAATTATGCCAGAACTAAATGAGAATTTTTCTGTTGGGTTTTTAGGCTCATAGAAGCTGTGGTGGATTTGGTTTTGTGGTCTTTATCATCTTTCCTGTGTTGTTGTTTTTCTGTTTCAGGTGACACCAAACCTGGCGGAAACTCTGTTCAGATACAGGACAGACATTGAGATAATATTCAACATTATAGACAAAGACCATTCAGGTACTTAAACCTCTGGAGCTGCTGCGTCTGCCGGTCACTTACACATGACCTCCTTAAGATGAGATCAGTGTTGAGCTGTGCTGTCCCCTTCACAGGCCTCATCTCCATCGAGGAGTTTCGTCATACCTGGCGTCTTTTCAGCACCCATTTGGGGGTTGACATTGACGACCAAGCTATCGATGACCTGGCCCGCAGTATCGACTTCAACAAGGACGGCAGTATCGACTTCACAGAGTTCTTGGAGGCATTTAGAGTCGTGCACAAACTGGACAAAGACCAACATCTGAATGGAAAGACAGACAGTGTTTTAACAAGGAGGTGAAGTTTCCCTACTCATGTCTGCAGAGAACATGTGCGGAGGGACAGAGGTCGGAGTTGAATGGTAGTCTCTGTATTGAACGTGAGTTTCAAATGAGGTGTGATTGTTGGTGCACCTAAAGATACAGATGCGTTGTGGTTGGATCGTCATGAAATGTTCATGAGATTCATGAAACCAAGAGACTGTGAAGAACTCCTGACTTTTCATCTGCAGGAGAACCGTGAGAGGTTGACATGTTTGATTCATTACTAAATATGCATTACTTTTCTGATGGATCACAGTGAAATTAAGTTACCTAGAAGGATTATGTTGGTGTATTGTTTTAATATATGATGATTACAAACCTGCCTTAACTTCAATGCATTTGCTGGAAAAGGTTAAATACATGAGCTTTGGAGATTGTATTCTAGGTGCAGTTTGATTTATACAGCTGTGGATTGCACTGCAGCGCTCTCATATATCAGCACTGGGGGGTTTAGTTGTATTAGTAACAGTTTATTCACTGAAATTAGAGAGACGCTATTGATCATGTTGCGCTGGTATAACAAAAAAGGAATAAAACAGTTATTCAATGGTGTTGTAGTTTGGGTTCATTTTAGTGCGTGTGTGTGTCTGTGTGTGTTCACACATTGTGTGTATGTGTGTGTTCACTCTGGCATCCTGCCCACTATAATTACAGTTAACAGTGTGAGCGGTGAAACAGGCCCAGGCGTCTTGTCAGAAAATAACAGGTTCTGATTTTACTGAAGGCGTCAGTTTGTGCAGCAGTCGTGCTAAAACTACAACACATCAATCTGAGGAGGATGAAGTGGAGATGGGGGGGGGAAAAAAGTTTGGTTTTGAATTATTGGATGAAGTTCTTCTGAGTGTGTGGTTCTAACCCAAGCATTGTGTTCTCATTGTCATGAATTAGGAAACCAGGTGAAAGGCCCCTTCTCACCACCCACTCCACCCCCACCCTGAAACTTCCCCATCCGTCTGTTTTTGTACCACCTCACCCCTCCTTTCCCCCCTCTCTCCACCCATGTCAGACCTTTCCTCTTAAAACCTCCAAAGCCTTCCACTTTCACTGTCCAGGCTCTTCTCTTTAGTCTCCCCTCTGTTTGAATCTGACAAGACCCTCACTCTTATCTGAACACACACGCTCTATGGGAGCTCACAAGAGGCTCCTGGCGGCGGCGGTCGCTCTGCTTTGCATCTTGGCTCCAGGTACTTCACTCACACTCATCTTTCAGCCTTTTTGTTTCCAGTGGACAGGACGCACTCACTGTTTACCCATCTGCAGTTTGCGGAGCTGAGGGATGCGGTGGTTTCAGACATCTGGAGAACGGACAGACGTTTTTCCGTTACGGTGGACTGCTGGTGATCTTCCGTTGTCACCCTGGCTACAAGCTCCACGGACATAAAACCAACAGCTGTGTGTCTGGACACTGGTCCCGAGAGCCTCCAGTCTGTGTTGGTAAGGCTCCTCTCAGTCTGCTTGTATGGAAACCTCATTAGAGTTTCTGTATTTTAGTATGTTTTTCTTAGCAGTTTCCTTGAGTCGATAGTGTAAAAGAGAAATCATCAATGAAAAGAGGGTGGAAAATAATATGACTCCCAGTATCTTAAACCCCATGGTAAAAAGGGCATCACCGCAGTTTCCATGATGAACTAAGTGGGGAAGAACAGATTAAAACAAACTAAACCTGGGAACAGAATGAACCATGTAAGTGAAAGAGGAGTCAGACAAATGTCAATTAATGACCTATTTTTTTAATTTATTTTTATTTTTGCTGTAACCTGTCCTTTAGGTACTGGCTGCTCCAGCCCAGGTCGTCTCATACATGGGACGAGCAGCGTGAATGACGACGGCTCCTGGTCAGTGTTCAGCTGTGACAGTGGCTTTAAACTCCACGGATCCTCAATGTTGTTTTGTAAGGGTCGTACTTGGAACGACACAAAGCCGGTGTGCAGAGGTCAGCGTGTGCTTCACGTCCTCCGTCCTCTGTCATTTTCTGCAGCGGTCCCCGACCTTCATGACTTCATGGATCAGTTTAATGTGTGACTATATTTTAACAGACTGGCCTTTAAATTGTGGTGGATAAATACAACAAAATAAATTGATAGGACCCGCATAAAAACTGGTATTTAGTAAATATAATAATAATTGTTAATAATATAAAAATATATAAATTAATATAACATAATAAATCAGATACAATAAATAAACATTTATATATATTATATAAATGTGTATAAAATATAATAGTATAAAAAATAATAAATATGAAAATAACTGTGTATTTAACTTTATTTGCAGTAACATCACTACAATAACAAGAGTATTGGCCTCTCTTTTACCAAAGAAACTTTATAAAGAGATTTGTTTTGTGTTCATTTTTCCAGGTGGGGGATTTTGATTTAGTGCTAATGTATTATGGGTTAGAACAGCCGTTTGAAGAAGGTAGTGGATGTAGATAGCACGTCACCTGGACATGACAAACTAGACACCTAAATACGCTAGTATAAAAAACTAAAACATCACTCACAATCCCATAATAACTTAAATGGAAACAATGTAAGTTATGTATTCTTTCTGTGTGGCCTGGTATTGAGTGACCCAGTCTGGTACTGGACAGACAGTTTTAATAGATTTTTTTTTGGGGGGGGGGGGGGTGTGAATACTAGTTTTTCTTTATATCCTCAACAGTGTCCCCTGTGAGTGATGAAGTCTTCTGATTCTCTTCTCTGTCCTGCTGTCAGAGTTCGACATGATGCGCTCTAACCCGCAAAAGTCACACCACTCCCAGGACCCCCACACTGCCGCTGCTCTGAAGACACCGCACAAGTCCCACTATGACCCTCACACTCACGCCGCCACCAAAGACCTAAACCCAAAATTCGGTTTCGAGACGCATCAAAAAGCTAAAGTTCTCCTCGAGAACATGATCCAGGCGGTCCACCCCAGAGCTCAGGACATACATGAACCCCAGCGTGGACCGGACGAGGAGACCGGAGGGCGTGTCTCAGACGCAAACGCTGCAACAGAAGAAGCAGACGGACAAAGTGGATTCACCCAGGAAACGCAGGTGCTGCTCACACCTGTTCCACCAGCGCCTTCGTCTGCTGCTGCTCTGTTGACGCAGCCGTCAGTGGCACAGACACAGGGGTCCGCATCTCCAACCGCCTCCTCTGTGACTTCACCCCTCCATCACTGGAAACCTGAAAAACCCCCAACACCTGGTCATGATGTGACATCTTCAGAGACAGGAAGTCAGTCTCCTGAAGCTGCGGATGAAGAGCAGGAGCCCCACACGGACTTCTGGTATCCTCTGGAGGCTCCCGTTTATCCTCTTCCTAACACGTCGCTCTCCACCTCGTCTCCTCCTTCCTCTTCTTCATCCACTTCCTCTAGTCCTGCCTCCAGCCCTCCAGATGCAGAACCAGTGCTCCACGCCACTTTCGATTCAACTATTCAACATCACAACACAAAGGTGAACCCCAGCACCGGACCTGCTCTGTTTTTCAGACGACCTGTGTGTCCATACCCCCCCGTACCCGCTCACGGTACCTTCTACTTCCGCAACATTGAGAATCCAGGTCCCGGAGAGTTCAGACATTACATCCAGTACGCCTGTTACCCTGGTTACACGCTGGCTCACGGAGATGTGCACAGCTACTGCCAGCAGGGGGCGGTCTGGAGCGGAGTCACACCTGTGTGTTTGGGTAGGTGACTTGACGTACTAACACACACACACACACACACACAGACAGGTAGACTGAAATGTGAGTGTGTTGGAGATTCCTCCACAGACAGGATGATGGAGACAGGGTCATGTTGGGTCGTGTCACTTTTTCTGAAAACTAACAACTAATGTTGAGCAGTTTTTACAACTGTGACTTTTTCCTCTAATTGTTACTTTCTCCTGATGTTTTATAAAGAGTACTTTTCCTGGTTTGACCAAAGAACATCTACTAAAACTGGAGGTGCTTATACTGTCCTCACATCTTTTTTTTAATTAGAGTTGTACTTCACTCCATCAGTAAATACTCTTTTTACTCCTCACTACATTTATCTGACAGGTTCAGCTACTTGTTATTTTCAAATATTTTTTACAACATATATGAAGGTTTTATAGTAATAAATTATTCTTTTCATAAGAAAGTACATCTAATTCATTCACGACTATTATTTAAAAATTATTTGGATCAGTTGTACTAATTTTACAAACTATTCATTTCATGAAAATAAACATTAGATACAGTCCCATTACAATAAGTTTAGTTACTAAGAAAATCATAGCACTACATTGGATACACGAGTAATAATACCACATACTGTATAACACCCACTGGGGATATTTTTATACACTTAACTTTCCATCCTAGGACACATATTATTCAGGTCTTTGTCCTTAAATGTGGTCTGGCTTACAAAACAGCAGTGGTAAATGTCATAATATAATATTTCAATCGACAAGTATCGATCCAATAAACATTTGATTTCATCTTTATTTTTTTTTACATATTTCTTTACATTATCTTTTAAAACCCTTACAAAATAATTCAGCATTTACTTTGTTTACTTTGTTTTGCTTAGATGTTTACCTATTGATGGGTTTTTTTTGCTGTTTTTTTTTTTCAAATTGTTAAAAATTGTTCTATCTCTAGATTACTTTATGCTGGTCTAAACAAATAATCACCCTAAATAAATAATCATCCTAAAACACAAATTACCATCTTGCCAATTACCATCATCTTTTAAACAAAAAAAAAAGTATTAATAAAAAATTACATTCATCCTTATTGACAGCAACTGACAAACATTTTTGTGTGTGATGTGTCTAGACATTTGTAATGTTTTACCGTTTGATGAATTAGACAAACGTAATACTTATCTTCAGTAAAGTTGATTTTTGGCTGTGTTATATTTTTCTTGGTAGACGATGGTGGTTATTCATGAGACTTATCTGTTGACTTCAGTGTGTCCTGACCATTATTAATGCTACACACTATACTGTGAAACTCATACGACACTATAACCAGTGAATGTTGTTTCATTGGTACTGGTTTATATCTGATACCTTCCCCTGAATTCATCTTCTCTTTTCCCACCACTCCATTTTTCTTGGATGTCTGTCTCCAGAGTTGACACCGTGCTCCGTTAACAACGGCGGCTGCTCCCAGCTGTGTGTTCACACCCAACACCATGACCAGGGCTCCAATGAGACCCAGATCAGGACCCGGTGTCTCTGCAGACCTGGATTCACTCTGCTGGACGATGGGCGAACGTGTCGAGGTGAACCCTTGTTGTGTTGTATTATTTATTTATTTATTTAGACTGGAGCTGTCAGAGCTTTTGGTGGAGCTGTAACATTCTTTGTGGTCGCCCCGGGCTCTTCCTCATAGCAACACAGTGTTCACTGAAGCATGTCATGGCACAGCAGGGAATAGCTTTCACATGTTTTATGTGTTGGACGTCTCGTAGCTCAGAGGCAAACGTAAACGAGCTGTGAAATTTACGGAACTACGATTGTATTGTAACACTTTGAAGACCGATAATTACAAAGTAAAAAAAGAAAAAAAAAGCATCGTCAGGTTGTTGTTCACAGGCACCCTATCATCTGTGGCAGCTATTAGTGCAGACTGTTAATGGGATTTTTTGTTAAAGTGCCATTAGTGTGGAGTTCAGTTGGCGGTCGCATTGTTTATGTGTCTGTTAACATCAATACTTAACTAGTTATAATTAATTCTATGGCAGAAAATGCTGACATATAAATATTCCCTATTTTCAAACTCAGTTTTTATTCCTTCACATTGTCTATAATCATACTTAATAAAAACTAGAGCTAGCTGTGAAAAAATATTAACTGAAATCATAATTAAAAAACTTTCAATACTACATTAATCAAATAAAAACAATTACGAACAATGCAATATCAGCTCAAATAAAATGTAAAACCAGCTTGGTTTTGTTTTGTCTGTGTGGTTGCTATATCACTCTAAATATGCAGAAATCCCTTTTTAAAGGAAAAAAAGCAAAATATAATGCAATAAAGTCCATTTATGCAACATGATACACCAAGTAATGCTTTTACAATATATTTATTTATTTAACAGGGACATCACACATTAATAAACATTTCTGTAAATGTGTCGGTTTTAGCATAAAAAAGCTCATTTTCAACCGTTGTCCCTGAGCCAGATGTATTATGCCATCATCCATAAAATTACAGACATTTTAAAAAGTAAGATTACGCCCACTAGTGACGTCACATACATAACACACACCATTAAATATTAATAAAAATATTAGCACACAAAGCACGAAAGAAACGAAAAAAAACCAAAAGGCACAACATGAGGACAGAAGAAAACATATAAACCAACATACAGCCTGCATCGGGAGCCCTGTAGGACTCTAGTGTGGACAATGTTGATGTAGTTTTAGCCGGTGTTTAAGTTCACTTTTGAAAGTGTTGTATGTGGCGCATTCTCTTGGTTTAATGTTTTGTTTTTTCCAGATTTTTAAAATAAAAACTATTAAAAAATGAATCCCTTCCTCCAAATAATGGTACTGAAATCTAAGCACAATATTATCCTGAGTGTCAGGTTTAGGACATGGTGTGTATAGTGTGTATTTGGAATCCACCAGGGAAACAGGGCTTTGACGTTGACATACAAGCTGGCGTCCTGCACATCCTTGTTTCCTGTCTGTGAAGAACAGGAAGTCAGGAAACATCTGCGTTGTGTTTAGCTCATTACGGCACCAACAGCAGGCACTCATGGAAACAGAGGCTGGAGATTCCAGTGTGATTCAAATCACTGAGGGAGACGACCAGCTTTCATCTCCTGCTCTGCTCTTTCATCTGCGTCCAGTCCAGACTCTTGTGTCTGTCAGATTTACTCTGTGTGTGTATGTGTGTGTGTGCGTGCACGCGTTTTATTGAACCCATGTAATTGCATTATTTCATGTGATTGTGCTTTTTGTGCCCTGTTGTTGTAGATGTGGATGAGTGTGTGGAGGGCCAGTCCCAGTGTCAGCACAGATGCATCAACACACTGGGTTCCTTTAAGTGCGCCTGTGACGACGGCTATCAATCGGCGCATAATCAGACATGCACAGGTGTAGCTGAGTGTAATAATACATCTGTGTCTGTTTCTGTTATCAGCTTATATTCACAGATGATTCTCTTTCCAGACGTGGACGAGTGCATGCTGCCCACAGGTGTGACAGGTTGTGTGTTTGGCTGCATCAACACTCCTGGGAGTTTCCACTGTCGGTGTCCTGTTGGTTATAGCCTTCAGTCTGCAGAAGGCCACTGCCAAGGTTGGCAAATGCTTTTTAATCTCATCATTTACCTAATTTTTTTTTTTTTTACTGTAGACATAGCTGGGCCTATGCTTATATTCATTATGTTGTCGACAATGTACTTTCACTGGCCACTTTATTAGGTACACCTTCCTTTTGTCTTGAGAACTTTTGTAACTCTGGAAGCATTCCGGAGAGATTTTGGTCTGTGTTGGCTGATGGTACGATGCAGTTACCGCTGATGCGGCCGCTGAATATCCATGATCCTTTGCATCACCAGTGTGCACACTTTTGATTGTATTCCATGCGACAATGTTCAGAATTTGACAGGTTATTCATAAAGACAAAGATATTTGACAGGTATTCATAAGGAGAATAAACAGAATATTCCATTTGTTTATTCAGAATTAGACTTAATGAGGACATGGAGGGTGTGTGTTTGTGTGTGTGTGTGTGTGTGTGTGTGTGTGTGTGCATGCATGTATGTAAGTGTATATATATGTAAAACGTCTGTCAAAGATAGCACTAATAAGTCTACAAAGAAAAAATCTGATGAAAACATAGATTGCAATAGTGTTTAGACATTTCAGCTTAGAATGGAAATGTAATGAATGAGGATATCAACAGGGTTTTGAACGTGAGTAAATGTAGAAAACAGACCATTTAAAGAGCGTCAGCGAAGGGAAGTGGGGAGCAATCACACAGTGGAACATCTGCTACCAATGGAGAATTTTGAATACATGCTGTATTGCTAATTACAGCTGCATGTAAACAGGCATATTAGTGATGTTCTATTTTTTCTTTTACCATGTAAATAAATCTGTGTGAAGTTTGTCTTTGACAGAATAAGAGGAAAACTGAAGTTTCATATACACATGTAAACATCAGTGAATCGTCTTATCCCCCCCTTCTTCTCTCTTCCTCTCCTCCTTTCCTCTCCCCTCCCGCTCTTCTCCTCTTTCTTTCCTGTCCTCTCCTTTCGTCTCATCTCCTCTCCCTTCATCTCCTCTCCTCTCAGATACAGATGAGTGTGCTGTTAATGATGGCTTGGGTCCATGTTCAGAGCAGTGTGTGAACTCACCTGGATCTTACCGATGCTCTTGTGTGTATGGACACACCTTGGCAGGCGATGGACACACCTGTGTGGCAGAGTGTCCTTCTGGGTACAAGAAACAACCAACGGCTGACAATTCAACATCACAGACTATGAAGGAGGAGTGTGTAGGTGCGTGAGGAGCATGTTTGTCCTAATGCAGAAATCAACAAAGGCTTTGTCTGGTGAACATGTCTGACTGTCGACACACAGATATAAACGAGTGTGAGGAGGAAAGGTGTGAGTGGCAGTGTGTGAATCTGCCAGGCTCTTACCACTGCATCTGTCCCAGAGGATACACACTGCAAAGAGACGGCCGACGCTGCAAAGGTCAGAAATGGAACACACACACACACACACATCTGGAATTTGCATGGTGTAGGTCTGAGGAATGAGAATGATGTTCAAATATGAATTGTTTTTACAATAATATTACAACTCATACAACAAAAAATCACGACACCGTATAAAATATCTATGAAAACAGAATGCAATGATTTCCAATATTGGTTTTCATGTGTGCAAAGAGTTCTCCAGGTTTTCTGAATGTCTGAAGTTACACGAGATACCACAAATTATGAGATGTACAGTTCTTAAAATTTTACTTGAAGGAACATCTTCTGAGACTCTCTCAAAATTTGCAGAAGGCTGGTGACCTTTGTCCACCCTCTATACATTACTCTGGATAAAACCAATCCTGTACCTGCTACCAATTCACATAATGAGCTGATGAATTTTCCTCCAGCTCTTTCTTTTTAGCACCACATACCACAGCCTTTTGTGTTTCTGCCATCAAAATCAGAATGATTTTATTTCTGGTAATAATAAAAAGAGTCAGTTGCTTAATAAAGGGTTAAATACTAATGTGTATTTATAAGACATACTGCATTAAATCAAAAAAAGAAATTGATCCAAAAAAAAAAAAAAAATAGGCACAATAGGCACTGAATCCCAACACAGGCTATGCTTGTTTTTGTTTGTTAGTTACTGTATGTCAGTTACCAGTTGTCTATAAACACAGGAGGAGGCAAGTGTCTCAAAAACGTTGAAAGGCTCCGACTGCATGTATGAACCTCTACTTCTGCATTTCCACTGAGTCAGTGTTCTTTCTCCTCCAGATATAAATGAATGCAATCGTAAAAACGGAGGGTGTTCCCACCTGTGTATCAATCAGAGAGGTACGTATAAATGTGCCTGCCCGCCCTCCCATCACCTTTCCCCCTACAGCTGGAAGAAATGTGTAGCAAGACAGCCATGAAGAATAAATACTAAAGTGACTGGACCATAAACTGAGTATCTCAGATAAAGACACAAAGAATCTAGAATAAAGGTAAAATATTTAGAGGCTTCATAAAATGCAGTAATGTAATTCACTTATGAGAAAGAAGGATCCGTGTGCAGAATAAACCCATGGAAAAATGTAGTCCACATATGGTCTATTGATCCATTATTGATTATAAAGAAACATGGCAGTTGGCAAATTATTTTATTTTTGTAAAAACATGCCGTATATTTTATTCTGTTAGTATATCATCCAGTGTATTGCAGAAATAAAATAATTCATTTGTCATTTACAGTATTAAAGTGTGTTTTTAGATAAAGGTTAACATTTATTTTATGCATCAACATTTGACCATTTCCATCAACTTTTCACACATAAAACAAAGCTTCAGCATCTACGCCTCACAAGACCCTCTTCAACACCAGTACTGGGGAGAAGGGAGTTACATGGAGTTTATGCGCTTTTCTTATCGTTCGACTACATTCAGATTTACATAAAGATCTTTTGTTTGTAATTGTGTACTGATGTTACCAACACCCCGACACTGATCCACATACTCAAGACTTTGCTACTTTACAGATTTCTGTCTTTACATGCTCTGTTCCCTCACTTCACACACATACAGTACACATTTTAGTATAAATATACTGTTTTTACTTTATATATTGAGTAAATATAAAAAATCTATTTTTCTGAACAGCCTTACACTAATATATACTGGCTTTAAGCTAAGTTAAACATAATTTATAAATTATCTTCACACGATAGATCGTTGACACATCGATACATAAGTTGTATATATGCATACAGTCCAACACAGACACAGTGATCGTCATTCAGTCTACAAAAACACAAGACACACAACATGACGTCATCACATTTAGCATTCAGAGGAAACTACAACTCCTCTACAGACATATACAGGCAGCATTAACACACAAATACATCAAGTACAGTTTAGTATCATCATACAATGCATTAACCGCTGCCTGGAAGGTTTCAGAGGCAGATGTGTTGACAAAGATGTATGAAATTCTTGTGTTATTTTCCCAATGTTTTTAAAACATGAATACAAAAATAACACTGGAACGACAAGGTAGATAAACTTAAATCATCTAAATATTTGACAGCTACCAAACTAAGTAGATGATAATGCATGTACTATAGTAATTTAGAAAACAACACTCAACTATTCTTGCATGTAACACTCAACACTAATGCATACTAACCTCTATGTCTTATATATATATATATAATGCTTCTTTGAAACCTGGTAACCATGCAATGAGCAGCATGTTAAAGTAATAAATAACTTCACAGTGTAGGCTCACACATAAAATTAACTCTTACCTGAATCAGCTGCCAAGGCATGAACATTTTACATGACAGTTATGGAATTAAGTGATGAGCAAAACACTTGAAGAAGCACCAGTGGAATCATATGAGCTGTAATTGATGAGCGCTGTTGCCTTTGGCCAGTGGTTCAGTTTGGTTTCACCTCATGTGTTCAGGTGTTCAGTAGCGTTGAATGGAAGCTTTTCATTGCATCAAACAGCTGGAACTTGGCAGGAAGTCATGCACATAGGTAACGGCTGCCTTGGACAGATAGGTCATGGTGCCGTAGCTGCCGCTGGGGGCGCTGTCGTAGAAGAAGTTACAAATGCCTGTGGCTGGATCCTTCTCCAGGAAGTAATCGCAGGCACTGAGGGATTTCTGTTGATGAAGAGATGAAATGAAGTCAAGCACATAGACATGGGTAATATTGAGTGACAACTAGATCTGTCACAAGTATTACATAATAATCAGGATTATTTGACATATCTAAACATTTTATCATGACTGTCACATCATAGGCTACTCCTCTCTCCTCCTAGAGTGGTGATAAAACACAGAAGGCCTTCAATAGAGCCAGTGTTTGTCTCTGCTGGGATTTCAAGTTAAGGGGAAATTAACATTGATCAGCCCAGAGTCCATTCAGGAAGCGCAGAAGATATAAAAACAACTCACTCTCATGAACTAAAAACACAACACGATGTATTTCCACATGATTATACATCAATAAAAGCACTTTATACTCATTTCTGCTTCTAGATCACCCTAAATTCCTTTCAACCTTATACCCTGGTCCTCTAATTTCTGAGTCAGTACCTGGTCATTGACGAAGAGGTCATTGGCCAAATGTAAGATGTGGTCTACATGGATGATTCCACCGATGCTGTCCACGTCCACATCAGCTATCATACCCAGAACCATCACCGTCTCTACCAGCAGCTGCCTGTACTCTGGCTGAGGGACGTGGTTCAGGACCGACTCCACCTGAACTGCAAACTTTATCTCTCCTGCCGTCATCTACGAAGAGAAATCAGACACGGATAGGAGTAAAAAAATAAATAAAAAGAGAAACCTCCTAAAGATGAAAGATGGGAGTTTTCATTTGTTAACACCTCTCTAGTGGTAGATGATGGTAGCACGTAACCGTCCATAGACAGTCCGTGGCACTTCTGCAGGATCTTCCAGACCTTCTGGTAAAAACCCATGGGTACCCTGTTAATGGCTCCATCCAGTCTGCGTCTCCTCAGCCACTGGCCCTGCCTGTCCTCCCAGTGCAGCTGCCCATCACCTGGACCAGGACCCACTGGGGACAGGATCCCACTGGGGGTGGAGGGGCTGCTGCAGCGCTGTAACACGCATACAGGAGGAACCGTTAGACCAGTCTTGGATACTGTGAGTACATATACTGTGTGGTTGAACAAGTCGCTCATTTTCAATCTAATTTCCATTTTACTGTATATCACACCTATGAGCAGTGTCATGCATCTGATTCAAATTAAAATCCAAGAAAATATTTTACATATTGAGTCACTGTATACTTTACCATAAACTAAAAACCGAAAATGTATCTTAGAATGCATCTTGAAACCAAGTCATGCATATAACAATACAACATATGTCACAAGACAAACTAAAGGCTGGTGTGAGATAAATATAAATATATATATATATATATATATATATATTCAATATTCTACTACAATACATGTATTCAACTGAGATTAAGCTTTAATTAATTTAGGAGTTTTTGTCATTTCATTGATCTGTGTTAATTGGTGTTTTCTGGGATTAACTAAATTGAAGTATGCTAAAAGAAAAAACTTTCAGCTTCGTCAATAAAGCAACACATCTGGAAGAAAGATACTAGTGCCAATAGTTAATATATGACCTTTCTGAAAAATGCCTTTAGAATGTCTTGGCTCTGTGTGAGGATATATTCCACATCTGTTACACCAAACCAAGTCAATGTCAAGCAGATGAGGTGAGATGGGTTACCGTGGAGCGAGGAGATGTGACAGTGCTACTCATGGAAAGTCCACCACTGAAGATCTACACACGGATATATGGACATGACGGATGGAAAAGAGAATGGTTTGTGATGTCGCATGGAGCTCATATTGCAGATAAGATGATACCACAGCTTTACAAAATGTATTGAGCTCTGATTAAGCTTTATGAAATGATAAGAATTTAGGAAACACACAGTTCAATAAACAAAGAGCACGATTAAGTTATGAACAGGAGTGAATCAGACAGCTTTACCATGGTCTGGAAACTGTCAGATGTACAGTAGCTCATGACTATGCAGAAGAGCAGTACTTAACCCACAGAGACCCAAACATCCACCGGCGACAAAAGTATCTACTGGTCTATGAAGTTTAATACCTGCTGATCCACCAATCATATCAGTAGCTCCTTTTCAACGAGAGGAACTTTTCCAAGAACTTTGAGCATTACCATTAACTTTGAAAAACCCTGGATGATAAACAGTGATAAATCACTAAAGAAAGGTGAAATACAGTTAAAATTTCATTTGGGAATTGACACAAATTTAGCACTGGGTCTTGATGGGTTAATGTAACACACTCATACAGAAAACATCACCTTTACAGAAATAATTACTTGCAAACGTAGCATGGTATGTTCTCCTGTAGAAATGACAACAGGGATGAAGTAAAAGTTGTTCCGGCTATGGATGACCAAGTGTTAAGAGCCAGCAGATGGTTTATGAGTCCGGTTTATGAATCTGGTTTAACCGGCGGATTTGTTACTTAGACTGAAGTTAAACAGAAACCACATGCTAAATGTTATCAAAGCCAACCCACACTGAGAGGCCGGGAGTCATCCAGCTGCAACCAGAAGCAGGGACACAGTTAGGACCTAAACTAGAGAGGCTGCACTGATTCTGGACGTTACGCTGTGTGTCGTACCTGCTTGATCTCACTCTTCAGCTTGTGTATTCCTGTGCGTTCAGTCTTTGTGGCTCCGGTGTGTCCCAGTTCATGAATAGAGATGGCAGGACTGGTGGCTGTGGACTGAATAGGACGCACTGATGGACAGAGATACAGAGAAGAGAAGATAAAAGCCTCCACTTTGAATGGAGAACACCATTTAAGATCCAGAAATAGGTAATGATATCTGTGATTATTGATGATGGCTGATGTGGTTACTATTCTAATCAACAGAGAGCGGTGACTTTGCAGCGCTTCCACCAGATACAGTATATCAATATTAGGAATATAATATATAAGAAACAAATCAAATGATCAAACAAGACATGGAAGTATAAAACTCATTCCAACATTTAGGCACTGTATAAAATGTAAATATCAGCAGGACTGTGGTTAAAAGAAAAAATGTTGCACAGTGGAAAACTTAGCCAAAACCTAGCCTTATGGAGATATAGACTTAGACTTCCTTTATTGTCATTACACAGACACACACAATGAGTCTGGTAACGAAATGTCATAGATTGTCAGCTGATAACACAAATAAATATGGAAATATAAAAGTGCACAGTTACTGAAATGAATCCAAAGCCAAGAGTAACTGCAGTGTAAATATGACAACACACACAGTCAATAATAAATAAGAATAAA
>JAPTHA010000018.1:17214510-17224937 GCA_029814585.1 Gymnapogon annona | reverse complement strand
TGTCTTATATGTGCTGCTGTAACCTGAAATTTCCCCATAGGGGACTAATAAAGGGATCTAATCTAATCTAATCTAATTGGGAGACAAGTAAAGAGACCTCGATGTTGATAGTTTTGTTTTAGTCCAATTTAAACACATCAGTGATGAGTTCTTTCTGCTTTTTCTCTTCTGGGGTCGCGACAGCGAATCCAATTCGCATTTGATTTGGCAGGAGTTTTTACGTCGGATGCCCTTCCTGACACAACCCTTGTATTTATCCAGGCTTGGGGCCGGCACAATGAGACATTGAGGCTACAGTTGTAGGCATCAGCGTGAAGGGTCTTGCCCAAGGACCCACATTGGACGCTCATCCCGGGTCCCCATATGCACCATCCAGGCGCTAATTTAAACACATCAGTAACTACATACCCACGTTACACTTAATAAATTAAGAGAAAATCACATCATTACAATAATTTCCCAAGAGGTAAAGATCTTTGATTCCAGTTTTATGTTCAACTGTGAAATTAAAGTATGCAATTATATTGTGAATAATAACTAAAGAATAATGTGAAATGCAGGTGAATTATGATTGAATTTATTCTTTCCTCTGCAGGTCAAAACGTGCGTCATTGTGTCAACACGTGGGAACTATAGATGCGAATGCCGTGGGGTCTCTCACACACTGGTGTTAGTGACCATGGCCATTCGGATTCATTTCGATGAGAAAACTACGAGAAAACAGAGCAAAACTTCAGCCTTATACAAATACGAAACTAACCTTGCCTGTAAGGAATGACGTAGCGAATAACGGAACCTTTGGTCCAATCAAATATCGCCGCTGAGGCTGACTCAGCCAATCACAGAGGTGCTACTTTTATCGTTGTGTCGCCGTCAACCACTGTCTGCTAGCTAGTGTAGCATCTAGCTGGCTGAGAGGCTAACCTTCAGCAGCACACAAATACTTCTTCACACCCTTTGCTATGTGTGTGGCTTGAAATTCCCAAAGTTACTAGTTGTCCACGAGGTTATAAGTCGAAGATCCGGTTGAAGGTAAAGACTCGTGTTTACTTCTCTAATCGGTTGTAGCTAGCTAAGCGTCGCAGGAGGGGGCGCAAAATGACACTAAACATGTTGATGATAATTTCGGGCTATTTGGCATTGATCGCAGATACAATCTAATGAAACTCTGTGCACCCCCCCAAGCTATTCGCGTGTGTAATCAGACACGCCGTTAATAAATCCGATTATATAATTTGGTCCTGTTACTCTCAAAAGTGCTGCCTCTCCAGTTTGGGCGTTTCATTCTGTATTCTTCCACAAGGGATGAAATTAACTTTCTCATGATTAAAAAATGTACCCCATATCGTGTACCCCGTCATATCGTTATCTTTGTCGCTTTCTTCAATTTGTTTTTTGTCCAAACCTTTTATTTCTATCCTACTTGTGCCTCAGTGTCAAAACACACCATTTCATGCGTCTTTTTTTTCGTCTTCATGCGTAACTCGGATGTGAACTTCCTCCTCAGATGCAGTTCATGCTGTTGTTCAGTCGACAGGGAAAACTGCGGCTGCAGAAATGGTATGTACCGCTGTCTGACAAGGAGAGGAAGAAGATCTCCAGAGACCTGGTTCAGACAATACTGGCCAGGAAGCCCAAGATGTGCAGCTTTTTGGAGTGGAGGGACCTTAAGATAGTCTACAAGAGGTGGGTGAATGAGGGGCAGTAAACCTACAGACTCTCTTAACTAGTATTTACAGGAGATTTCTGTTTACACAGACATCCGTGCTGTTAAGTTTACATAAACAGACATTATTGTGCATCCAGCCACTGTCCACAGTAGTGAGTGGTCATAGTGGCCAATAGTAACCGTTCAACAAAATAACTGTTCAAAGTTGAAGAAATGTGCAAACTCTGGTCAAATAAAGACACTGATACTATGATTGTAAAGTAGTGGAAAAAAACACCTACATGCAGATTCAGTACAAGTAATGAAATGGATAAATTTGCATGAGGTTGTTCAACTTAAGACTTTAAATAAATAAATATGCAAACTCTGGTCAAATAGACACTGATACTATCATTGTAAAGTAGTGGGAAAACCCCGCACCTACATGCAGATTTAGTACAAGTAATGAAATGGACAAATTTGCATGATGGTTGTTTAACTTAAGACTTTAAATCATTTCTTTATGACTGCTTACTCCCTCTATATTCTCTATCTAAACAAACCGTTACAAACAAGTCATGTCCTGCTTCAAAGTCATTTTACCTGGAGTGAATTTTATTATCATTCTGCTGAAAATCTGAAAAATGAGTGATGCCCCATTTTAACAAGAGCAGACCACTTAAAATGTTCTATACTACTACGTCTTCAACAGAAAGGAATAACAGTGGTTTTCAATCAAAAATCCATTCTTTGTAAAGGTATGATTGAGACCAGTTAATTTAGTGAAATTTTGAGATTTTTTTTGGTGTTTTGATCTTGCCTTCTGGTGCGTAGAGAAAGCCAGCAACACCCCCTCTCTAATAACAGTTGGACAATGGAGGACTATGATCCAAATGTACAAGGAGTGCCTGGTGTGTTATAAAAATACAAATCGTTGCAGTCACTGAAAGAAAACGAACAAACACAAACAAACAACGAAACAGCCAACCGACTGGAACATGCTACTACAGTATTTTAGAATATTTTCTTGTGTAACAATGATCATGACGCACTGGTATACACGGTGGAAATCAGCACAATAAATGTAGTACCTGTGAAGGTGTTGATGACAGTTAATTAGAATGTTTGGATATTCAAGATTAATTCTCTGAAAATCATAGTTTGAAATTAGAAATGAAAGTGATCCATTATTATTCCTTGAAATAAATGTACTGCTTTTTATTGTCCTGTGTGTGTGTGTGTTATAGGTATGCCAGCCTGTATTTCTGCTGTGCAGTGGAGGATCAGGATAATGAACTTATCACCCTGGAGATCATCCACAGATACGTGGAGCTGCTGGACAAGTATTTTGGCAGCGTGAGTCTTGACACATTTAACATGCTCCTGGATTTTCTGGGTGAAAAATGTTGACCTGAGAGGATCTCTGACATGTTGTCGTTGTGTGTGTCACAGGTGTGTGAGCTGGATATTATCTTCAACTTTGAAAAGGCCTACTTCATCCTGGATGAGTTCCTGCTGGGCGGAGAGGCTCAGGAGACATCCAAGAAGAATGTGCTGAAAGCAATTGAGCAAGCTGATCTGCTACAAGAGGTACACATGTACACACACACACACACACACACACCTTCAGCACCAGATTGTTCAACCCAGAGCAGTTGTGATTATTCAGTTTAATCAACCGTCATGAACATGAAGATAGTCAGGCATACGTGACTCTAAAACATTGAATATCTACATATATTCACATCTGACTGTGAAACCAGAAAATGTTGATACAACTTTTATCTAAAACAGTCAACAAATGTTTGTTTTTCCCCCAAGGCTAAGAATAGCCACTAGTATCAAGGACAGCAATTCATATTTGGCCTCAACAAATCGGAGAATACAAAAACTAACACAAAAGTATGTCAAAATGCCCACAAGTATACAATGAATCAAAATAGTCTTTCCAGCATTGTTATAAACTGTAAAAAAAAAAAAAAAATCTGGGGAGCTTCCTGCAGAGTTTAAGGACTTGCAAAACATTACAACCCAGGTCCTCTAAGAGAAGCAGTGCACTGATTTTTACAGATGTAGCAGGAGCCGTTTATACAATGGAAATGAAATAAATGTCTCTACACCTGTACATGTTGCACTCTTAGTGAGTTTGAGTCAACGTGCGAAAATAGCCCCCCAAAGGTATAGCGAAAGTAAATAAACATAACAAAGACAACTCCACACAGACAAAGGGGATTGTACGACGGCCAGATACATTCAGAATGCAACTGGAAAAGTTATTGTAATGTTATTTTCATTAGTTTTCTCAAAGCATATAAGGTGGATAGTTTTAATGAATAACAAGTTTTGAAAAGTCATATTCTGTTCTGGAAAAAAATGTGACTTGTCCATAATTGTGACAATATCAAACCCCTCGATCAACACTTAATAATCTTCAATATAAGATCTGATCATCTGCAAGACAAACATCAGTCAACTCCTAAAGTCAGTGCATAACTTATTTTGCTCGTATATGCCTCTCATTTTCTTGCACTGGTTCAAACAAGTCAATGCAGACCAGCACGTTTGTGTCTAGATGAAGTCATTTGCAGATGACTACAGGAGAAGTGCTTTGTGGTGTATTTTTATCCAAGCATGCAGCGCTATTGTTGTTATAGCACGGCTGGCTGTACAGGCCTGAGACCAGTTTAACCCGTAGAGTTCAGGCCCTCATCATGTATTTAATTACCAACAGTTCTGTTCATGTTATGTGGAAGATACCTCAATACTTCTGTTCCTCTTTCACCCACAGGAGGCCGAGGCACCACGAAGTGTTTTAGAGGAAATTGGGCTGACATAGATCACCATGCCGCCTCGCAGTTCCCCTTTCTCCCGCATTCAGATCTGGAATGTTTCATCTCTACCCCATCTCCTCCTAGTCCCGATGTCAGTGTTGTATCACCATCTATGTACTGTATGATGCTGTACCGTATTCTCCTGTACTGTCCGTTACCGTGGTGCCAATGGTGGTGTTGATGTGTCTTCTGTGTAAACTCCCCTCACTGTATTCTGCAGCACGATTACCCGCTCCCTTAACTTCTGAAAAAGCTCCACAGACAACAATGTAGCGATGGCATTTGACATTTCAACTCCAGCATCGTGTTCTACCCACTCACTGATCGCAGACGTGTGTGCCGTTTGGCTTAGAGAACTTTTTAAGCACGTACACTGTTGAAACTTTTTATACATGGGGGGGAAACTCAACCCACTGAATAAATAAAACCAAGCACCCGCAATCAGTATCAGTGTAGACATTTGTGTTTGGTGAATCTCCTGCAGAAATTTCACTGTGTTCAGTTTCTTTTTGCTTCACGTTAGCTGTTTCTGTGTGATGTTTGACGTCATCTAGTCATCGTTTTGTTGCGCTTTTTTTCCTAATTAAAAATGTCTTTATTGGCCTCTGGAGATTAAGCTTAGGTCCTTCCCTCTCTCAGTCTTAACAAGTCAGGACAAGATACCGACACGACTTCAGAAACAATATTTTATGCATTGAGAGACTTCAGCTTATTCTTAAAGACTAACATTTATGACCAAAGAACACTGTGTTTTCCTGTCTCTATAGCATCTATTAATGGCAAACATGGCAGAAAAGGGATTTCAAACAGCAAGATGTTTCACATGGAGGTTATTTGGCCAGTATTTCAGTATTATATAATTCCAGTCAATCTGAAGCCTGGAGACAATTGAAAGTTTCTTTGCATCGTAGGAGTTGGGTATTAACTGCACATATCAGGGTTTTTCATTACTCTTTTCTTCAATGGGGCAAGAAACAAGCCGACAATACATCCTCACTGTGCTGTGTTGTAGGAGTTTTTGTTGAATATCCATCACTGAACCAGTTTTATGTTCGGTTTGTGCAAAATAAATCACATAATTTTGTATTAAACACTGCCAACACATTTGCCAACATTTTCTTATATTGGAAAGATATTAACAATAAATGTATTGGAAAAGTGAACCTGCTTATGGATGTTTGTAGTTTTGTTCTTGTAAGAATGTGTTGCCCTGGTTGAAACAGACATAATAGTAGCATCAGTAGCATATTTACCATCGGTACCACACTGGTAAGGGGTTATTCATTTATATTCACAGATATAGCAGGAGGAAATACAGGAGCAAAGACTGGACTGTGAATGCTGCTAGGAAGTAGTGAGCTTATCATTTTCACCGGGCTCAGATTCTACCTGTGTGTCAGGACAGTCTCTTGTTCCTTCTGGAATGTTCTTGCCATCTCTGTCATCCCCTCCCTGCTGCTGCTCTGCTTCCTTTATCTCTGGACTTGAAGGATTGTCCTTGTCAGACTCTCCAGATGAAGTTGTCCCCTCGTCTCTTTTCTTCTTGGGTTTCTTCTTACTCTTTTTCTTGCTCTTTTTGGAGTGTTTGTGACGTCGATGCTTGCTGCTATCATCTTTAGGGGTTTTCTCCTTTTTCTCGTCTTTCTTGTGGTTCCGGTTTCTGCTCCTTCCTGAGCTGTCGCTGTCCTCCCCACCACTGTCTCTCCCTTCACTGACACTTCTGTTCTTGTACTCCCTGTCTGTGTCTCTGCTCCTCTTCCTCCGTCTGTCTCTGTCTCTACTTCGACTCCTCGACTTGTCTCTGCTTCTGCTGCGGTGCCTGGCTCTGCTCCTTTCGCTGTATCTGGACCTTGACCCGCGCTGGTTGTCCCTCTGCTGTTGGGATGTCCTCCTGTCTCTGCTCCTGCTCCTCCATCGCTCTCCCTCTGCTCTGTTGTGGGATCTCTCTGACCTTGGTGGGCTTCTGCTGCTGCGACGCTGCCTCCATGACCTATCTCCGTATCGCTCCGAGTGCCATCCGTCTCTACGGCTTCTCCTGATGCTGGCTTCCGGTGACAATTGCAGGTCTCTGTCCGCTTCCCAGAACTCATTACCGGGGTTCCGAAAGACGTGCAGAAAGTTACAGTGTTTCCCTTTAGGACACTTCTGTCTGTCAAATAAGCCTTAAAAGAAAAGAAGGTTAATGTAAGTCAACCTGACAGCAGAAGGTGAACCTCTGTTGAAGTATTTCTGCTCCACTCACCACATATTGCATTCTTCCACCGTGTCACAGGACAAAATTCACAATGGAGCTGACGGCCTGCATACCACCTGCCATTAAACTTGATGAATGCCTCTTTGCACTGCTCCTCCCTGCACCGCAGCAAGAAAGGAAGGGTCATTTTCAGATTTCTATTTTTTTTAAATTGGGGTGATCAATTACATTGAACACATTTTATTAGCAGGAATATTGTGATCAACAAGCATCAAATGAATGTAACAATAAACTAGAACAGCTATATAAATCAAAAGAAAAAAAAGAACATGTAGATATACAGTTCCTTGCAAATGTTTTAAGCCACATTAGGTTTGATTAGATTAGATTGCTTTATTCGTCCCACTTGGGGAAATTTCCAATTTTTGTTGTTTTACCTAGAGTACAATAATATATTATAAGGCACAAATGCATTTCCCAGTCTTTTAAATAAGATATTCTATGCAAACAGTATGAAATTTAATTGAGGCAATCTTCTTGTGTTTCACATCAGATTTCATTCAATATGTTTCTTATTGTTGGGGTGACAGGTCATGGGAAAAGCGATTACATTAAATATTTTAGTGAGTTTTTACGGCTGTACACAATATTTCCCTCTATGTTGTGTTTCATTAGACTGAGAAAAAAAAGACATTTTGGTCATTACAACAAAGCCGTAGGCTTCTGTGCCGTTTTTATATATATATATATATAAAAAAAAGGAGTCAGGGTCTCATTAAGGACAGAGGGATTAAAAAAACAGGAAAAGCAAAGAATTGTCACAGAAAATAGTCAGTGTTCAAAAACCAAGCAGTGCCCCCCCTCCCCAAACAATGCCAGAAAAAATATCCAAAATATCCAATGACCTTGTAGGTTATAAATAATTTTATACTGCAAGTCTTTTTGCTTTTCCTGTCTTAAATCATCTAAATCCTTGAAGTAGATAAAATATCAAACAAGCTGTAATCCTTACGTGTCAAACTGAATGTAAACATTTCCTCTCAAATGTGACTCATAATTGCAGCTAACCTATAAAAAAAGAGGAAAAAGGATGGTAGTGGTTAACAACAAAAAACATTTTAGTCTCACATTTCTTATTTTAATTTCATACCAAGTCTTCTGAATTCAATGTCACTTGTTAGTCGAGTACGTCCTACCTTGAACTGCACCACCTTCCCAACACTCCTGAACTCCGGCAGCACGTCGTGGTAGAAGTCAAGGAAGTGCTCCTGCAGGTCCTCCTCACTGTGTTCCAGCCCAGCATCCATTTCGTAATCATCTCGACGTGACTGCTCCATGCCAAACGTTATAAACATACTTCGGATCATCAGAGTCGGGCTGCTGGTGGGATAATCGTGCCTCCGGGAACATCTGGCAGAAGAGACAGAAGATGGAAAACCTGTGATTCATACACAACTATACAGGAACTGGTGGGTTTGTTTTTCCAAAAGAAGTGAAGGGGCACCTGTCTCCGAATCGGCAAGCACCAGTCTTAAGGAAGAATGGACAGTTGGCTACGTCGCGCTCTGTGCCGTAGTTCTCCGAGTTCTCTGTCACTGGAGCTTCAGGATTCATCCACGGCCCTCCATTTTCTAACTGAAAGTGAAAACATGACCAAATATGTCAAACATAATGTATTACTACACACTGACCACTAGAACCAAGATGTGGGTGAATTTTCATAATTACAATCAAGAACATCTGTCTTCAAACCTGATCACAGGAGTTTTTAAAGGAGCTACATCACAAGAACTGTTCCCCAAGGTTTTGTCACTTCATCACTTTCAGACCAAGACCCAGGTATGCAGAGGACGACAGTCACTGTACTCATCGTTTGATCTTTATCTAAAATGTTAACTAACCTCGTGGTCATTTACAGTCTGTTATTTCTGAAAGAAACCGCGCTGGTGAACTCTGATATTTTGACCAAGTGTATATTTTATTTATATTCTTCTGTACATGTATTTGCATATTTCAAAATTTAGATCTATATAGTATATCTTTCCTGGGATTCAGAAAACAGATTTTTCTTGGCGAGAAAAGAAAATCATCTTTGACCACTTGACCCTACAGTTGTTGATAGATAGTGAACATTTCAAAAGGAACAACATTTTATGAGTGTTTTTACCTGACTTTCAGCTTCATCCAACCGTTTCTGAACAGCCTCCTACAAATGGTGCAAAGACATGGCTGGTAAAAATGTGCAGAGGTCAACAAACAGTAGCATATCTGTCCACGGTGTGTTAAGACCACATTGACAAGAGCTGTACGACTGGCATGTGGATATTTCTGAGCGTCTGAGAATAGTTTTCACATAAACAATTCACACCAAGTAAAAGATACATCCCGGTTGTGAGATCTGAAGGTGCTGGTAAGAGGTTTTCTCTTTGTATCTTAGTTAAGGAGTACGTCGGCTGCTTGTGCTACTCAGTCAAGGAAATTTTCAACAACAGTAGAAGACAAGGGCACATTTTTCCCAAAAAAAATACTGAGATGATGCAAAATAAGTCATTGGGAGCCAACAGCCCTGATGAGGCAGTACTAGACACTAAGTAAAAGAGGATATATTTCTCTTTCTTTCTTTCTTTCTATCCTCCTGGGGCCCATTTCACCTCTCTGTCTCGCTTCTCCTGCCGCTTCTTCTCTTCTTTTTCTTGCTCTCTTCTCTGCTGGGCCTCCCACTCCTCTTTTATCATTCGCTGAGAAAAACAGAAGGTTTTAAAAAAAGATTTAAAAAACAGCTTGGTTTATAGTTTGACAGGCAAAGTGAAAAACAGGAAGAGGAAGGATTCAAATGATGGTGGAGATGTGTGACACAGAAAAGTATAAAAGAATACACATAAGTCATACCTAAAAAAGCAATAACAACAAATAAAAATACTATAAAAGGCCATAAAAAACAAATATAGAAGGAATAAAATTGAAATTCCAATAAAAACACCAGATAAGCACTCGAATAGTGCAGACCTCCACCAAGGCAACATGCTGCTTTTCATCAATAGCACACAATACCCTTGAAATGGGTTACCTAACAACAGATAAATAGGGCCACATTGACATGGTGTCAAATGTCATGTGCAGAAATAGACGTGTCAGCTGAGAGGTTATTAAATTGAAAATTCCATAAAACAAATGTGGATCATCCCAAACTCTAATCACTTGTTCCTTGACCTATTTTCAAAATGTTATTAAAACCCATCCATAATTTTTGCGTAATGTTGCTAACAGACAGACAGACAAACCCTGGTGAATACATATAATAGAATAAATTGCGTCACTGACTCATAAAAGACCTGATTTCATTAAGGGTCCAAAAAAAATAAAAAAATGGATTTAGCTTTACATTGTAAAAAATCCTATGGCCAACATAAATGAACATCGCATCACCTCCTCCTCTTCTTTCCTTTTCTTCGCAGCTTCTTCCCTTTCACATTTGAGTTTAAACTCCTCCTGAGCAAGCCGCTCCCTTTCCAACCACTCCTCATGTAGCCGCTGTCTGAGAAAGCAAGTCAGAAATCATCTCAATGCTTCCACTGTACTGACTGAGCAGCAGTGTAAGGAAACTCTCAACTTTATAAACACACAGCTCTGGAATAACAATTGGACCACTGTGAAGTGCTCTTGTGCCTCTTCTTGGTGAAATCAGTTTGTAAAAAATGCCTGATTTGTTTATTTTGTCTTTCTTAATGATGCTGCTCTCACTGTTCTCCTCTTT
>JAPTHA010000018.1:17180412-17190842 GCA_029814585.1 Gymnapogon annona | reverse complement strand
TTAATAATCATTAATTAGCCAATAACTTAATATATAAGTTTGTTATTCATAATAATATGTATAGTATCAAATTTATTTGTGCTCAAATGTATTAGTGCACTCATAAATTTGATACTATACATATTATTATGAATAACAAACTTATATTGTCAAATAAATCATGAATGAATTCACCTTGTATTGTACTGAGAGAACAACTCAGCCTTATATTTCTCTTCAGCTTCTAACACTAGGATGTCACGACCTTTGAAAACTACGAAAGTGAAATTTCATCTGTGGCTATTTCAGTACAACTCTTGTATCCTGGCTGTCCATACAGTACTGTTAGATAACATTAGCATATTTTGGCCAGTAGCCTGTTAATTCAAACCCTTCCCTTATTCTCTGCCGCTCATCTGTTGGGTGAATATGCTCAGTAAAGGTGAAAACCTTTTGCTTTGTTCCTGTGAACACAGTCGTAGGCAGTCAGTGGGCGTTCACAGTTTCCAGTGACTCACAGTGCTCTGATTCCTTACTCTCCCGTACTCTGTGTCGTCAGATGGTGAAGCGGGTGTATAAGGGCATCCCCCTGCAGCTCAGAGGCCGAGCATGGGCCCTGATGCTGGACGTGGAAAGAGCCAAGAAGGACAACGAAGGAAAATATGAGGTTAACACCCCTGACTGAACCCAGTGCACTTATCTGGAGGCATTTAGACTGGACATATCATCACAAATAAAATGTGTGATTCTTAGACTTTTTGCTGAACAAAACACAATCATATCCAACACAAATGAGAAAATTAAAACCACTCTTATGATTTCTAGAGTGTAATCATCTGTCATCAGTAAATCATAAAGTTCTAACCTTAAACATTACCTCTAAGCTTCCAAACTACTAGTTCAATATCAGTGACTTACCTGCGGGTTGGATGATGAATGAATGAATGAATGAATGATCTGATCTAGTTGATGAATAGAAGTCTAGTCCGTTTAAAAAGAAGAGACGTTGACCAAAGTTCCCTATAGATTCAAAGCAAGAATAGAAATGGAAAACAAAAAAAAAGCTGAATCAAAAATCTTCTAAAACTAAAATAAAATAAAATAGAAATGTTTTCATGTTAAGTGTAATGGTGTCAAATGGCCTAAATTGTGTGTCACGTATCCACTTGTTAATAAGCCTTTTTCTTTTAGGTTTTATGCATGTTACGGGTGCATGATCCACACATTCTTTAGCCCCAAAAATTTGCTGACTTTTAAGACAACCAAAAGTTTGGAAGTGCTAAAGGCGAACTAATTTCTGTGCCACGTTATCAAATTCAAATCAAATGATCAAACATTTTCTGTATTATATCTGATCATGTTAGGACATTATTTATTTCCTTTCTGTAATTTAAAGAAGGTCATTGTGACGTGTGTATTTCCTGTCAGAAAATGAAGGAGCAGGCCAGACTCTACTCTTCTGAGATCAAGCAGATTGACCTGGACATCAACAGGACTTTCAGAAAACACATCATGTTCATGGATCGCTTTGGGGTCAAGTAAGTGTCACGCTGAGCAGATTTCATGCACGAAAGTGATTTTCAACAGATTTATCACTCATTCTTTAGATGTTCAACAACTTGGGGCAGAATAAGTTCTGCTTCCTCTTGACAAAGTTGAAGTCTGATATAAAACACGACAATACTTAATGAAGTTTTACTTTTTTTTATTGATTCATGATTGAACATGTAAGGTATTATATTAACATATAAGCAATTTTGTGATTCTAGTTGAATTGAGCCCAACATTTAATGTTTGGCAAATTAGAAGATAATTATTTCGTCATAGTTGTAGTTTACTGTTAAATAGTTTAAGTATTAGACTTAAAATACCATTTTTTTTCTAAATTACACATCTAAAAGTGGCAGCGTTCATGGTTTTAGTTTAGGTGAGGTTTAGTTCCGGTTTTATTTTGTTAATTCCTGTTGGGTCTGCGTCTATCTCCTTCTGTGTCAGTTAGTTTCACTTCCCCCAGATCCCTTCCCACCCGTGTCTAATGTCTAATCACCCTGACGTTTCTCACCTGGTCCTCCCTTTTGTGTATAAAAGTCTGTGTGCAGCCACTGTCTGTTGTCAGACCGTTGAATGTCTATGTACTTCCAGTCCGATCGTCCTGCTTTGTCCAGTTTGTCCGTGAGAGATTTTTTTAGTAAGTTTAGTCCTGTGAGAGATAGTTTAGTTTTGATTATTGTTCTTGATTCTAAATTTGAGACTAATTTATTCCTTTCTCAATTGCGACCTTTTGCCACAGTGTGATTTTTTGTTATAGTTTAGTGTTATGATTTTCCTGTCGTAGGTTTTTTTTGTTAAATTCTATTTACAGGTTTTTCTGCGTCGCCTTTTGTTATATGAGATAATCATTTAGTAATTGAAACATCCTTGTAAGTTCTGTGTGAGCCGAAAATAAAATAGTTTTTTGTTAATCATATTCCTTGAGTGTGTGTCTGCATCTGGGTCCATTCTGATTTCTTGCGTCATGACAGAAAGTGACTGTCTTGCAGCTGTTTAGGTGACATGTACAATCAGAGAGAGAGTCAGTTGAGCCGTTTAACAAAACCTTATGTTTTTCTATCATCTTTGACACAAACCATGTTGTAAAACTGCCTTTTAAATTGAAGCATCATGTATGTAAATACATTAGTGACATGATTCGTTCCAAAGTGATGTCTCATGAGTCACATAGCAGTGGGCATCTCTATGCATATTTAATAGTCTATTAATATAATCAGGTGAGTTTTAAGGACATTTCACAACATTTGTCCTGATGTCAGTAAAACCATCCTGCAGTAGGTTGAACTTCTGGCCTAGTACTTCCTCCGCAGGTCATTTCCTAAATGTACAGGAGACCAGCTGAGGAGCTTTTCTTCTGCAGGTTCAAATCACAGGATTTTTTCAACTGTATCCGTTTGATGTGTGACCCCATCGTGAACTTGAGCAGAGTTGGGCGGAGGTGTATGAGGAGGTGGGTGGAGATAGGCTTTTGAATGGTGGTGGGTTTGTTTGGAACCTGAGCCTTTAACAGAATGATGTCACTGACAGTTTAATAGACCGCAGGCCTGCTGGGGAGCCGCAGTGGAAAGTCTGGGACCACAAAACCCCTCTGCATTTCACTGTAGTTCAACAAAATGCAACCAGTTACAGCAGCAGAAGTCACGGGCTGTCCTCTCTGTCTTCAGTATTTCTCCTTTGCCTGAAAGAGCAGAACAAATGAAAGTCACAGTGTCACATCATTCACTTGTATCAGTCACTTCTCATGGTTTTGCTCCGTGTCTCTTCTTTACAGACAGCAGTCGCTCTTCCACGTTCTCTCAGCGTATTCTGTCTACAACACAGTAAGTGGCTCCGGTCAGTTTTCAACATGTTTGATTTTTTTTTTCCTCAAAAAATAAACATGTTAAAAATGCTATCGTTTGACTCTGGTGAAGGTGTGTCTGTCATCTCCATTCTGTGGTTTTGAAAAACATCTGACCGATGAAATGAATATTTGCCAGCAAAGAGTATTCATGTACAATAATAATAACAACAACACCACCACCACCACCACCATCAACAACAACAACAACAACAACAACAACAACAACAACAACAACAACAATAATAATAAACTTTATTTGTATAGCACCTTTCATACAAGAATTGTAGTCCAAAGTGCTTCACATCAGTTAAAATTTTCTAAGAAAAACAATTTTTATAACATTTTTAATACAATTTTTATAAAGGGTTAATAAAAATGTTCACAGAAATTTTTACTTATTTGCTGATAATTCATAATCCAATGTGAAATGAGACAATGTTATCATATAGAATATTAATTTTAGATTATTAATTATTGTAAATGGTATTCACTGATTACCAGATCTCAGACAAAAAAAAAATCTGCTATCTTTTCACTATGTTTCAGGAAATTAAGTCTGTTAGAGTATCTGTTTATTTGTATTTGCGTGCGACTTTCACAATTTTATGAAGAAACACTGAAAATAAACCAAATGTCAGCTTCAGCCTCTCCTGTGTCTCCTTCAGGAGGTGAGCTACTGTCAGGGGATGAGTCAGATCGCTGCCCTGCTGCTCATGTTCATGAACGAGGAGGACGCCTTCTGGGCCCTGTCACAGCTGCTGACCAATCACAAACACGCCATGCACGGTGAGAACTGATCTGAGACGCAGCTCCTGGCGGCAGTGTGAAGAAACACACTGGAATAAGAGCAGTTCTGTTCTGTTATTAGTGCAGACAAAAAAAAACCCAACAAAAACTAAAACCCTACACCCTCTTCCTCTTCCAGGGTTTTTTGTTCCTGGATTTCCCAAACTTCAGCGTTTCCAGACACATCATGACCAGGTTATTTCCAAACTCATCCCCAAACTGAAGAAACACCTGGTGAGATACATGAGGAGAAAGGCCTTTTCAGCTGTGTTGTAGTTTACTGCTGAATTCCTAGATTGTTTTTCTGTCTGTAGGATAAAGAACAGATGTCTGCAGGGATCTACAGCACTAAATGGTTTCTGCAATGCTTCATCGACAGGGTGAGAGACCGTCTGACACTCACGTGTCCAAACAGACCCCCAAACATAGTCTGTCTTCTGTTACGCCTCCCGATCCCTTCATACGTTTCAGTGGGACTACAGTGATGACGCCATCTGTCCCTTGCACAACTCTATCTTAAGTAAATTAACATTAGCGTCTAATGTTGGAACGAATGTAGCATTTAGCAACAGAATAAACTTTATGTACACACACTGCAGTTGATGATACTGGACTTTAATAGTAACTAATTTACACTACAACTCTTCTACTAAAAAGTCAAATAAATGAGCTATAACCATGAGTGTTTTCACTCATACAATAGTTCAACTGTAAACTAAGTGCTTCTGATGATATCTGAGCCGCGTGTTGCTGCAACAGCATTAATATATGTAAGCGGCTGCGAGTCTCACCCATGAGGCCCACGGTCCTGCGGTGGAGGGCTGGCACTGTTTACACACTGTCAGCACATCTGGGTCCTGCTGAGCCTCCTGTAGGCCTCTCAGGTTCCTGTGGGCCTCTGAGGTCTGGGCCTGAACCAAACGACCGTCCTGACTCCAGCCACACTCACTTCACCAGCATGGATGTGACCCCGTGCTGACCTTTGATCTGTTGTTTCTGCAGACGCCGTTCACGCTGACACTTCGACTGTGGGACATTTTCATCCTGGAGGGGGAGAGGCTGCTGACGGCCATGTCCTACACCATCCTCAAAGTGCACAAGAGTAAGGACAGTGTCATGTGCCCTACACACGCGGAAGAAGGTTCTAGTAAACGTGACAACTTGAATTACACTTGTGGTTGACAGTGCGATGCTAAAATATAGCACCACCACTATTGCTCTACTCATTAGAGCAGATTTTGTGGCTGTGATTGAATCCTGATCCTGTTTCTGACATTTTTGAAGCAGAAACTTACCCACTGACGTACAGTATACAGTACGTTTCATATATATTTTGTGGCACAGACTCAAAAGGTCGACTCTGCTTCTGTGTGATTTAGAAAGGGAAATGGCATGTAATTCTGATTTTTTAAAAATGTATTCAAAACAACAATGTGGTTTTTCATTATATTATAGTTATTGTTGTGCTGGAAATTCAGGTGCCATGTGCAGTACTTGTTGTACCTCCAAATGCACATCTTGCCACGCTCCCCTTGGCTCCATCTGACCCTAGTCATATGTGTTTGTTCCTGAGTCCTGCTGAAATAAGATGTCTAAGTATAGTATGATCCAAACCATGAGCAAGCTATAAAATAAGAACAGAGACCAGGCTTTAGACGTCTTCATGTAGGAAATGACAGATACGTCGAGCCAGTAATCGAAGAGAAGAGGCCGGAGTAGTTCCATGTGAGCGATAACAGGCCGGTATGTATTTGATCTGCATGTGTGTGTTTGTGTGTACAGAGCGTCTGTTGAAGATGTCTCTGGAGGAGCTCAGGGACTTCCTGCAGGAGAGGATTGCTCAGACGTTCTTCTACAGTGATGATGTCATCATCGAGCAGCTTCAGGCTGCCATGACTGAATTGAAGAAGATGAAGCTGGATCTTCCTCCTCCAGGTAACTGCTTACATTGAGTCCCAGTTCAGACTGAAGACTGACCCTGAGATGATGCCGTGACCTTTTAGAATGAAAGACACATCCGTGGTTTCAACAGCCAGCTGATCAAAACACCAGATTCTTGGACTCATAATTTTTTTTTATAACAAAATCATTAAACCACATGAATAACCCTCTCATTTTTTGTTATGGCTATTCCATCACACTGCTGATCCTGGTTCTGATTCTGGTTTGTCTTCAGGGAAACCAGATGAGTTACCTCGCAGGCCTCTGGGTCAGGAGCCACCTGTTCTTCTAAGTCCTGTTCAGCCTTCCAGAGGGAGGCAGTCCTCAGCCAGTAGAGCTGGTCTGAGCCTCCACATCACCCCCCACCAACCAGACTCCATCTCCCCAGACCAGAGCCCCTCTAAGGACCCCAAAGATCTTGACCCTGTGGAAGAGGAGGAAGCCCCTATGCCTTCCCCAGACCCTGTCATCATCCACAACCAGGTCTCTCCTGATGGCTCCCCTCTCACAGGCCCCCCACCGTACCAGCCTCCGGACAGCCAGTCAGGAGTCGCAGAGATCCCAGAAGAGAGGAGGGACCAGGAAGGAAACGAAGAAGCAGGTACTACAGGTCCAGAGTCTTCAGCTGACCCATCTGCAACACCTTCCTGCAGGGTCCCTCGGACTGTTTCAGCACCTGTCACACAGGTGGCCTGTCCTGGTCCTGGTCCTGGTCCGTCTCAGTTTGAAAGTCTGGCGACAGCAAAAACCACAGCAGAGGACCAGTACGTGGTTGAGCTGCTGAATCAGGCCTCGGCTCTGTCCCCCGAGAGGAACCTGAACCAAGACACAAGTCCAGACTCAGAGGAGACCCCACATACAGAGACGTCATGAGACAACACGACTATAGTCAGCTGATGAGTCAGCTGATCGCCTTCAACTTATGGGTGACAGTGAAAGAACCTCCAGGTTTACAACTGAAAAAGTTATGGAATTGTTGCTGTGAGTTTTTCTGTCTTTCAGAATGAATTCATAAAAAGACATAGGATATAAACCTAAGGGTTAGACATGGGAGTCCCTCTGTATTAAACAGACAGACAGAAGACAACCTCAGCAGCTCTTGTTTAACTAAATAATGGAGCTAAATCTAGTGAGTCCTGATGTGTAGAGCTTAATCAATAACTCTGGTGTTGTAATGTTTCAGTGATGGTGCAGTTGTTTGCACCTTGAAGTAATTCATAATTCTCTTTCTGTGTCAAAAGCTAGCAGGACGGACACATATCTGAGAGAAGGACTGGTTTATAAAGAAGCACAGGACATTTATTTAGTTAATGTAAAAACGCCTCAGAGGTATTGTTAAATAAACCAGTTGGGTTCAGGTTACTATAAAAGTCAAGTATGATATACTGTATGTATCAGTCATATTATCAGTGCCAAGCAATAAGTGTTAATTCTAGAACCAGTATCGACTTGTGTCTGATGCATTAGTGTGATATATATTAGAGAGAATTCAACAGTTTCAATAGTTTAATGTGTCATTTTTCAGTGGATGAATTTAGTAAGTTTAGATCTTTTAAAAAGGTATCAGATTTCCCCGTTGAAAAAACAGATGAACTGATGTGACAAACTACCACAGCAGCAAGATGTGATACATGTCAGTGAGGCGCTTGAGTTTATCAGACATCCCGAAGACAAACCTCAGCGATGCCTCCGAGTATTAACTTTACACCAGCCTCAGTTGGGATTATTTTATGAAAAATGTCTGTCAGCTTTAAACAGATCAAACAGCTCTGAAGCAGATCTGTGAGGCTTCTTTCACTCCTTCAATACCAGAATCGACTTTTGTAGTTTTGTATAGTCGTCGGCCAAGTCAGCTTTTGTAAAACGTTTGCTAGCAGAGTTCCAGTTTTATTTTTTGTACTACGTCTTGATGCCTTAGGTGGATCGGCTTTGGTTCTTCATTGTTACCAGGTTAAGGTCAGTGAATCTGACGCTGCAGGAGCAGAGGAACAGGACTTGGTGAGCTGGCTCACTGCTGATTGTACACTCTGTTCGTCTTCTTTTCATGTGTTTTATAGCTCAGTAATTTATTGTTTCTCCTCTTTAAGAGATGTTCAGGTCACGAATTGCTCTTTGTGCTTTAATATTTGACCTCACAGCGAAGGATGGGATGTGGAACTGTTAGATACGAGCATCAGTTTAAACTCTGATGTTATAGAAAAAGCGCTCTCTCTCAGCTAGAACTGGTGTAATGCTGACATCTAGTGGTCGGATTAGTTAAAGCATGTGTGTGTGTGTGTTTAGATCCAGAAGTTTTCGATTAATTCACGAGGCGAAGGATCAGAGCATTCAGTTCCACCTAACTTGAAATCTGTGGATGTTTTCAGACATTTGACTGTAGTTTAATTTTAAAATTCTTCAAGTATAATTTACGCGTGTTGAATGACTGTATAGCCTACTTTAACGGTTAATTAAATAGTAAACAGAAAACGACCTATTCAGTTCAGATAGTTAGTAAACCATTTAAATAAATAATAAGAAAAAAAGCAATTCTCTGTGGTCTTTCTTGGGTGCCTTTTTTTTTGGTTTTATTTCTTTACTCACACTGGATAAGTCACAGTCTGCCCGGCTTCTATCCTCTCCTGACCTTTGACCTACTAATCATCAACATGAGGCTCACCTGTATGGAATTAGATTTGTTTCAAAACGTTCCAGCAAAACTTATTAAAAGTCAAACAAAAAATGGATTTGAGAAAGAAATAGATTAAATCAATCAAAAAATAATACATTTAAAAATAAACATTTTCACTTGAAAACAAATCACTTGGATAAACTTATTTTGATAGAGCATGTAGTTTTGTTTACGTTTCCATATGCTCTCTCTCTCTCTCTCCCTCTCTCTCTTGATGGCGTTTCTGGTTTTTTGTTTGACTTCGCTGAATCTTTGCTTGTGGGCGGACTCTTCAGGGATGCGTTCCTATTGGTCTATCCTATTGATTGATTTAATCTATTTCTTTCTCAAATCCATTTTTTTTTTATGTTTGACTTTTAGTAAGTTTTGCATGAACGTTTTGAAACAAATCTAATTCCATACACCTGCTGCTGACAGGTGTGTTTAATCAGTGCACCATCATGGTGGACACTCCAGCTCTGCTGCTCATTCCCAGATACAGTCATGAGTGGATATTGACTCTCCAGTGTTATTTGTCGTTCTGAATTCCTGTTGCAGACCTGCCTGTTTCCCTGACCGCGTCTTCTGCCTCAGCCCTGGAAACCTGACCTGCTTTGTGTCTGACCCTGAGCTCCATGTTGTTGAGTTCTCCTGGTTCTTCGACTCTGTCTGGTCTGACATGTCGCTCTGTTCCTGGTCATGGAAACCCTTAACCTGTTTTTCTATTGTTGACTGTGAGAATCGTGTTTAATAAATGTCCCTCCTTTTTGCTGGAATTACAATGCAGTTGGGTCCACCTTTCCTCCACAGCCACTCACAGGCTATTTATTAAGATTACACTACTTTGAAGGAGAACAATGATTAAATACTTCACACTGAGCTCACTGAATATGCCTGTGTGATTGAGTTACGGGTCAGATGAAAGGGATAAATGGCTGGACTGATCAAATCATTACCCATTATTCACTAATCCTCTACACTGAGTATTTTGGGGTGGGGGTCATTTCCACTGAAACTACAGCTCAATGTTGACTTCAACTCTAGATTTAACCAGTCATCAGGCTGGGTCCTCCTTAAACAACCCTGGTATTTTAGTTTTACCAGTAATAGAGGGTGGTTTTTTTTTTTGCTTTTTACATTCAAATACTTTAGTTGAGATCAAATTTAAAACACTTGTACTTAATGAGATTTTACACATTGTTAGATTTATTATGTTTACAATTTTTTTACCGTTATAGTTCATGAGTTGATTAGATTAGATACCTTTATTGTCCCACTCGGGGAAATTTCAGAAATGGATGAAACCAATAATAGAGTATCACACGCTGCCGCTAAAGATTACATCAGTGGTTTTTGTTTTTGTCTTCTGAAGCATCACAAAAAGTTGAATTGATAGTGTGACGATTGGCTGTTAACGTCTCTTTCCTTCTTTTTGTCATTAATCGTGCAGTGAGCCCAGAGACTTTCCTGATGATTTCACTGCTCATTATTAAATGCTGGTTTTTTTTACTCGTACTCCAACTTTTACTTAAGGCCTAATCCGCCACTAATTTAACATTAGCTTTTGAACTGTTCACATACCATGAAATATGGAATCGATTAGCTAGATTAGATTAGATCCCTTTATTAGTCCCCTACGGGGAAATTTCAGGTTACAGCAGCACATATAAGACAAGACAC
>JAPTHA010000018.1:17102943-17115755 GCA_029814585.1 Gymnapogon annona | reverse complement strand
ACCCCCCACCCACATTAACAAGGCCAGAGGCGTAATTATATGTTAATACATATATGTCATTAAAAAACCGTTTTAACTTTTTTTTTTTACATTTTCTAAATTTACATTTTCTACAAAAAATTGATTTTAGATGTTCCGAATTTTTTTTTTTAATTTTTAAAAATAACAACACAGTGGTGCACTCCTCCCTGCCTCCACCCCCCCAAAAAATTGGTGGGATAGGGGCAGGGAGGAGTGCACCACTTTTTTTCTTCCTTTCAACTCTTTCTATGTGTTTTCTGTGTTCTTCTGATCTGATTTGCCAAGCCTTGGATTCAAACCAGCCAGCCTCACAGGCGCTTCTCTCGTCACACCTCCAGCCTTGACACTGAGCCGTCACTGAGCTTCTAGCTCTGTATTGGAACTCTTACCCTGCTATTTACTCTGTTTCTTTTTTAGCTGGAAAGTCAAATTCAAGTATATTAATAACTGAACATAAATCTAACGTGTCCATCTACTGTCGGTGATACAACTCCTAGTGAATCGAGATGACAGTGTTTCCACGGTAACAACGGAGCATCTGAACACCCAAATGGGTATATCTGATGACCATGAAAAGGTGATCAACTCCATTTTACACCAACTATTTACAGGTGTTGATAGTATTAGTGGTATTGTTGTTGTCATCCTCCGCACTCCTATTAAAACCAAGCAATTGAGATATATCATATTTATAAAACTGTTTATTCCTTAATATTATTCAGCTCCAAAAGTGTTGCGTTAGCAGAGTGAGCGAAGCAAAGAGAGAGAGAGAGAGAGAGAGAGAGAGAGAGAGAGAGAGAGAGAGAGAGAGAGAGAGAGAGAGAGAGAGCGCAAAAATAGAGTGAGTCAGTGTCCAGAGCAAAAAGCCCCTTCCTTCTCCTCTGGACCTTCTTTTTAACTGAGAGGGAGGAGTAAATGTGCAAGGAAGTGACGGGATTTCATGTCCAGTGAGGATGTGTGTGTGTGCTCATCTCAGTATGAAGGCCACAGTATAAAATCATATATGTACTCAGTCAAAAACTACTATGCTTTACAACAGGTCAACAATATATATCAACAGGTATACAATACTTTACATCAGTGGATGGTTTTGGTCGAGGGTAGACATTTGGATCTTTCTGAGTTTGAGAAAAAAAAAAAGTCTACTGCTATCTTTCACTATTACTGTATGGAACAATGCCTAAAGAATCTCACACTTTTGGAGAAACGCAACAGATATCCACCAAGAAGACCTTTGGTGACGATAAGCCGGTGCAACATTTACATGCATGGAGTGAACACCTGAAGCTTTCAGTTGAACGAGTGTAGGTGGACTGCAGGCAACATTTTTCTCTGAAATACGCATTGGTCTACTGGACGCCGTCTTCAAATAACTTGGACTTGGAAACTTACAGATATTTCTTGTTTTCATAGACGTCGTGCAGCTTTAATACATGAGGGTGTTCTATGAGTTTGAGGATAGCGATCTCCCGCTCCACCTGCAGACACAGCAGCAAGACAAGACACATATTTCTGTTGTTACTCTCTGTGTCAGGATGTGAAGATGCACAGTAGAATCACTGTCAGCCATCGTCATGCAAAACACAACACACCAAGACCACAGAGAATAAAAGAAATAAAAATGAACAATTAGATTTGAAAGCATTGAAAGAATATTTCCAACAATAAAGCACATTGCAAAGTTATATTTCACACAGTCTTAAATCAGAACATTATGACATAAAACTGCCTGAAAAATGATGATAAAATGAGAGGTGATATACATGGTTCTACTTTTAGACAAATCACGAAAACATATTCATAAAAGGACAGAGTTATATATCCGCCGACGTAAGGAGCACGTCTGCCGTTGTCTACCGGGATCCTATTGGCTGAGCTGCTGCAGACGGAACAGCAGCTGCAGGTGAGTGTGATCAGAGGTGTGAACACAGAAGTGCTGATTCAGCGTTGATTTACAGTCTGCTGACTCATCAGCAGCTGCGCACACAAACACTGCAGCGTGTGCAGCCCACAGGTTACTGCAGGTCAGATCTGGGATCAGCTCTCCTGTGTGATAGTGGATTGAATGATGCCTCACATAGAGTGGGAGTTTAACGTCAGAATACAGTCAGTAAAGCTGTGTAATCACATTTTACCAAAAGCATTAAAAACTTGCTGATATTCTTGTATTTTTATGTGAAGATACTCCCGCAGTGTGAGTCAGAGAAAGAAACTGTTCAATGTGACACCCCCAGCCAAAGCACACACCAGACACACACAGGAGAGGTGTATTCTGAGATCTGAGGCTTAAGGTCAAATCGAAAATGCCCCCCATTCTCAAACAGATATGAACTATATTTAGTTTTCTACCTAAACATAAAATTTTTTTTTAGAAAAATCTGCTACATTTAAAATATAATGAGTAAAATGTTCTGTTACAAGCTGCACCATCATCATTTTGGAAACAAAATAAAAAAATATCTGCAATATTTTTAGCTTTTTTCCAAATGGTATCATCTTTTCTATTGTTTTTTTTTTTTAGTAATTGAAAAATTGTTTTTTTGTGTGTGTCAATGCAAAATGAAAAGAGCTGCATGGAAACACAGCTAGTATCAGATTCAAGAGCAGAAAGCAGACTTCAGTATCATTATCCAAACCAGACATCTCTGTTACTAATGTTGTAAAATTTAATGAGATAAAAAAATGATATAATTGAGGTTTCAGCCAGAAAAGTATGATTCATATGTGTTTAGTTTCGTTTAGCGTTTCCGGGGTTTTATTTTGATAGCTTCCTGTCGGATCCTGTGTCTCTCTCCTTGTATGTCATGTAGTTTCACACCCAGATTCCTTCCCTACCTATGTCTTGTTTCTAATCATCGTGATGTGGTGCACCTGAGTTCCCTGTGTATATAAGTTTATGTGTGATCCCCTGCCTTTTGTCAGATCGTTGAATGTCTTGTCCCGTGAAGCGTTCCTCATCCTTGTCTCGCCTTGTGCTTTAGAGAAACGTTTTGTGAGTATGCCTAGTGCTTTAGATTTCTAGTATTCCTTGATTGCCTTTGTTTCTAGTCCTAGTCTTGAATAGTGATTGTTTTTGTTAATATTTCTAAATTGTAATTTTTCCTCATCTGAGTGATTTTTTGTTGTAATTTTGGATTTACTATTTACCTGTTGTGGGAAATTTAAGTTAATATTATTCACGTTTTTTTGAACGTTGCTTTTTGTTGTTCATATAAAAACCATTTTTCAAATTGTTAATTGTAAGTTATTGGATTAATCTTAAAATAAAAACCTTTATTTTTGAAACCTAGATTGGTCTGCACCTGGGTCCCTGTCAAGAGAGTTTTGCCAAACAAAAAGATGTCCAAAAAAAAAAATGTCATGACCAAACTCTCTTGAGACAAAGCCACCTATGCCATGGTCACCAGTTTCCGTCCAGGAATAGATGAAGAATTAATTGGTCCAGTCAGTTTCCGTCAGACAAACATCTCCTCCATCTGTCATCATTAGACACTTCTGCTGAACAGCACAACACTGTTTGGACCACGGCGGCAACAGTAGCTGCAGACTAGACTCAACTGTACTACTGGGACGCCAGGGTATTACAGGCTTCAAAGACAAGAAACAATGAAGGGAATAAGAGGTGTAACAAGGGCAATTACTAAGCAGCCATATCTACATGTAATTTATGTTTATTATAATTACATAAAATCTGTTTGCTTTGCTTTCATTGATTTTAAGCAATACCTGACAGACTAGGATTCTGAGTCAATCGGGTGTGTGTGTATGTTGTGGGGGGGGTTGATATAATGTGACGTTGTCTAATATATATTCTGTTTTCGTGGGTAGTGGATGGGGGGGATTTTTGTTTTTGTTAATTACTCTTTTCTCATTCATTGGCTAATCTAAATTTGTTCAGTGATAATTGTAATGTGTGTGGGGATGTTTTCGTGTTTCATTGGATTTGTGGAGGAACATCGTTTTCTGTGTGCAACTCACCTGATGTCCATGTTTGTAATATTGTTTTTGGCGTAAAATAAAAGGAAGCCGCTTCCTAACTTGTTCATGAGCCTCCTTCACCAAAGAAAAAAACAACACAACGCAGAGTCGGGCTACGTGTGAGGTGCACATACGACCAGTTACACAAGCACGGTATTTTGGACCAGACAGAACCACCACACCCGTCTGTTAATACTGATTGGTCTCCAGGGCTGACAGCGTGTACATCAGTAATGTGCAGCAGGAGGCTGTATGTTCCTGGCAGCAGGGGAGCTCTCAGACTTTGTGGATGGATTCAGGTGCATCGGCCCATCCTGCCGCCGTCACTTCTCATTATCTTCACCTGCTCCTACACACTGGAGGCAGCGGCTAATGAAACACATGTATCAGACAAGCGGACATGCAGCCTCCCCGTCCTCCCCTCGGAGGGTCGACCACGACTTTTATTACCTCAATTATGACCCATATGGTCTTAATGGGTGATAATAAGTTGTGTGGGTGAGAGTTAGTTAGAGGAACGTTGGCAGAAAAACTCACTCATGGAGGGTCTAATTATTCCTCAGACATTAATCAGATTACGCCTGAAGAGTTTTCTTTCAAAATCCACTGTATGTACTGTATATTCTGCTATTATCATTATATTATTTTAATGTTTTTAACCTCCCGACTCAACTGATTGCATATTTTTTTCCCATTTTTCTTTAAGCTGCAGTTTAAATATCCGACCACTTAACTGAGAAACCATGAAATGCAGTTCCAAAGTAATTCAAATATGAACTCGTTTGGCTAAATCATGGTCAGTTATTGTAATAAAATAAATGACACACCTCTAGAAAACTCAAAGATCATTGAAGACTGATATTTCATATATAAAATAAATTTTTAAAAAATAGAATCATCAAAAAGATTTATGAATAGTGTCAATAAAAAATATGGACTCAAACCAAACCCAAAGAAGTGTTCACTTAATGAGACTAAACTCCAATTATGAGTCACATAATCCTCTGGCAGTCGTCTTCATAGTGTAACCTCCTCACCAAACAACAGACAAGTTTGCTATGCTCTTCAAGAAACAGTAGCTCTAAATAAAAAACAAAATAAAAATTTTTTGGAACAACAAGTTATTTATTAGAGCGACAAAATAAAGTGAATGAGGCCAGAATGATTCCGTAACAGGGAATCTCTGTAGCAGGACTTTTTACAGCCACCATCTAGTGACCGCTGTTGGTTTTATCTTTTACGGTACATTAGATGTGTTTATATCCGCTTCAATTTCAGGCTGTGGTTGTTGTCCCACGGTTTAAAAGTTTGAATAAAATATCACTTTCCGGAGAGCACTTTACAGAAGCACACACCACAGCTGATTCCATCCCTCCGGTGGTGAGACCCTCCTGCCTCCAGTCAGCCGCCGCCTACGGCCTATGATGGCTCTTTAATGAATCATGAGGAGGGCTCTGCTCACAGCGCTGCTTCATATCCCACTTTAATTGAAACAGGGACATGGAGCAGAGGGCCAGCAGGGTGAAGAACTGAGACATCCATCCAGTAATCAAACCTCCGTCTAGTGCATGGACAATCTGCTGAGGCAGTCGATCAGAGGCGGAATCAAATGCCAAGACAAAGCAGAGACGAGGAGATGACAGGAGGAGATGAGACAAGGAAACAAAAGAGGGAAAGGAATGGATGACTGACAAACACAAGCTCGGCTGTTTCCAACATACATATATCACAGCCAGTTATGTGTCAGTAGAAATCAACTCCGAGATCCATTTGGGTAATTTTTTAAATAAAAAATGGCTGTTGATTAATTTAATAGGTGAGAATGAATTGATCAATCTTTCTAGCTCTGCCTGTTATTATGGTTACTTTTCAGTCTGTTTTGTTGTGATGGAACAGCAGCAAAGAGTGGACATAGAGATTAGAAGAAGAACACGGGACTGCTATCCTTCTTTAGAACCACTATACGATACGAAATTATACTATAGGATATGATACGATAGACCATTAACGTCTCGCAGCAAAACAACCAAACAAACATACATCTGTCCATACACACACACACACACACACACACACACACACACACACACACACTATATACAAATAACAAATATACAAAAAGATACACATGCACACATCTACATTTATACACATGTCCAGACATCCATACAGTATATGCACCCATGTTATCAGTACATAACAATGGAAAATTACCTCTGGATACAGAGAGGAAGTTGTTTGCTGTGCATAATTACTGTGTGGAAGAGCGGTAACTTCATTATGAGGTGCTCTTTTGAATCCAGTCCTTCCTACAGCGTTGACATTATGGAACTTAAAGTTACCATATTTGGGCAATAGAGCTGAATCTGATTTCTAAGTTGATTTCCAATCTTTCCAATTGATCAGCACATGTGATTATTGGGTGGCATTTTTGCAAAGGTCAAGGTCTAGATAATGTGAGTACAGTATTTTATTTAGTGAAGAGCTGGGCCTGTGTATGAGTTTAATCCTCAAATATACTCCCTGACAGTCCTGGCATTCTATTACCGTTCATAAACACAACTGTCATATATGTAAACGCACAGAAAATAAAGCTACAGGTTGTAGTGGCGTGCTTCTTAAAAAGGGAATTAAACATAGATGTTTGCTTATGGCGCAAAGAAATATGATGTCCAAACAATATGTGGGGAAACAACAAAGATTCAAGTACAAACATCACCCCATGGAAATATGTGACAAGAGCAGTATATTATAGAGTGTATATGATGGAGTAAGGTTTTAAAACCTGGATGACATATAAACATACTAATCTGAAAATGTAGAAGAATTTTAAAATGCAAATATCCAAACACAAAACGGTTGTTTGGAATATGAAACTGGAATTGGAGTCCATGTAAATAGGTACTGCAGCAAATATAAATGCTCTCTGTAGAAACCAGACTCCTCACAGTAATCAGGTCATTTATGTGCACGTAAATTCTACATTTCCTGTTTGCAACTCCCACATCAGCCTGGTGGAAAAATGTACACTTTAAAGCCTTTCCCTCTATCTGCTTACAGAACCCAGCTCTCAGTACTCTGTAAACTCCTCCTCCTGCACACACACAGACACACACACACACACACATACACACATGTACACACAGTCAGTATTGACTCCATTAACACGAGCACTGAGTCGTTGAGGAGATGAAATGACGACGGTCAGGCCTGAGAGGATCGACTGCAGCCTCCAACAAACAGAGAACAACTTAATCACACACACTCGCACACACACAGAGTTCTTGCATTTGATGCTTAAGTGCTCCCTTAGGAACACACTGAACATCAACGTCTGTGGCACGGATTTATTTACATGTTTGATGAAGAATTTTTACGACACCCTGCCCCTTCTTTATGTTTCCTCATTAACCTGATCATCACGTTCTGTTAACTTTAATTGTCTTAAAATAAGATAAGCTTTATCCCTCCAATGTGAAAACTGGGTTAACAGTAGTAACACGCAACAGATAGAAAAGAAAGGTAGAAAAACAAAACAAAACAAAATATATATATATATATATATATATATATATACAAAATTTGGCATTTATATAAATATTTAAAGTAATAAAGAATTTAAATTGAAGATTAAAAATATACATCATCATGGCTGCACAGGTACATAGTGTGATATGGGGTTACATGGAACTCTTATAATGGTGTGCATATTTAGTGTTTAGATTTGTAAAAAAAAAAAATCTAAAATGTTATTAATATGTAAATGCCTTTAAGAGTTATGTCTTTAAGAGTCCTCAAGTGTAACAATGAACAAGGGAAATGTAAATGTGTCTGCACTGAAAACATGTCATTCATATGTAAAACATGAGACCTGATGTAAGTTTGAATAAAAGCAAAAAAAAAAAGGACAGCGCAGAAGAACGAAGACAATAAGAACTCCAGCTTGCTGTTTGTCTGAGGATACCAAAAAAAAACACGACTGAACAGGACGTCTGCAAAACGTCACAGACAAACATGACAAACCGATTTGAAACCTGCAGCTTGCATTTTTCTCGATTTTTATTTCGGCCTTTTTTTGGATTTCCTTTGGCTGAACTTCCATTGTGAGAGATCAACACAGCCATAACTTCAGGCCATAGCTGCCTGTTGCCATGACAACGGGGCCCGAGTATCTCCTAAAATAAGACCGAGGCGGGAAGGATTAGAGAGAATACTGGGGGATCCCCTCCCCTCCCTTCCCTCCCTTCCCTGCCTCTAAAATACAGACAGACTGAGAAGAGATCAGCCAAAAGCAGGAGAGAAATAAAGTCTGATCAGCCGACACTCACTGGAGCATTTGTTGCCTCCATCTGCTCTCATTAGACGAGCTGATGGTGATTGTCTCCACGGAAAAGAAAGTTCTACACCTGCGTAGCATGTTGTTAGGACAAGAAACTTCCACAGAGATAAACAAACAGAAGCAAAAGACATTACTGTGGGCATGTAGGCACAACAGCGGGGTTTGTGTGTGTGTGTGGTAGAGTGTGTGTGTGTGTGTGTGTGTGTGTGTCTTTGGGTGATACTGTACATCTGGATACACTCACAGTGACTTTAAGACTGTTAAGTGTGTTAATCTGTTGGTGATTGTGTGTAAGGATTTCCCTTTCGTTGGTCTGGGTGTTCTCTCTCTCTTTTTTTGCGTAGCAGGTGTGCTGCGTGAATGCGCCCCTGTGATTGGCTGTGCAGAGGGCAGGTGGAGGATAAAGCCGTAGCACTGCTAGGTTCCTGGGGGCTTCTCTCCTGTCATGCCCCTCGTTTGACCAGCAACTTGTAAATTGTAGCGAAATATCGATTGTGATTAAGACCTGACGGCGGGAATCTTTTCTTCATTTGACGTTTTCTCCTGTTTTTCATTAAGAACGTAAGTACGAGGATGTCTTTTGGTTTGTCTTTATTTTAGTATGTAAGATTGGGTGACATTAGGTATTTCTATTGGTTATTTTCTTTTGGTTGAGTCCCTTCCTGGTGCTCCCTTATTTTTCAACTTTCTTTATTACAATAAATATCTTAAATATGGTAATTAGATTGTTGGCTGGTCGTTCCTTATGTTTACTGCCAAATTGTACAGGGTCATGGAAAGAGAGGAGTCACAATTTCGTGTTGCGCCTCGGTTACCCCTAGGCCGGTCAAACATCATCACATGGATAAAAATGGACAAAAAAGCAATGAAGGACATGTTTAAACCCCAGATAAATACTGTCCAAACTGACAGGATATGTGAGTAAAACTACAGATACACTGACCTATTGGCTGAAAATCAGTATCTGTCAATATTGGCTCTTTAGTCCACTCTCAGATTATTGGCAGGTACGACGCCTTTCTTCAATGGCAGGGGCCAATGTTTATCTGTTGTACTGATGCCACAGCTCACTGACATCTGACTCCGGCTGTTCTCCATTCACTTCAGTCACATGTATATTGTGACGTATTGCAAGTCAATATGTCGACAGTAGTTCAAGGGTCCTGTCGGGGTCTTCAGTGGTTCAGGTTAATGGATGGGATGAAACGTGTGTCTCTCGTGTGAGGTATGGATACTAAATAAGAGTAAATGACATTAAGCTGTGAGTGTAGTGCTCAGCAGCAGAACATAAATTAAAGTACAAAAAAAAAAAAATGTGAAGGAAATTGTCCAAATTGTGATTTTTCTGATCGGTGTTGGCTGTAAATTCTCGTGTCACTGCTGTGTTTACCACGCATTAGGTTAGATTTACTCCTACTTTGCGCCAACACAAATCCTTGTTTGACATCTCAGATTTATTGAAGTGGTGCAGCAGAAACTGTGGGGCAAGTGTGCAAGTGTGTACAGATACTTTCATTGCGTATGCATTTGTTGGAGCTGCCATTTTAAAGAGCACGATTGATTTACTGTGAACTGTGTCATTATTGAACACTCAATTCACAACAGGGCAGTTGTGAAACTTTGACCATTTCATAACGTTCGTAACGAGTGTTCCATGTGGGGGAGAGGGCAGAGATTATTCCCCATGTACATTTTTGTAATGGCAGTGGAAGGCTGTGATCATCATCATCATCATCATCATCATCATCATCATCATCATCATCATCATCATCATCATCATCAGTGAAACAAGAAGATCCTGCATTAACTCAGCGGAGCTTTTACATTCACAGGTTATTTGCATGAGGTGACTGTTACTATAATTGTGCTGGTCGGGTCCACTTTAGGTCATATTGGCCTGAATGTGGTTCCTGAATTAGAATAAGTTTGACACCGCTCTTCTAAGGTCAGCTGATGAAGGATCGACATTTTATATGCAGCTAAATCCTTAATGAGCACAGAGGGCCATCTGAATCCAATACAGTACATCAAAATGACACACACTGGTTTTGAAAGTGAGCTTGCTTCTGTTTGACTTTAGAGTAATCTGAGTAAGAATAGCCCAGACAAAGCCTGGAGCAGGAGGAGGGGGTGATTTGTAGATGTGTGAGTGTTTTAACCCTGGCCCAGTACAAACACACGACTGAATATTTGGACAGAGAGGAACTTGTTCATTTGTGCCTGAATGAGTCTTTTCTTCTTCTTTTGTTTAGTGACCGATGTTACTCTGTCATGACTTCTTACTTCTCTGTAAGTCAGTGTTTTCCCAAACTGTGGGGTGGTGTGAAGGCTGGCCGGGGGTGTAGGGAGTGGGGTGGGGGCATGGGGTTACTCCTGGGTGTTTTTCTTCTTTTTTTTTTTCAGGTTAGAACATGTAGCAGGTGGAAGTAATGTTTTTGTGTTGGAACACCGGGGACTCATTTTAGGGACATACATCAAATAAAAATCTATTACCACGGAGATTTATCACTACACTGGAAAAGAAAAATGTGCAATGTTTGTGTTTTTGCACAGTTTGTAGTTTAATGTTCTGAGATGTGCGATGGGAGGGGAGCCACTGCAGTCACTGTTTGTTACCAAAATTAGTTTGCTGTTCTGAAAATACAAACTTAATTTTGATAGTTGTAACATAATTACATATTTGATATTTTTACTATGAAAAAAACTTTCTCGGGGAGCGGACTGGTTGAATTTAATTGTATTGTTCAGGCAAAAATCCAAGTTATTTTGAATTTGACAAAAATGATTAAAAGAAAATCAAAATGAAGTGAAACCTAGTGTTGCAATATGGATGTTTCTTTCAGTTAAATTTGTAATTGCAATTTGTGCTGGGGGGTGGGGGGTGGTGGGGGCTGGAGATTTTTTCACATTTTGGACAATTCAAGCTCTCAAATGTAGAGTTTTATGGAAGATTAAGGAAAAGAAAAAGGAAGTCTTTACGGTTACAAGATGATATCAGACACAAGACAAGTGTCTAAAGAGATAATAAATGTGAATAATAGTGTCATTACGTATTTGTCCATAGTCAAAATGACCCTTTTTCAAGCAAAATTAAATGAGGTGCAAATTCATCCTTAGAAAAAAGCAAGAGATGATACGTAGATCCCCCCCCCCCCATTTAATACAATTAAATTAAGAACAGAGCTGACTTAATTACATCTTGAACAAACTTCATCATAAGAGACGATGACATAGAAATGCAAAAACGAGGACCCTGACTTCAAATTAAGTTTTAAATCCATTAGCGGTGCCGACTGAGAAAACACCACCTGATGTGAAAATTGTTCTGCTGCTGCTTTGTCTCAGTACATGCACAAGGACACAAACAAGCTGGACGAATAGATGTTCTATTGGGTCTAAATTTCGTGGTCAGAAACAAGGCATCAGACAACACCTGGACAGGTACAGCAGCTAAAGACAGTCCTGAGATCCACAGGACAAAGACCAAACTCACCTTCATCAGGACGGACTCGCTGAGTTTTTCTCTGTTGACGATCTTTATGGCGACTTTCTGACATGTGACACAGTGCACGCCCAGCTTCACCAGACCTGAAACACACACACAACAGTATTCATATGAATATACATATGTATGAAGGTGAATGGATTGCTCTTATAAGCACTTTTCTACTCCCCAAAGCGCTCTACACTGCCTCACATTCACACAGCAGTGAGCACTGGCGGCAGTTAAGAGTTCAGTGTCTTGCTCAAGGACAATTTGACACTAACAGTCAGAGCCAGGATTCAAACCGCCCACCCTTCAGCTACTGGATGACTTGCTCTACCACTGAGCCACAACCGCCCAGGGTAATAAATGATTTAATTGCTTTTCCAGGCCATTTACTTGGATTTAACAGTGGAACATATCAATACAAACTACATCAATGTTTGCCTTTTACACTTGATTTAAATGACCTCAAATAATCATCTTTATGTTTTACACCCCAAACCTTGGAAGGTCGATGGGATGTTTGTGGTGGAGACAGATGTATTAACGACCAAAGGTTAGCCTTGGGTTTATTCATACGAGGTTCTTTTTTATAACCTTGATGTGAAAATGTCACAAACACCTAACGGCGTCAATTTGCCAGCATAAATGTTAAAGTCATACATTATTCTTTAAAGCTATATTTGAGTAGTATTTCTAAACTCTACAATAGCACAATTGAAATGGAAATGATATTGTGTTTCACTGTCAGTGGGCAACTCATTAAAAATACCTCCATGATACATTCTGGACTCAGGCTATAACACAAATCTTGTTTCTCTCTAAAAAGTCTCAATTTTAGAGTGTCTTGTCTAATTTTAGACATGAGTAATATGTGCAGCAGTATTGAATCAAATCAATACTGTAGCACATAGATAGATAGACAGACAGATAGATAGATAGATAGATAGATAGATAGATAGATAGATAGATAGATAGATAGATAGA
>JAPTHA010000018.1:16994932-17011886 GCA_029814585.1 Gymnapogon annona | reverse complement strand
CATAGGTTCAATATGAGGTGGGTCCACCCTCTGTATATATATATATAATCCATAGGTTCAACATGAGGTGGGTCCACCCTCTGTATATATATATAATCCACAGGTTCAATATGATGTGGTTCCACCCTTTGCAGCTAAACTGCACTTACTCTTCTGTCAAAGGCTGTGCACAATGTTTAGGAGTGTGTTTTTAGGAATTTTGTGAGGTCACACACTCTTGTGTGGGGAGAAGTCCTGGCTCTCCGTCTCCACTCTAATTTATTCCAAAGGTGTTCTATGCGGTTGAGGACAAGACTCTGTACAGGTCAGTCCAGTCCATCCACACTAGAGTCTGTCACAAATGTGCTTCTGGAAGAATGGTCCAAAAATTCCTAAAAACGCACTCCCAAACATTGTGTATGGATATGCGTATGCTTATGTGTATGTATATGTGTATGTATATGTGTATGGATATGTATATGTGTATGCATCCCTCTGTTTTTGCTGTGTGGTTCGTTTAATATCTATATACTATTATTAAATATAAAGGTCTGTGTTGACCTCCTCTCATCAGTACTCCCTGCTGTATTTTTTTTCTCCAGTGTTTGTGAAAGTGCTGCTGAGTGATGGAGCTGAAGGTGTGGGTGGAGGGCGTGGTCAGGGTGGTGTGTGGCCTGTCACTCAACACTCCCTGTCAGGATGTCGTCATCGCTCTGGCACAGGCGATTGGTGAGTTCAAACATTTGAAATATACGACAGAGCATTGGACTGAAACTGAGCCGCCTTTGACCCTTCACATTGTTAAATCTACAGCCAGAAATCAGAGGGATTTGAAAATACACACTTTGCTTCTGGAACCTCAATTCGCTGTGTTAAAGTTGATTCTGATGTATGTGTAAATATTCTGCCAATTACATCTTCAATCACTATCTGCCTGATAACACCTCCGATCTAGAGTCAGCCAGAGCATTTGAATTACAATTTAGTGAAAGGTAATATACACATATTATACAGACAGGTGTAAACAATGGGATTAATTCTCTTAGTACTCCATCACTCAAAGTGATGCGGTTGTTGCATACATTACGTTGATTTGTTGGTGGTTTTGAAGTGGTTATGATTCCTGTCTTCCACCTACGGATGAGAATTTGGAATATCGATACAGCATTAGATACCTTGAAAGCAGAGAAAGAATCGACAACAGTCGACTACAGGTTTGTTTTCTTTCTGCTTGTTTAAAAAATAAGTTCAGTACGGTTTTCAAGTTTGACGACTTTGCTCCTGCAAAGATATCAAACTACTATACCCTAACGTCACAGGTGTTTTTTGTATTCAGGACTAGTTCTGTGTGCTTTTTTGAATGTATTTATGTTCCATTTTTCAGATGGAATCAGCAGCACTGAATGTCTATTTTGATGCTTTTATCCCCCTTCATCTCGCCCAGGGTTTTGGGAAAGTTCACGTTTATAATGGATGTTTTATGTTACTGGAGTTTATCTGTGAAGGTCAAAGAAAATGGGATGGATAACTGTGCAAAGCAGTTACGTTTGAGAGGTTTCCGGTAGAAGCAATACTATGTATCATCACAGCAGCAATAATAAAGCATTAAAAATAACCACAATGTACACTGTAATGTACCTAGAGAAAAGTATAATGGAAATAAAACTGGTGCAGGAAATAACCTCAGGCACAACTTGAAAAATTATCGGTAGATGTTATTTTTTGTTCCAGTTATCAACTGGAACAAAAGCCTCCCGGTTATAGATAAAAGAGGAAAACTAGATTAGTTCTACAACAGGTATCAAACCTGTTTTTGGATAGTATCACCAGTTGGCCTGTCAGAGGAGGAGGGGTGAGGGGACAGCGATATCCACCATGTTGTTGTTTTTTTTAATGACAAATAAACAGTAATATGCTACAAGTACACTATATTAGCAAAAGTATTTGCTCACCTGCCAAGACTCACATATGAACTTAACTCACATCCCATTCATAATCCATAGGTTCAATATGAGATGTGTCCACCCTTTGCAGATATAACAGCTTCAACTCTTCTGTTCAAGGCTGTGCACAAGGTTTAGGAGTGCGTTTTGGGGAATTTTGTACCATTCTTCCAGAAGTACATTTGTGAGGTCACACACTGTTGGAAGAGAAGTCCTGGCTCTCTGTCTCTGCTCTAATTCATCCCAAGGTGTTCTATGGGGTTGAGGTCAGGACTTTGTGCAGATCAGTCCAGTTCATCCACACCAGACTCTGTCAAAATCCACTTCTGGAAAAATGGTCAAATATTCCCCGAAACACACCCCTAAACCTAGTGGGCAGCGTTTGAACAGAAGAGTTGAAGCTGTTATAGCTGCAGAGGGTGGACACACATTATATTGAACCCTATGGATTAGGAATCGGATGTGACTTAGGTTCATATGCGAGTCAAGGGAGGTGAGCAAGTACTTTTGGTAATATAGTGTATGTAAACTCTATATATAGACTCTGTAGACTCTATATTACTATATAATTTGATGACGTCTCTCTGTTGATCTTTGTTGTTGCACTCAATCTATTCTTTTCTTTATTTCTATTTACATATTTCTATTATTAGGAATTACTCTTATTTTTCATCATATTTGCAGAATCTCTTGTGCGTGTCTTGTCTTGTGTGTGCTGCTGTAAGCTGGGACTAATAAAGGTGTATTTAATACAATTCTAATTCTAAACAAAGGAGATACAAATCAGAGTGAATGACATAAACATGAAGCATGCCACAGTCAAAAGCAAAGATGGTTGACTTTGTGTGTCCTGTTCCTTTAATGGACTCCATCAGGTCAGACGGGTCGGTACGTCCTTATCCTGAAGCTGAGAGGGAAGGAGCGGCAGCTGCTGAAGGCCGACTGCCCCCTGCAGGAGCTGGCTCAGCTGGGTCAACAGGCAGCTGACGTCCACTTTGTCCTGCGAAGGACTGGTCCCAGTATCAGTGAGGGCTCCACCACAGACGCAAGAGCCCCCCTCACCCCCCTCATCCAACACCCAGAACCCCTGCTCTCCAGCCACAGGGAGCCCCACAAGTCCTTCACCTTCAATTTGGGTCCATCCTCGTTCCCCAGGAGGACTAAACCTGACAGGAAATGGGCTCCGTCTCCTGAACCGAGGGGGTCTCCTGTCCCCTCTGTCAGTCAGCCGTCCAGAGAACAGCTGATCGTCCAGCTTCTGCAACATCAGAGGAGGCTGCAACATCTGGAGGAGCAGCTCTACACACTGGAGAGGGAGACCGAGGAGTGGGAGCAGCGGCGGAGGTGGTCTGCTGCAGGTTCTGATGTCAGTCCGGATCTGCAGGGGGAGGTGGAGCGGCTGGAGCTGATGCTGAAGCAGAACCAGGACGAGCTGAGGCAGGAGGAACACTGGGAGGAACAGCTGGAGCAGGAGACCCTCAGAGGACACGGTACAGAGACCCACAACAGCGTCTCACACCATCAGCACATGCATCTATGCATGTATAGATGATAAACCTACACGTTTGACCTCGATAGTACACTCCCGTTAGACCAGGAAATGAAAGTCAAACCAGTATCAGGCTACGGTGTAAAAAAACTATATGTGTAGTTTATCCTTTCCAATGTAAACTTTTTTTTCCTGTGGTTACATTTGTTGTGTTTTGATTTATTATTCTGTACAATTGTGTGGTAGCACTTTATATTCATCAGTGCATTTTTAGTATTTAGTACACGCTTTATCCTTTGCAGTGTTGCAGGGGTCACTGGAGCCTTTCCCAGCTAATTGTTCATGAAATGTTTATTTAACATAGACAAATGCTCATTAATTAAGATTTACATACATAACATTTCCATGACTGGAAAGGAGCAGGTATGAAGGAATAAATATTCTTAGATTTATTCCCTTTTCAATGTACATCAAACATATGATGGTCTACCCTTAATGCCCTGCCCATCACCCTGTTATTTCCAAATTATATAGAAATGATGAGATCTTGAGGGTCTTGAGACATACCTTTAGACCACTGTCAGAGGTCATGGACTTGGTCTTTACTGGAAATGTCTTGGATGAGAGGACTCTGATTTTATAATAAGCTCCATTAAGACCTGGACTGCAGGGATATAACTAAATATCCTGTATGCTGTCAAACTCACAGACTTGTTTTTTGGTTTTTTTTAGTTGTCGTACATTTTACCAACACTTTCTTCAGCTTTCACATTGAAAACAAACAACAAAAATATTCACCTACCCCTTAATAACTTTAATGTCATCAAAGACATTATAGTCGTATGGTTAGAAAAGATACTGTTTTGGTTCTATCATGTCCTAATGTCTTTGCCTGTATTACATTTGCTGTGTCTGGTCTTTGTCTCGCTTCATTAGTGATCCTTTGGTTCTCTTATTGTCTTGACAACAGCGCTCCTCTTGAATATAGCTCTATGTCCTCCATCCCTATGAATGGTAATGACCGTGTGTGTGTGTGTGTGTGTGTTGTGATCAGACATGTGTAGACGCCTGGAGCAGATGAAGTGGTCGGTAGATGACCAGAGCTACCGTGTGGAGGAGCTGCAGGCCCGTTCAGAGCGTCTGCAGCAGGACGTCAGACAGAAGAGCGAGGAAACTCTGCGACCGCTGGAAGAAGAGCTGCAGCAGCGTCTGCAACAGGGAGAGAGACTCAACGCCGCCACAGCGGAGATGCAGATGGAGATGCAGGATACAGACAACAGGACGAAGGTCGGTGCTCCAGAGGAACCAAACAGGCAGAGTCCAGATGGAGGTGTTTCAGCCTGGACTTGTAACAAATTAAAGTCCACATGACATGAATTAACATGACAGGAAACAACAATCAGTCAAATGTCTCATTTTAAAGACTCTCCAGTCTCTGTGATAATCTATTCCAGGTTTGACTGCTATTTATATGATCATTCAGGCAAACACAGATTTAAAGAAGCATTAAAACTTTCTTTTTGGACATTTTTGTACAAATAAAATGAATATTAAAAAACATTATGATATTTTTGACTGGTTCAAATATAGTAGTTGTTTAAGTGGACCTGTTGTTCTAATGTCATCTAGATGTAAAATAAACCCAATGAAATTTAAAATGTTATAGAAGACAGCACTCAGACTTTAGCTGAAGTGCCTAAAAGCAGAAAGAAATCGAGAACTCTTCATCCCTTAACATTCAACTGATGAATCATAGCAGCAGTTTGTCATTTACAGAAATAAATCACTGTAGAACATATTCAGTTACAGTGATCAGAATAATACACAAAAAAGTACTGAAAATACTGATTCATACAGGAGGGGTTTGGTTGTCCTCTGTGCAAAAACAGGACAATACAAGCCAACGAGAAACACAATTCATATAACTTTATACAGTATGAATATTTATACGATATTCATACAACTAGGAACAAATGAAATCAAGTACGTCAAGTCTCTCAAAACTGAATGGTTTACAGGATGGTAACAAAAAATGTTGTCGCAACCGAATAACCAATAAAATTTTAGTTGCTCTTTCACATTTTGTGTACAACTTCGACTTTCCATTAACTTGTGAATTTCTTGATATATATTTCCTTATTTGTGTAATTCTGATAAGTAATTAGTCAAGTAATTTTAAATTTTACAAGTCAAATCAAATGCACTTTCACTAAAATGACATTACAGAAAAAAAATCTACTAAACTAATTATTACTCAAAAAAATCTTGTTCATACATTAAAGAACATTCATTATATGATTTTCAAAAAGGCCAAAAATGACAATAACGACTTACATTTAAAATAACAAAGATAATTTTCTGATAAATAACAGAAGAGCAGAACAATCTGATCTCTGTGCATTTATTTTGGATCTACACACACATTGTTAATTTCATTAGTTATTTAGGTTTAAATCTACATCAATTAAACATTGACATTAATGTTTACTGTACATTTCTTACTGAGTTTTGTGGGACTTAAAATAAATCCCTCTGAATGTTTGCTGGTGCTGTGCGGGGGAACCCTGACGGCAGACCCTGGACCTGTTGATCATGTGACTGTGTGTGCTCCTTAGGACAGGTGGGAGGTGTTGGAGGAGCTGAATAAGGAGTTAAGGCAGTGTAACCTGCAGCAGTTCATCCAACAGGCCGCCGTCTCGCCACCCTCCGACCTCAACAGCCTACTGATGGTCTCTGACGGTTACCTGAGGAATGCCGGCATCGTGGAGTGAGAAGGTCAGACGCCATCACTGTCATCATCACCTGTACTTTCAGTGTTCAGCACTCATATGAAAAGTCCTTTCGAGAGGAGGTGGGAAGACCAGTGTCAAACAAATAAAGGACGGAGGGAAAGAGGGAAAGAAAGAAAGGCCGCTATGATGAGTTCTTTTGGCTTTTTCCCTTCTGGGGTGGCCACAGAGAATCCAAAACACATATTTGATTTGGCAGGAGTTTTTAAGTTGGATGCCCTTCCTGACACAACCCTTGTATTCATCCAGGCTTGGGACCGGCACAATGAGACATTGAGGCTACAGCTGTTGGCAGCAGCGTGAAGGGTCTTGCCCATGGACCCACACTGGACGCCCATCTCGGGAATCAAACCCAGGTCCTCTTAACAACTGAGAGGCCCTTATGAACATCCCATAGTCTACATTTAACTCCGAGACATTTGGCAGAATTAGTCAAATACCTCAAACATTACACCGGATCACACGGAACACACACATACTCAACTATGAAGAACACACACTAAGCCACGAAGAACTGAAACAACCTATTGTTTCTGCCAAGGATAAAAGAAACTGAAACCTGAAGGATCGATGCATCATCCGCACGTGTCCCTGACTCACTGAAGACTAAACGCAATGTTATTTTCACCCTGTGTAGCATTATTTACCATTATTTAACATATTTATACTTTACATGTTTAAGCTCTATTGTGACTGACTGACTGCATTGTATATTTACTGAAAAAAAGTTGAAAATAAAATGAAATAAAATCAATTTAAGCTATGTCTGTGAAGCTACATGTGTCTTATTATTTCCTCTTTAATTCATCAGAAGATAAAAAAAAATAATCAAATGTTGTTTTTTTTTTGTCCACATTATGTGCTCTATATATACACACACCATGGACTTTTTAATAACATAGTCTTCTGAAACAGTCGGGTCACATTTATCATCATTAAATCGGTTCAACTGTTGATCAATGTTGAGTTAAGGTCAGTATCAAGTATATGTTGGAAACAGCGTTGTGTAAACTATGAGCACAATAGTTCATTTATGTTTTCCTGCAGCACATAAAAACACCTTTGTAGGTGATTTTTCTAAAAATTTATCAAAATATTAATAGTTTAAATAATGGGTGGGAAAAAAAGTCAATATATTGATAGAAAAGTACTGGCAGCTGAGCGCCCCAGGAATTGCCAATAAAAAAAAAAAACAGAATAAATACAAGAAATAGAAAAGGTTGTCTTAGAAAGAAACAATAACAAACCTCAACCATGGATGAAGAACTGCACAGACTCGCAGTAAACGATGACTGTGACAAACTGGACAGATGACAGTTGATTGGCATTCGCTCTGCAAAAGAAAAAGGTTATGGAAAATCCTGAAAGACTGTTGTTGCCATGGTTACATGGGTTATAGAGAAGTTGAGCCACCAGGCATAACCAAACCCAGGAAAAGCAATAATAATATACCTAATATTTCCTTTTGACTAGGGCTCTGGAGTCAGAGTGGGTTATCTACAAGATCAAAGGTTGGTGGTTTAATTCCCAACTCCTGTTGACATGTGGCAGAGTGTTTGAGCACAGCATAAACCGAAAGTGACTGCATCACCGATGTTGTGACGATGTTGTGTGGATACAGGAGTGGTCTGTAAATCCAAGCTCAATTCATCCTCCCCTGAACAGCATCTTCCAAGACTGTCCTGTCTTAACCAATAAAGACCCAGACCTACTTCTGTGGCAAATCTCAAAGAGAAGCTTCTAGATTTCAACTTTCTCATGTGGTTTCTCTCCATTGACTACAATATTCACCTTTGTATTTTTTTCCAGTGAAAATCGTGTTCCTCTATTTAATTGAATGAACATGTAGATGTTCATTAAATCTCAGATTAAATTTGGTGCTAATATATGAGACACAGAGAAAAAAAAAAGACTTTTTCAGTAAATATATTAATGACTGTGTTATAATGCAGGTCTGTCAAGTCATGTCAATGCATTTCCTGTCTTGGTCTGTCACTTCCTGTTGGGTCCTGTGTCTATCTCCTAGTGCGTCTTCTAGCTTCACTCCCAGTGCTCATCCCCACCTGTTGTCTCGTTAATTATCAATCCCCAATGTGCGTCACCTGGGTGAACCTTTCCCTTTATAAGTCAGTGTTTTGTCCTCAGTCCTTTGTCAGATCGTGGAGCTTCATGCCCTTTGTCTGTACCTTCTCTTGTCTTGTGTGTTCCAGATGTTTCTTTCTTCCAACAGTCCTGGACAACATGACATGGTTATGAATCTTCTGCAGAGTTTGATGATGAGATGATCATTAAGTGAACCAGGTGTGATGGAAGAGGGAAACATCAAAATACGTAGGACACTGGAGTTGAAGCTCCTGTAATATAGAAGATGATGGTAACAGAGCTCCATATCTGATCAATAACTGTGTATTGCAAGGGGTTGGCAGTTCGAATCCCACTCTGTCCTGGTCATGTGCCGTTGTGTCCTTGGGCAAGGCACTTCACCCACCTTGCCTCCAGTGGTGTATGAATGCGCTTGAATGATTATACCTGTGATGAATTGGTGACTTGTCTGGGGTTACCCCCCCAACCCCTCAGGCTCCAGTGACTGGGCCCCTCACCAACCCCCTGGAAAGGGTAAAGCTGGTTCAGAAAATGAATGAACGAATGAAACACCTTTAATTAGATTAATGGATCAATCAGTACAGGATTTTTATGGATTATGGACACAGTAGAAATATATTGGTTAAAACGTGAGGAAGCTGACAGAGACATAACTGCTGAATGAAAGTGCAAACACCTGAAATCTGGGCTCAAATAACAAAATAAAGAGAGAACAAATGCTTCATAGATTAATACAGCAGCACTTTTTAAGAGTCATCAAAATATTAACCATGATGTGAGCCGATGAAATGTTCCTGTCGTTACGTTCAAGGAACAGTGTGAGTGTGAGTATGAGAGAAGTGCAGACTTTGACTAACGTGTGTGTACGCAGAAAAAAGGCCTTGGCGATGGTTTAATATGGAGTGGTGTGTGATTTCTGAGCTGATGGGCTGAGTGTCTAAAAGAGCACTGGAACATCACACACAGACGTCTGCTGAGGCGCTGATAAAGCAGTGCCTTGGACAGACGGCTCTAATTGTTCCCTGCACGTCTTCACCACACACAGTAGACTGGGTCAGAGACAGTGTTATGTTTGCTCTAATATATTTTACCTACTTAGCACTAATGTGTTCAGCACTATATGTTGTTTGTTGTTGCCTTTTTTGCACTTTTATGTTTTATGTTATATTTTGCACTCTTGTGTTATATATGCTATATGTCATACGTTGCACTCTTTTTGTATGTTATTAGATTAGATTAGATATACTTTTATTCGTCCCACTCGGGGAAATTTCATATGAGGTAGTTTAGATAGAAATTTAAAATTATGTCCAAAACGGTAATTTTTTCAGGTCCGAGGCTATCGTTTCTTATCAAAGTTCACTTAGCAATTAAAAATAGGAAAACAGTCTGAAATCATTCAAAACACCTCAAAGGGTGTTACTGGGGCCTTAGCAATAATCTGAGGTAGTTTAGATTGAAATTTAGAAAATTATGTCCAAAACTCCCCTTTTTTTTATATCTCATGTTATATATCTCATATCAATTTATATGCTGCACTCTTAAGTTATATGTTAAATGTCATATGTTGCACTCTTATATGTTGCACTCTTATGTTATATGTTGTGTGTTACAAATACTCTTGCACACTTTGGATGATGCGGAAACACAATTTCGATTCTATAGAGTTCATTACGACTTTGACTGTATATCAGTATTCATCGGGCTTATGTCCAAAACAGTTGTTTTTCAGGAAACTGAAAAACCCATGTATATTGTAAGTAAAAGAAAAGACTAAAGAGATGTAGTCAGTGGCTGTTTTTCAATACGTTTCATCGGTTGAACACCATTTTATGGTTTTTTTTCTCCTTTTTATTATTGTTATTATTTTTAATTGATTAATTAATTAATTAATTTATTTTTTAATGTTTTACTCACTTATTTTTTATTTTTCTGTTTGCACACAGAAACGGGGATGGTTTGGGTGGGAACGTTTTTATTATGTAAAGCACTCTGTGACGCACCTGCCTGCAGGAAAAGTGCTCTATAAATAAAGATTGATTGATTGAGTGATTGAAATATATCTAAAACTGTGATCAATAGAAAAAATAAACGGTGACAAAACTAACAAACAACACATTACATCCTTATGATATTTTACTCAGAATTGCGTTTTGTGCATTTAATTGAAAACTTTTTTTTTTGAGCCTCCAGGCTGGAATATGAGCTCCATGGATGTTTGATTGAAATTGTCTCTGAAGGTCAGTGAGCACAATATGGTTTATTCACAACAATAACATTGACACACAGACATATATATACAGATTAAAAAGGGGATCACAGTCAAAATAAATGGGACAGCAGGGTGGTGACAGGAAGAATAATTCAATTCAATTCCTCATGTGTAATACTGTATATACCTTCATGCAATTGAATGTATAATAGTACAGTATAGTGTAATCATTCAACTGTTTTTCTGACTTTTACACCAAGCAAAGAGTTAATAATCAGAGTAGAGATGCTCAGACGATGAATCGTTTAATTTACTTTGACAGAAAAATGACAATACTTATACACTGTTTTGTCGAATGTGATTTATGTTGACCACTAATCAATTCAATTGAATTGATATAAAAATGGAACATTAAAACATCTCTACATATATGAAAGACAGTGTGATCTAAAATGACAAATTATTGATTTAACATTGAAGGAACCAAATATCAGTAACCCCCCCCCCCATATCACACCATGTGTATGTTCAACCACAATGTAAATATGCGTATATTTAAATACCAAAGTTATACAAATACTAATAATTAACAGATTCTTTTCTTCTCTTTATATTTTTGGTTTCAGAAGTATATATTTTACGCAATTAATTTTTGTACTTGCTGTTGTCCCATGGTGGGATCAATAAAGTCTAATGTTGTCTGATGAAATTATATATATTAAGCATATGAGTACTGAACCTATCAACATTTTTATATGCATGTATCATTCTTTACTTGAACAAGCTTCTGTGTTGATGTGTGAGTGGGTCAGGAGGTCAAGTAGGTTCCCCACCAACACTGACGCCCACACTGACCTCAGACGGCATGTGTTTGTGGATGAATGAGTCAATGTGACTGATTATATTTACATGCACATTGAATATTTACAGTATTCTTATTTTGACAGTATTAGAATTCCACATGGATATTTATAAATTAGTGTCTTTTTTAGATTAAATGAGTCAGGCTTGTGAGATATACTGATATTCAAATCTTACAAGGATCTTTTTTTAAACACGTATATACATCACATTAAGAAAATGGATCAAATGTATGTGTTTTGCTTCAGGTTGTAACACAAAGCCCTTGTTTATGGTTTTCTGTCATAAAGACAAAGATCATTTCCAGTAGAAATCAAACATAATGACAAAGAATACTAACAGATTTATGGAATATGACTATCAGTGCTAATATTGAAAACCTTTTTTTCAGAGTGTGTTTGAAGGAATAAAGTAGTTGAGTTTATGCAGTAGAACGTCTGGAAGCAGTGATTTGGAAAAAAACAATTATTTTTGGGGGTATGCACTGGTACAGGTGCAACCAGGACCAAAGAGGAACATTTATTTTAATTGGCAAACAGAATATTAAAAATGAAGGAAATACGATGATAGTGTGCATGTAAATGTAGACCTTGTGTAGAGCCAGAGGTACAGAAACAAACCCCAGTTTAAATGTTTTGTTAGAAAAGGTTGACTATGGTTCAATAGAATTAAACCTCCATATGATATTTCACATAACTAAGAAAATTTGGAAACGTATACATATATATCCCTGGAAAAAAATAAGAGACCACTGCATTTTTTTTTGCCTGAAATCAGTATCTCTACATGTATGACAGCCATTCCATTTCAGCAGCTATACTTTTTTTTTTAAATGGATATGATCTTGTTTTCTTCACATTATTTAAAGACTGAAAACATTTCCTCTCTTTTGTCATTTTGACCATTTGTTATTGTCTGCAAATCTTCTAAATGTTAAGATTTTTTGTTGAAATTTGGGAGAAATTTTGTCAGTAGTTTACAAATGAAACAAAAATGTGGATTTTTAGGAAACTGACTGAAATCCTGCTCACAGTCGCTAAGAAATGTTTAGCTAGGAAATGGAAGCTAGACATCCCCCTCCCAATCAAGATGTGGTTGGAAGAAGTCAATAGTTGTGTGTCCCTGGAGAAAATAACCTACTGGATGCAGAGGAGAAGCGCCATCTTCAATAAGATATGGCAACCATTCTTAAATTACATGAAAATGTACCAGTACACCACATGCACTCAGCTTTGTGTGCCTGATTTACACCACATGGACTCAGGGCTATATACATATATACACACCACATGAACTCAGCTCCATATACTGGAGTTGAACATGTGTGATGGAGGAGGTGTGAGGTTAACATGCGTCTCTCTGCATACCGTGTAGTTTGTATTGTTAATGTCTGGTACTGTCTTATCTCGCCTTGTTTTTGTCTCGTCCGATCCTGTTTTGTCTTGTCTTGTATCATCCTGTCACAGTTGTCTCGTGCTGTTTGGGTTTTGTCTTGGCTGTCGCCTCTGGCCTTGTTAATGTGGGTGGGGGGGCGTGGTCTGGTGGTGGACAAATGTGACTGTGTTGTGATGTAATGTAATGTTGTTGTCTAATGAAAAATGAAAAAATTAATTTTTTTTAAAAATGTGGATTTTACTCACACATACCTATAAGTAATAGAATCAGAGAAACTGATCATTTTGCAGCGGTCTCTTAATTTTTTCCTGAGCTATATACAGTATCATATCCAGGCTTACAAAACCCCTCTGGGACCATGTTCTGCATAAGGGCCACTCTCCTCAACATAAAGTCTACCGTTTAGTTTACAACGTCTTTCCTAGTTTTGTCATCACTTAACAATTGCAGTTATTAATTTCCTGTAATGTAAATAAATTAGTAATCAACCTCTGACTGTTCCAATCCCTGAATTGAAACAAAAATACAAATAAATGACAAATAATGACAAAAACGCTTTCACAAAACAAAACAAAGTTCCATTGTCATATAACGACACTCTGGTGACAAAACAACCACCGTTACGAAGATACAGAGCTGCATTTATGTCACTTATAGACCATTTTATTAATGAGCATTCCTCATTCCTTGGTTATATGTCTTTAATTAATTAGTCATGAGAAGGCTTGTGCTTTTAGACTCTTATGAATCCTGATGTGATCTCTGATATGACTCTACAGTTGGAAACATGTAGCACCGCAGCATGTAATAACCCCAGGTAGTGTCATGCATTCTCACTGTGTAGTAACACTCTTATAATATCTTGCAGTAAGTAATGATGGAGTCAATCATTCCGGAAATATCAGCATGAATTAGTTTCTAGAGGTCGACTTTGACATTGATCTAATACCAGAGAGTTGTTTGGCTCCAGCAGACTTCCACTGAACTTTTAAATACTAACTTTGCCATTTCCTTCCTATGACTCATTCCACTCTCACTTGCATAATTTGATTCTTCTAATAAGTGATCTTTGTGTTCCATCTTAACACTGCTTTAATTTATGTTGGGCTTTGATTGACAGGTGTTACCCACCACTTACTGGCCGCTAAGTTTCACAATCCACTCATGTCCAGGCAGTACCCATTCTGCTCCTATAGCTTGGCTCTTTTGGATATATGATTTTGATATCTTTTTGATAAATGATGACATCCAACATGTACTAACTGTGTAGGAATGTCTACTTTTGCTGCTCTGTCTTCATTAGTCCTCATTACATTTATTGGTTTATTGATTTAAAAATGTTTCTGATACTCCTAAAATGGAAGAAATGTTCCACGCAGAAATAAAACATATTAAGTTTTGTTGACTTAATACATAATGCTTTGTTACAAAAGATAAAAAATAAAGCATTACTTTTTATTTTTTTTAATTATTGCTGAAAAAAATGTCTTCAGCGTTATGGTGATGACCTGAGCATTACAATTTTTTTTTTTCACTCCTTCTGTTGCTGCGGGCTTCTGTATTCAGTCAAGAATGTCTGCCGTGAATGAATGACCTTCACATTCCACCCGCTGATGTTTGATGAAATGTACAGTCAGTGGCCAATCACAGCCTCTCCTGCTGTCATGTGACCCTGGAGGTCCTCTTGGGAGGTTTGATCTACCCTCCTACGTTCTCAGGTTCAGTCTCTGGTCTAGTCCCGACGTCCTTCAGATGTTAGTGGTGGAGTGAGTGGTGGAGAAGTTCTCCACCCTGAAGCGCACCACCTTCCCCTTGGGTGGAGGCGAGTACAGAAAGCAGCAGTTGAACACCTGGTGGCACGCCTTGCGGAAGTTTTCAGACAAGAAGGCGTAGAGGATGGGGTTGACGCAGGAATTCCCATAAGACAGACAGTGGGAGACGATGCGGAAGGCGAAGGACGCCTCGGTCAGCGGGAAGGTGCCAAACTCCACCCACATAGCGATGATGTGATGAGGCATCCAGCAGATGGTGAAGGCGGTAACGACCAGGAGGACCGTCTGAGCCGTCTGCAGACGACACAGAGACAGAGACACACAGGGACGTCACAACACAAACAATTCAACAAATGTGGTAAGACTAAAGGTGGAGTTTGTGTTTTTGGCACCAGAGGAAGTGATTTGTATCTGACCTCAGAACAACAGGAATATTTATCATTATTATTATTTTATATATTAGATTAGATTAGATATACCTTTAATCGTCCCACAGGGGGAAATTTCAGATACAGCAGCAGAATACAAAGAGTAGAAAAACAGAGTAGAACAGATATACAACAATTGAATTCGTGTACAACATAGACAACATAGACAGTATACATGATTGATTTATATTATTAGACTTAGACTTCCTTTATTGTCATTACACAGAAACACACAATGAATCTGGTAACGAAATGTCATAGATTGTCAGCTGATAACACAAATAAATATGGAAATATAAAAGTGCACAGTTGATGAAATGAATCCGAGAGTAACTGCAGTGTAAATATGACAACACACACAGACATTATATATTGTACGTAATATATAATATCATATATATAATATATATTTTAAATACAACAACTTTGTTTTGGCTTTTTATAAAATATTTTCTTATATATTATTACCACTTTGCTATTTCTTGTTTCTTTTTCAACCTCCAGGGATTCGACTATTACTACTGTGTAGAAATCACACAAAAAAATACAATGGGAATTATGTAAAAGACTCAAGTAAAAACATGAATAAAAATATTAAGAGAAGAAAAGAGAAAGGATATTTTTTCTCATTCTGTTGATGACAGTGAGAAGTAATTTGTCCATTTTAGCGTAGTTAATATTCATTATATTCAATCTATTCATTTCATTTCACATTTAGTTTGCTCGACACAGAAAGAGCTGATAGAAGCGTCCTTCGAAGGCTGGGTTTGAATTTTGAATAATGTTCAGTCTATTCGTTTGACTTGTTCTGTGTTGCAGAAGTTGAATCAGTGACTTATCTGCTCCTACTTTAACAGTTTTTTTAAATCCATGTTCGACGAGACTTTTTTCCCCACTTGGATCTGTTCGTGCTCGAGTGCTTACGTAAAGTTTTTGTTGGAGTCTGGGTTTGTTGATGTAAGTTGAAGGCCTTCGGACAACAAGGCTGTATCTTTTTTTTTTTTTTTTAGTCCATTTGATAAAAAAAAAAATGTTGAGAGAGACCATGCACTTTCAGCCCCATTCACCAATTATTCAGTTACTTGTAAAAATGTGGACTGTGAGACCAAATACATTTGGTAACAGCAGCCACTGGGTTCCGTCCTGTGGTCCAGAGCGTCTCTCCAGTGCAGCTGGAACCACACTGACGGACAGCGATGCCAGAACCAGATACCGGTCCTTGTGCAAAACCAGGCACCCTTTGGCGTCACTCCACTCAAATCATGTCCAACAGCCACAATGTGGTTGTTTGGCTACAAGACAATAGCCTCCCTCTTCACCCTGGGACTGAGTCAACACCATGGACCCCGAGAACAGATGAAATAGTGACAGATCTGTAACGGGTCGTTGGTCCAATCCAGTTTCAGCCTACAGGTACTTTCATAGTGATTTGTAACTGAATATTTTAGTCATTACAAAACCTGCACGGTGCCTTTGGTGGCGGTTTAATGCATTTGGTGGGAGAGTGGCACAAATGAATGGACTGTGTGTGTTGAATGTGTGGAATGTTGCACTGGCAGTCTCTGGTCATATTGCATTACAGGTAAAAGGTCTTGTCTCACTTCCATTTGCTGAACCCTCTACACCTAGCCTCTGGTCTCACTTAGTATCCTAAAACACTTCCCTTATGACACTGGTGTCATTCTCCCCCTAATCCATCTGGATATTTCTCACAACTGACATAAATCAAGTCTGTTCCATAACGTTTAATGCCAGATGAAGGTTTGGGAGGTGGTTGTGATTAACACATTTCAACATTGGATGCGACAGGTTACTAAACTAAAGTTTCAAAGTTCTGATTTTTATTTCAAATAACTGAAGGTTGTGTTATGATTCTGAGTTTGTCATGCTGTCTGTGTGCGTCCTGTGACTTTTATTTTTTCCCTCTTCCTGTCTGATCTAATGTGTTTGCCCTCATGTGTGTTAGTTTCACTCCTAGGTCCC
>JAPTHA010000018.1:16983865-16994832 GCA_029814585.1 Gymnapogon annona | reverse complement strand
GTTATTATTGGACTGGGTCGGCACAGAACAGACCAGATTGGGCTGAATTTGGCCCCTGAACTAAAGTGAGTTTGAAACCCCTGATTTAGAATCTTCTCAGAATCTGCCACAACTTTTTTTTTTACAGCCATGAAAATCAAAAATTCTTGTTATTTGTAAAATGCCATTTAGCTGCTCGTTGAAAGTACATGTGGCTTTGTTCTTTTAAAAAAAGTTCAGTTACAATTTCAAGTTTGAGTTTCTGTTGCATTGTAGAAAATGCCCCTAGTTTGAAAACTGAATGTTAAGAGATTTATTGATTTGGAACTTGTGCTGCTGTTTAATGATTTGCCACGTGTCTATTCAAGTGTCTTGCAAGCTCAGCAACACATCACTTAGCCCGGCGTATCACGCAGACCAAGATTATTCATCTCACTTCCTCTCAGGGAGAGAAATGTGTCTGGCAGGTTCCAGTTCTCTGAGGCTGATGAGGAATTTGCTGTCTATTTGTGTCATACAAAGTCTTCACCAGCTCTGGGGGAATCTCCTCTATTCTTAGTCCGGCTGTCTAAATATTTACCCAGAGGGCTTTGTTCCTGCTTGACTATTCTGCAGTAAACTGATCTATGACATACTGCTGCGGGACGTCTGTACACTGTCCGCTGTCTCACAGGGTGGCCTGCCCCAGAGCCTCTGAGCCAAACACTTGACATCAGAGAGACAACAGGAAACACAAACACCTGAAGATGTTGCAAACAATGAAGGTGATGAAGACAAAGAAACAAAGAAGAACTTTACGCAGCATGAAACAACGAGACAAAGCCGCACAGGTGTGAAATGTAAAAAAACTGACAGTATCATCGACATCATCATTCACGTTTTGGAAACAGAAGCCGCTGTTTTGGTTAAGAGGGAGGATTTTGAGATGTTAAGAGTCAATTCTCCCAAACCAATGTTAGCTTACTTAAAATGTAAGTAAAAATGGATCTGAAGATGACCCTTTTTGAAACATTGCCCCAAATAAATTATTTTGATTTTGATTTGAAATGGATTTTTCCTGCAGCCCTATTGGCCATCACTATCTCTCATCAGAGTATCCTTAAAACATGCCTCACCACCGGCTGACCGTGGCCCAGACACACCATAACACACAGACACACTGAAATGATGGGCTTTTATAAGAGGAATATATATATAAAACAGCAGTGACGTGGGATTCATCCCTACGCATAAACACAGCAGTTAACCTAAAGTGACAAAGCCCATGAGACAAGTCAGCTGTTTCACATGAGGACACGCTGTCCCGCCACCAGAACCAGCCTCAAACAGGTCCAGACTGCGGTACTTAAACATCATCTTCATTTTTCAGCGTTGAGAATGCTGCATTCATATAACACACCTCCAATGTGTGTCAAGATTAACATTTTGGTGTATCATTTATCTATTTCAAAATGTATAGTGATTTCTACATGATGACAAACAGTAACTGAGAAGCATTTTCTCAAAGAAAAAAACTTACTCTTGAAAACTGCCTTTGAGAATAAATTGACAGTAGGTCAAAATACATCTTGGGATATGATTTGTTTATCTTATTTAACCTTTATATTTCCAGGTAAGTCCACTGAGAAGAGGCAGCACATACACGTACACAAACATAAGAACATAAAAGCTGATACGTAAAAGCTGGTACATAAAGGCTGACACAATTAAATGAGATGAGTAACATTAAGAATCGCAGTAGCACAAGTACAAGAAACAGATAAAACAATGTAGAGACATAAAAAGTAACGTAGTATTTAGAAATGAAATGGATGTGACGTGTCCGATAATGACTAGGGTCAGGTGCAGTGGTGTGTATGTGCGTATTACTAGGGTCAGGTGCAGTGGTGTGTATGTGCGTATTACTAGGGTCAGGTGCAGTGGTGTTTGATTTGTGACTGTATTGCAGCTTTGAAGGTGCAGAGGGGAATGAAGACGGAGAGCTTCAGGGTTTGTTGGAGGTGATTCCAGTCGTTGGCAGCTGAGAACTGAATGGAAGTTCAGCCGAAGGTGTTACGGGCTTTGGGTACGGAGAGGTTGATTACGTTTTGGGATCTAAGATTGCGATTTATGGAATGAATGTTGGTTAATGATTGTAAATAGGGAGGGATTTTGGTAATGATTGTTTTGTAGAGGAGTAAAAACCAGTGTATTTGTCTGCAGTAATGGAGTGAAGGCCAGTTTAACAGGGAACACAGGGAGCAGTGATGAGTTTTGAAAGATAATAAGGATATAAGTCCACACAAGTCACCAACAAGTCCATCCTTGGTTGAAACTACGAGACGAGAATAACATCTGGGAATTCCATCTGACATAGGTCAATATGAATTTTTAAAAGGAACAGCTTTCTGGCCTCGACTGATAACATTTCAGGAGATCTAAGAGCAGGAGAACAGACGAGTACATTGAGAAATGTCTTTTGTTTGGTATAAGGCGGGTAAATCCAAGACATCTCATAAACTAATAGACAGATGGGGAACCACGCACGCACACACACACTCTCACACACACACACTCTCTCACACACACACACACACACCATGACGATGACGAGACTAAAACACTTGTGCAGTGTATAGGTTTAGAACTTTTAATGTGAAATGAAGTGATGGATCGGAACGCTGTTGTTTGAATTGAGAAACACCTGGAGACAAAAAAAACACACTACGTTGCAATGTTATGGGATATTTGGCAATAAAAAAAGAAAGCTTTATTTCTTCATATCACTAAAATGTATTTATATCGTCTGAATACCAGATGTTTCAACAGAGGGGTCACGACTCATAGAATGGATCATACAGAAAAAAAAATCTGTCTTAAACCAGATAGTACAGAATTTTTTTGACAACTTAAAGAGAAAAGGAGAAGAGCTGGAGCACAACATTAATGTCAGCGTGCACATCCGTGCTCTTTGTGTGTTTAACCCGGTCAAATGTTTCAACACTACTCGCATATTAGCAAAAGACAAAACAACACGAAAACGCTTGGTAACCACATACATTTTTTGTAGAAGTTCTTAAATGGGTACCAGGCGGACCTCAGATTCAACTGTATTGGCTGAACTGGAAGTTGCCAGTGTTCAAGTACTACAACCTATCGACAAACTAAAATTAGGTTTCGTCTCTGACCACAAGACATTATATTACAGGTGCAAGTAAACACAAGGAGTAGAAGAAAAGGATGGAACTGGGGAAATGTAGCTCTGAGGCTGCACGTCTCTGAAACAATGGAACAACATAATGAATTGCAGTAGGCCATCTGTGGTGTTCCACCTAAACTTAATTCACCCTTTAATATTGATAATATACCATTAACACTATACAAAAATCCAATAGAACACAGACAGGGAACTCACAGAATAATGAATGTCACTACTAAAGTAAAAAACCCAACACAGCAAACCTCATTACCAGTGGCCATACAGATCAACTCCAGCACGATATCGATATTTACTTAATATAATGTCATAACCATATAATTGTCAATAAAATACACAACTGCTCACCACAAATGACTGCTTATTTTTTAGTATGTTTACGCTCAAATCCATTTCTTCTCCTCCGTCAGCCATTGTACCCTGAAAACAGCTATTACATCTAAAACCAATATATGTAGCTGATGGAAGGTGCTACAGGTGTTTCGTTGTTTTTTTTTGCCGCTGAGCTGAGTCTGTCTTATGACCATTCAGTGCCTAATAGATCGCCTCATGTGACCAACATGAATTCTGATTGGCTATAACAACAGGATTGTTTCCATTCATGTTAATCTAAACCCGGTAACACTGAAATTTGATTGGACAAACAGCCTAACTTATGTGATTGGAAGCAGTGATCAGCAGACATGGCAAGAAAATAGACTATTGAGAAACTTTTTATGTATAAATATAAAAATGTAGAGTGCGTGTAGGTCAGTGATTCTATTTCGATAGGGCAGCAGTGAAGGCCTAACTGGTCATGGTTTAGGTCTTTGAATGTAGGATGCGAAGGCCAGCATTTACAATACAAACATCTTCCACAAGTCTTTTAAATGAAATAGCACTTCCCTTATTTTGTGTATACAAACAATTATGTGTTGATTGTAGTAATGACGATCAGAATCAGCAGGACCTCACAGTGGTGTTTACTCTACTTGACATTAGACTAATGAGCTATGAATAGAGGGAAGAAAATACAGATATTTTGCTTCAGAAATGCCATTGTAAACACACAACAGGCCTGGTTCAGCAAAAAAATGTATTTGCCTGTGTTGAATTTTGTGAATGTGAGTCGCCCTTTGAGAAGCCCTTTGAGACCTGTCGAGTGATTAAGGGCTATATAAATAAAATTTGATTGATTGATTGATGACTGTGGAAAATATATGAGTTGAGATGAGTTGATACCTGTGGAGTAGACGGTCACTATGATGACATGTGGGTCCAGAAGTGTCCCACACCCAGTCTGTATGTGGGTCCAGTGACTAGATCACAATACACCCTGTGGTTGTCCACGCTAAATTCAATGCTTGAACCAATACTTTAAATCTACGTCTGAACAGGGATTCAGACGTGTTAAAATTAAAAAGGGTCTGGGACAATTTGGAATAAATATTAATAAGGATGGAAATCAAACTTTGGCTCCAAGTTCATAAGGAAATGTCAGGCACCGTAGGAATAAAGATGTTTGAATGGGTGAAAGTTTCTCAGGACCTTTGTGTTCTAGTTGGAGCTGCGAAGCATCAGACTGTGGCGTCGACAAAACAGTGACACAGTGAAGCACAGGAATGGAATAATATATTGTTAGACATTTACAAAGTGTGTGAGGTGCTGTGGGCGAAGAGTGAGGGGAGAAAATGAAAGACAGCCGCTTCATTTTTATTTCAATATAAAATAGTTTGGGTTTTTTTGGTCTAATTTGGTACAAACGTTGACTTTGACTCGAGGATGAACTTCTTCGATGTCCAAAAGCAGATTACGATATAAAGACCGTGTATAATTCTTCTTCTACTACATACACTGGATCTACTGGGAGTCGACAGTTTTCTCCATCTTCTCCTCTTCTGACCTGTATGTTCCCTCTCCTCCAGTTTTTTTTTTCTGTCATTGTCCAGTTTCCGGTGCATCTGCATTCACGGGGGGCACGGCTGTGACGTCCGCCTCCGGCCCCATCCTCAACACACCTGTCATTCACACTTGCGGCACTTCTGAACCACTGTCATCCTGTCATCTTGGGATCCTGGGTGTCTCCTGCTCTTTACATCTCCTCATCTCTAACGCCTGTTCCTTGTTTCCTCACTCCAGTTGCTTCAGTAACGCATCATTAACCACACGCTGAACTGCTTACTATTCTGTACCCAGAAGGTCTGTGAGATACCTTCATTAACTGGTCCCTTCTACAATAAACGCTGAGTTTTGCATTTCGAGTCCTATACTGGTCCCACTTTAGTTGTCATGATGATACATGCTTATTACTGTAATGGATTAAACATAAATATATATTACGACATTTTTTTTCTAAAACAATGTGCCACTTAGTTGTGTGAGAGTATTATTATTTTTTTTACCATTTTGGAGACAAATCACTCAGACCCTGAATCCATAAAATTCAAAGGATGTATTGCCTGCGCAGTTCTTTTTTTCGCTGATGCCAATGTTCCTTCCTCCATCCATTTTCTGAACTGCTTGGTCCTCCAGGGAATAAGTCGCAGCTACCTACGGTGATGATGGAATAATACGCGCTGGAGATGCTGCCAGTTCATCACAGAGCTGACACATACAGACACTCAACCAGGCAGTCTCACACTCACGGGTGATGGAGACTGACCAGTTATCCCATTAAGGTGCATGTCTTTGGATGGTGGGAGGAAGCTGGAGGAGAACATGTGCATTCTACACCCAAAGGCTCACACATAGAACCCAGGACTTTGTTACTGCGCTGACAAAGAAGTCTTCTGTTCGAAAAACTCACCTCTACCTAACGGTGAAAACCCCACGTTAACCTGTTCCCACTATGCACTTTAATGTTATTTAAACGAAAATTAGATTTTACTTTGCACGTTAGAGTTTACTGTTTCACCTTGCATTCATCCATCCATGGATCCATAGATTGCCTCTTTCAGTGTTCCAAATTGCAGGGGTTCTGGCAGGGGGTATGTGATACTCTTTCGAGTGTCCATGGGGTTACATTCCCATTGGATCCTGAGGTCTGTCTACTAGGGAATCTAACTAAACTCAAACTATCTAAGTAGGCTACAAAACTGACTGAAATCCTGCTCACAGTCGCCAAAAAATGTATAGCTAGAAAATGGAAGCTAGACGCCCCCCTCCAATCAAGATGTGGTTGGAAGAAGTCAAAATAACCTACTGGATGCATAGGAGGAGTGACATCTTCTATAAGATATGGCAACCATTCTTAAATTATATGGAAAATGTGCCAGTACACCACATGGACTTAGCTTCGTGTGCCTGATTTACACCACAGGGACTCAGCTCCATATACCGGAGTTGAATATGTGTGATGGAGGAGGTGTGAGGTTAACATGTGTCTCTCTGCGTACTGTGTAGTTTGTATTGTTAACGTCTGGTCTTGTCTTGTCAGTGTTCGTTTTGTCTCATCTCACCTTGTTTGTGACTCGAGTTATTTCATCTTGTCACAGTCGCCTCGTGCTGTTTGGTTTTGTTTTGGTTCTGTTATGGTTTTGCTTGGGTTTTGTTTTGGCTGTTGCCTCTGGCCTTGTTAATGTGGGTGGGGGGAGTGGCCTTGTGTTTGCGTGGTGCACAAATGTGACTGTTCTGATGTAATGTTTAATGAAAAATGAAAGAAAAAAAAAGATTGCCTCTTTCATCACAAATTCAATTAAAATTGTCATCTTTATAAGTTTCAGTATATTCAATGACAATCCTGCTTTGTTTCCATTTCAGTGTACATACTGAAACAAAAACAAAGCAAAAATAATTCTATAATTCACTTAACAGTAGAACCCTTCAAATAAGAGCCCGTTGCTGCATAATTGTGGATAATTTTCCCCATTAAAAAGAGGCTGTTTCACTTTCTTTAAGATAATTGACAGTGAGATGTGACAGAAGCTAATCTATAGAAATGACTTGAACAATGCTCAAAGTGAAGCACCGCCCAAAGATCTGCAACGAGCAAAACTTGATTACATTCATCAGTATCATAATTAGAATTCTAAAGCACCAGCTGCTCATTCATTTCCAAAACCAGGATCAGAACGACTCAAAAACACAGACACGCCCAGAGACCAGGGTCAAACACATCAACATGACCTGCAGGATCAAAGCACACCTACATAGAGACTGGATCAGAGCTGAGCACAACACACATGCACACACTTCCAGTCTGAGCACAGTGAGGAGGCAGCAGGTGATGAGGAAACTGCTTCAGTGCCGACTTTACTGCAGTGTTTGTTTTATTTTTTAAATATCTTGCCAGATTCAATAACGGGGTGGCAGAGAGTGTACCTTTCGTTTAGAGTGCTCCGACTTCTTGGACATGTTCTTCATCTTTTTATGAAGATGAAACAAAATCTGGAAGAAAAACAAGGCCCTTTTTCAGAGAGAGAGAGGAAAGCAGGAACAGTGGATAGTCACGAAAACAGGACTTTCATAAACCAATCAAAAACATTGATTCATAATGGCCTCTTGGATTTCATCAGGGTGTCACTTGAAATTTGAGAAAATGACATCATCTTTCCATAAAAATCTGACATCATCTCTATTTATTAGGCTATATTTAGTCTTTGATTTCCGGCTGGATAGCTCATTTGGTAAGGCACTGGACTGGTACATAGGGTGACCCGGGTTTGATTCCCAGGATGACCATCCAGTGGGTTGTGTCAGGAAGGGCATCCGACGTAAAAACTCCTGCCAAATCAAATACGCAAATTGGGTTCGCTGTGGCAAACCCGGAAGGGAAAAGGCCGAAAGAAATCATCATTAGTCTTGATTTGGCTTGAGAGGAAATTGGTGAAAACTCAATATTTTCCATCTTACAGCTACAATGCGATAAAATGAACAGAGGTGTCTGTCTGACTTGTGAAGGTGTGCTGATTTTTAATTTGTAAAAAGGCAATGATGCTGAAGTAAATATGTGTCATTGATATTTTTTAAGTGACAATAGTACACAGATTTTTTTCCTTCCTTTCTTCTTTTGGACGAAACTATCACTTCACTTCACTTACTGGAATACTCTATGTAATATATCATCGTGACAGCGCTTGGATAAAGTGCCAAACAAGTTGCAATGTAGCCGTCAGTGCTGACATTATCAGACTGTAGCAGGGGTGTGGCACTAACCTTCTTCCAGGGGCCACATACAGCACAATTTGATCTCAAGCAGAGTGAGGCCTATAAACTAACAGCATGATAGCCCATAAATAATGAAAACCCTTTCTTTCAGTATAAAAAAGGACATTAAATTATAAAAAATTAGAAAACAACCTCTCACAAAAAAGACGTGAATAACCTGGAAAACAAATTATTAAGAAAATAGGTGCAATTTTAACAATGGTGTGTGCCAATTTAATATATGCCCGTACATTCATCTATTATATTAATGGATGTACAGACAGTGATATAGATTCTATATCCCAATGATGCAACTGGCTGCTCCTGCAGGTTTGATTGATTTTTAAGACACCATGCATGAGTCAGTCTGTTAAGAGGTGCGATGAAGCTGTAATTTAATATGAAATCATACCGTGTCATATGTTTTGTCTCGTTACATGTCTTGAATATTTCATTACAGTGCTGATGTTATGGATCTGGATACAAATTGTTTTGTCGAAAGATCATTAAACAGCAAAGTGATGAGCTTCTCGGCAGTTTGGCAATAGATGCTCTAAGATAACACAGTGTGTTTTAAGGGATGAAATTAAATATCATTTTATGACTCATTAGCGTTTGAAAATGAGAGAAAAGAAATCCCATTGTGATGTATTGAACGGACGGGAATTGTGCATCTGCTCTGACGCAAAACTTTGTCTTCCACTAGAAACAGAGAGGTGTGATCATTCATCGATATGTATGAGTCCTTTCACATCTGCAGAGGTGATGATGAACGGGGTGTGAGCAGGAAAGGGGTGCGTAAAATCACAGGGGGAAACTTGTTTGGATCGCGTTCTTATTAAAGCTCTGTGCGTCTCAGCGCAGCGCCTGCAGTCCAAAGATCGTGACGCACAGATTCATCAAGTCAGACAGTTTGGTCGGCGAGGACAGGAAAACAGTTGGTGCTACCTTCAAAATAAAACTGTAACAGCTGATCTCGCTGAAACATGAAGGGAGCAGACACGCGTTACGCCAGTCTGTGGTACAACAGACATTTAAATGCCACATTGTTGTTTAGATGTCGGTAGTTTGACTACATAATAGACTACATAAATTCGTTTGGAAGAGGACATGCATTTATTTTGCAGATTAAAATCCGGACACCACACATTTTTCCTCTTCTAGCTTGATTCTTGTTTTTACGCACGGTGTTTTTTACAGCTTCTGGACTTTGCGCGTCCTTTTGCTCCCGTTATTAATACACATTTACAGCAGGAAACAGTAAGACATTATCCCCGCACGTGAAACGCGGCACTTTCGACCCAGACCTTAGTGTAGCAGCAGCTGATGAGCAGCAGAGGCAGCAGGTATCCGATCAGCAGGATGGTCACTTTGTAGATGCGTTTGGACGCGCCGGTCCACTGCTCCCAGCAGAAGGTGCTGTTGGGGGCGGCGTGGTAACTCGTCAGGACTTGGTGCTGGGCAACCGGCACCGAGAACACCAGGGACAGGGTCCAAATGATGGAGACCCCCACCAGTGCTTTCCTGCGGCTCCGGATGCAGGGAGACTTCTTGGAGTGCACCACGGCGATGTAGCGGTCCACGGACATGGCCACCAAGGTGAAGATGCTCACCAACATGCTGACCGTGGCGAAGTAGTGTCCGAACTTACAGAGGAAGGCCCCGAACACCCACTCCGGTAGAGAGTAGATGGTGGCGTGGAAGGGGACGCAGATGAGGAGGAAACTGAGGTCCGCCACGCTCAGGTTGAGGATGAAGATGTTGGTGGGGCTGCCGGTGCGCTTCAGCCCTCCGCCCCCTCCTCCGCCCCCCCCTCCGACACTGTACCTCACCTTTCCAATCACCACCATCACCAGGGTGTTCCCCACGACCCCAACAACGAAGATCAACCCAAACACCACCGGCACTATCACCGCCTCCGGCCCGGACGCGCCGCCCGCCGCACCACCGCCCCCCGCCTCAGACCGGTTGGAGTCCTGGAGTTCAGCCCACACTAGGGAGTCGTTCCCCGGCAGCAGCATGATGGAGCTCCACGGGCGGAGGAGCTGCAGGATCAGAGGAGGAGAGCGTGACAGGCTGACAGAGGGGTACAGTCCATGACCCGGATCAGACACGTCCGACAGCAGAGTCCGGACTTCTGTGACTGCTGGATCACACAAAGCTCCCGAAACCCGGGAATTCTGCATCCGGTACGGATCTGCCGAAGTAAAAGCACATGTTTCACTCCGGGGGTCGGGAGTCTCATATTCAGATTCAGATGGAGGTTTCCGTTCAGATTTCACTTATATCAGAGGCCGAAATATTAATATGTGTCTGGTATTTTGTATATATCTGGTATTGTCTTGTGACAAATAACATACACACACACATAATTTCTGTCACATTCATGTCCCACATTCTATACACAAAACTGGTATGACAACATGTACAGTATGCGAAAGATATATGTACATATATATATATATTTGTATGAAAAATTTGCAAAAAAAACCCTTGGATTTACCTGGACTACGGGGGTGCAAAAATGTACAGCAGTTTATATTTGAACAGAATGTACTTCATAACACAAGGAAGAACCACAACCACAAATAGTTAGTTGTGTGTGTGTGTGTGTGTGTGTGTGTGTGTGTGTGTGTGTGTGTGTGTGTGTGTGTGTGTGTGTGTGTGT
>JAPTHA010000018.1:16936486-16946956 GCA_029814585.1 Gymnapogon annona | reverse complement strand
TGTGTGTGTGTGTGTGTGTGTGTGTGTGTGTGTGTGTGTGTGTGTGTGTGTGTGTGTGTGTGTGTGTGTAATATACAGTGACAAATATAGATTAATATTTTTTTGGGATTCTGGATTATTATTGCTCAGTTGTGAAATTCTTATTTCTACCACATACTTTGTTTGTTCTGTTGTATTTTTTCAAAGTTCAAATTCCTCACTGAATTCAGTTGATTGGTCCCATCAAGAACTTTGTATGAAAATTAACAAAGAGAGAACAATGGCTGCAAAAATGTGTCTCTATCTCTGTTAGCTCACAGCTGTTTCTACCCTTTGGCAGTTAAAGAAAAGAAAACGGCACTGACACACTTTTATTGTATAAAAGCAGGACAATTTAAAGAGAGATCCTCCCCTCCCATTGATTGACTCAGCCTCACCTGACCTGATCGATGCTCTCATAGCCCAGGCTGACTGTCAACGCCCAGACAGCACTAATCGAGCATAACTCCTGTCGATCCCAGAGTCAATCGTTCATTTCTGTCACCTCCCCAAGCGGAAATCAGGTGCGGGCTGACGCTGCAGCACTGACCGGGCAGGGCGGTCGGTTAGACTCGGAGGTTTTAGCCATGGTGTTCGAGTCTCTGGTCAGCGACCTGCTCAACAAATTCATCGGAGACTATGTGGAGAATCTGGACAAGTCCCAGCTGAAGATAGGGATCTGGAGTGGTGAGCTCAGCTGCTAGCTAAAGCTATCCATACAGAACTCCATTTGGAAACAACGTGATTTTACGTAGATAAGCGTCTATCTACAGTCAAGATGTGGTGGCACACATAAACAAACACTTAATCACGAACTGGTACTTAAACCGTATCTGTCGGTATTGATGGGAGTAACTAATCAGCTTTTTGTTGCACGTAATCTTATCTTGAATAAATGCTTCCCTTGCTGTTTCTACCTTATGTCCACAAGAGAATGGATAAATACGTCGGCGGAAACAACGACTTTGTTTAGATAATTTCGTGTTCGGTTTCGGTGAGAAGAGTTGTTTCCGCGTTACATCCATGCCGAAATATCTAACGACTTAATCTTTGTTGAGTAGTCTTTAACATTTGAGTTTTTAAGGTTGAAACGTGCAAGTGCAGTGAGATTTACTTTGAATTGTCAGGTTTTCGGAGGAGGTTTGGTTCACGCGTACACTTTATAAGAAGACGTCACTGAACTTGACCAGCAGCGCCTGTAAACAAACCGATCCTACGTGGGCAGTGAGTGACCTCCTGCCCTCTCCTGCTGATCCCCGGTGAAATTGCAATGTGAACACCCGAAATTGTCCAGAAAGCAAACAGTTAAACGGAGGGCGTGACCGGCGGCTGACAGGCCAAACAGGGTAACAGAGAATGGAAAGTCGCTGCTTATCAGCTGTGAGCAGTTGCATTCATTGAGTGAACAGGCGGTATTCATCTCAAGTCCTGAGTCTGGTTATTGTTAGGGTCAAACCTCCTGGTAAATAGAAATTAACCTGAGTTTAACTTCACAGGTTACTTTCAGTTATTTAAATGTCAGGCGGATTTTTTTTTTGTTTTTAGAAAGAAGCTGAAACTGTTAGTGTACTTTGAGACATCACTTCGCTTGGAAGAATAGTAACATGAAACGCAGAATAAATGGATCAATCAAGCGGAGAGATGTTTGTCTTCATGCATTATATCAGTCCTCTGTGGAGCAAGCGTGTGCTGGAAACTGAATATAGTGGTTTGATGTTCATACTATAATATCAGAATAGCTTCTAGAATTACAAAGACTGAATTCTTTATAGTACTTGTTAGCATCTACATTCATCATGTTTTGATATATGTTGTTGCAAAATTATAATTTACTGGTTATCGCATGGGGATCAGTGTATTCAGTGATGTGTTATGAATAATTACTCCAGATAATGCACATCAGCGTTGTGGGTGAGAGACTAAAAAAAACTATATACCCTGGCTACTGGATGTCATGCAGTTGTATTCACTACAAACAGAAATACATTAACTGAGTGTGTATATACAGTATATGTGTGTGTGTGTGTGTGTGTTACAATACTGATAGTGCTAAGTAGAGTGAACGTGGTGTCTCAGTGTTACACTTTCTCCCATGTTTCCTCATACCTTCTGACATTTGTTACAGCTGTCTGAGGTTAGGTTTTTATTCCTACATTCTTTGGGTTCAACAGTGCTTTGAGGTCCTGACAATCAACTGTGTATAAAAATCATCAACATATCCATTATGACACTACCTGCTGTTTCAAAGCCTTGTGTTTTTTTTCTTTGTTTTGTTTTTGAGACAGTATTGGCCATATTTAAAGAACAGGGGAGGGGAGGAAGAACGGTGACTCTTACTAATCTAATACCACACTAACTTAACTACCGTACTTGTAACTACAGACGTTAAAGCTGCAATGCAGACAGGCCAGCATATTACAATATGCTGAAAGCTATTTCTCGCTGCCCTCTTCTCTGGATCTTCTCTGATTAAGGCTATCCTATGATGCACAGTTAGCTTTTCACACTTTCTTATTTAGCTTATTTAGCTCAGCTATGGCTCTAGCCCAGGACTTTTTTTCTTTTGGACTAATTTGGAGCCAGAGAGAGCTGCAGAAGGAAAGCATGCATAACAAATGTGAGGTATTTTGGCTCCTGCAGCTTTAAAAACCAGCAAGTAATTTTACCTACTTACTAATATACACAACGGGTGATCTCGTGAGCCGTTCAGTTTTACAGTCGGGATCAGCTGTTGGAGTTAGCAACAGCAGGCGACCCAAGATTCCAAAGGAGTTACGGCGTCGGATGAGAGGATGCAAAATTGGAGTACTGGAGAGGAGACGGTACGAACCAAGCGTTTCATCTACGCTACAGGCCAAAAGTTTAAGTCCAGCCACTGATTTTTTTAAAAATAGTCAAATAGGTAAGTTTTGGCAATTTATTTTGATCCAAAACAATGAACACTTGTATAATTAAGGTAAACAATGTGTTTTAACTAAGCATGACTGACCTTTGTTGGAATTTGAGGCTATTCCAGCTGAGCCAGGACATAAGCTCCTTGTGAGGGTTTGTTTACACTATTTCTCATGCCTTAAATTTTCAGTTATACTGAAGTTAAACATATTCTCTACTTTTCAGAAAGTGTTAGTCTAATTTAGTATCCTTGTTTATCCCTTACAGAGTGAAATTTGTGAAAAAAGAGAATAATTTGCAAAAAATATATTTATAATTTATTATTAATATTTTTTATTCAAATTTGTTTATAAAAAAAGCAGTTATCAATTGAACAAAGGGCTAGGAAAGATATTCTTGCTGCAGAGGGATTTTCACAACGAGCTATTGCCATAAATCGGGGTGGACTTAAACTTTTGCCCTGTAGTCTACTCTAATGGGTAATGGAAGATATTTACTCGACAAGATGGAAGAGCTAACGGCGCTAACCCGGCTGCAGCGGGAGTACAAGCAGAGCAGCATCCTGCTGTTAACGGAGACCTGACTCTCACACCACACCAACAACACACCAGACTGTGTCGTAACTTTGGATGGTTTTCTGTGTTTGTGGTGTAAATACGTATTGTGTATGTCGTATAAGAAGTCAACTGATGTATGTATGTTCTTATTTCTTCCCTTTGTATTTGGCTGCAGCGACGCACAAATTTCCCCATCGTGGGATAAAGTTCTATCTAATACAAATATGTGATAGTGCGATTGTTTACCCACCATAGCTGACAGAATATACAATACAACAATGAACATTATTAGTATAAAGTAAAATGCGTGATATTGTATTATGTTTTGTTAAACTATACAAAACATTTGCACAACAACAACTGTCAGAAAAAAATCCTTTCATGCTTCATGAATCCAAATCAGCAGGAGAACTATCTGTCCACTAACATTCACACACTAGATATTGGTATATTTTATTCAAATCTTATTGACGGAGCAATACATGTCAAAACTCCCACCAATAGACCACATTATCCAGATAAAATGAAAAAGACCAGAGTGAGCTCTATAAAAGCGTTTACTGACTGTGTATTTTTATGTCGATGGGGTCAAGGACTTTTTTTTGCCAGAATGATGTTGTGGTTCATGTAGTCACACATTGCTTTCAAGTAAAAGATGATGATGTCTCTTATTTTTTAGTTTTTCTTGTGATATTGTTTGCCGCTGTTTGAAGCACAAGGATAGAGCTGACAACGTGTCTCCTCATTTTTGTGTCTCCACAGGAAATGTGGTTCTTGAAAACTTGAAAGTGAAAGAAAATGCTTTGGTAAGTTTAGAGACTGAGGACCGAGACCCCACCACTAATTCTGATGTCATCATTCAGAGATTGTCAATTTTAAAGAGACTATTCTAAAATGTGTCACTTTATATACTGAAATTGACCTTTGAGCTCTCAGACTGATGAGCAGCAACAAATAATGATTTTTGTGACTGATGGTGCCTTGCACATTTGGAACAAATGTTATTTTTGCAAAGCAAATACAGGTTATGAGTCAGACCAGTAGCACCTGTCTGAGTAGTTTTATTTTGGCAGTCCGCAGCCTGGTTCTGCCTGTTTCTCGACCTCAGGCAGCTGCAGCCTGGTGGAGGTCTGCTGTTGAAATCAGGGAAACGTGTTTCACACATCGTCATCGCAGAAGAACCACTAGAGTATTGAATCAGTGGCGCTGCGATGTAAACATGTGATCACATGATACCCAGAATAGAAGTGCTGAACGTGATATGGAGATTACACCCATGTCTCACCAGTGTGGCTTTCTATTGAAATGTGACAAAATGAGAAATAAACTGATTACACGCCGATGCAGAGTCTACTGTTGTCATTTTCACACATGTAATAAATTCCCGTTTGTCTTTCAGAGTGAGTTTGACGTGCCATTCAGAGTAAAAGCAGGACAGATCGGTGAGTCCTCCAACCTTCATCTTGAGAAATAGCCGAATGTCAGAGGGTGGAGATGAGCAGTATGAGAGGACAACTGCTGCCTCATGATAACAGCTGTGGGGATGTTTCCTGACTGCACTGTTTGAGCCACTGAGCCGTTATTCATCCAGTGTACTATATGTCAAGAGGTTTTGCTAATAGACATTGTATGTAGAGGTCCAGTCTTTAAAATTTTGCAGGGTTGAGGAGGATTTAAGGGAAGAAACTAAATATTGATACGAAATGGGTTTCAAAACCCAGAACACACTTCCTCTTCTCCTTTTTTACCTTGACTGTAGTTCAACATGAGATTCTAAACCACAGGAAACAAAAATGTCTTCTTTCTCAGTAAACTGTTGAGATCTTTGTGACTATTTTTCATACACCGTTAATCTTTTTTGTGTTTTGATGACATAAGTAATTACCTTTTGTGGTTTTTGTTGTGGGTGGAGTGTTTGACCTTTGTCCGTGGTATTTGTGCTATGTTGTATTTATGGATGAGCTGCAGCGTCCATGTTGCCCTGGGATGCCGGAGTGTTTACTGAAACATTCCTTCTATCACCGTGGTTTTAGTTCCTCTCGGGGAATTAAATCTGTTTACCTGCTGACAGATTAAAAACTGTATCAAAGGCTTTAACTCTTTCAGGACTACAGAGAGTTTGACCAAACTGGCATATGTTTGCCAAACAGGAGGAAATGCTGAGGAGGAAAAATGAATCATTAGTTAATTTTCACCTGCAGTGGATTAAAAATAATTTTTCAATAAATCCTGATCTTTTCAAAACATTATGTTCGTCAGTTTTAGTTGCAGGGTAATGTTTGTGAATCAGATTCACTTGCGACTGCAGCTTATATAAAAGTGTAGAATTATTCATATAGTAGAATACATTCATTTTTCTTCAATATTATTTTGATTGGAACAATTTTTTTTATAGTCTGAAAGGGAAGATAAAACGATCAAAACAAATTTATGGCTGATTTTTTTTTTCTTCTTATTTTGTATCTATTTCCAGTAGTTTTATTTATGTCTATGTTCTTTTCAGCTACGTTAAGGTTTCCAGACAAGTAGTTTTTGTACATCCAGTAGAGTCACATTTAAAGTTGGGTGTTGTACAAAAACTATCCTGATTAAGCCTTTTATGTGGACAGGAAAGCTAACATTGAAGATCCCATGGAAGAACCTCTACAACGATGCTGTGGTGGCCACGTTGGACGGCCTGTACCTGCTGGTGGTTCCTGGAGCAAGTAAGTCCAGCTCTACCAGCACTGTGCTGATGGCCAGTCAGCGAGACGAGGGCTTATATGTACGTTTAAGGTGATGAAGGGTTTTTACACTTCGGCCAACTTCAGGCTGAAGGGGTATTGTAATCGTTTCATTCATATTGCAATTGTTTCATTTGGACTGTGGTTGTATCTGGGCATGGCGTAGAAGCCTATTGAAAATATATCACCTTGACCTACCTTTTCTATGTCAATCAAAAGGCATCAAATCAAGACATGCCCGCCAAATTTATACGGTGTAAATACATGCATGGAACAGAAGCCCGCACTCTATTTGGCTGAGAGGTATTAAATGTGCCCAGCACATTGTTATTTAATCACATAACAGTGGATTTATAGAAGTTATCACTGCACACAAATGCATGCATGCATATAGTAGGAGAAGGTTTCACTGCAAGTAAAATGACTTAATGCTAGCAGTATGTTCAAAAATAAAATTAAAGCAAAGATATTTTAGGGCATCGATAAGTTTTTTTTTTGTTTTGTTTCACTACTTAGCTCGTCTTTAACCACCATTACCTATGGAGCAAACATAGAGTTGATCGAATGATCTGAATATATCTTGACTGTGTCTCTCTAAAGCATTTAACGCCATCAAATTCTACAAAAAGCAGTAACAGCTTCAGAGATATTCTGAAACTTAAATGTGAGTTATACCAGTCCATGGTTAGAAAGAAATGTCCAAAAATAACTCATGGATCCAGGTGTGAGTGAGCTCTTCTACACTGGTCAATCCGTATCTGACATTTTATCAAAAAATGTGAAAAATACAGCAGAATGTTTACTCTGTGATTCAAATGTTCCACATAGACCCTTTCTACATTTTTTTGGTAATAATTGGTTGAATGAACGCATTCTTACTAGCAGAGAGACATACAGATTTGTATGACGATGATGATGATGATGATTTCTTTCAGCTTTTCCCTTCCGGGGTTGCCACAGCGAATCCAATTCGCATATTTGATTTGGCAGGAGTTTTTACATCGGATGGCCTTCCTGACACAACCCACTGGACGCTCATCCCGGGAATCGAACCCAGTTCTCCTATGCACCAACCTGGTGCCTTACTAACTGAGCTATATGTCAGCAATTATTACTAATGCGTGTATTTGTTTTTACTCAACAAGCTGTGGCGATAAGCATGTTCTCAGTTGTTATGTGTGTGTTCCAGCTGAAAGTGAGCTGAAAAGTCGTCCGTATAATGGTGAGCTGGTAAGACGCCGAGGTTTAGAGGTGGTGGTCCGGGTCTGATCAGGTCTCTTCTGCTTCCTGTCAGGGCTGCACTACGTTTACATGAATACGCATAATTGAATCAGTCCAAAATGGGTACTATACTGATGTAAACATACACATACATCTGCCTAAATACTGTATTTGTTCTTAGTCTTATTTGGATTTTTACATGGTGTGAGTTTATGGTGAACACTGTCTAAAATGATTATTGCTACTTTTGAAATAATGTAACTAATTTGCCTCACCAGTCTTTCAATAACTATACGAGGTTTCAACAAAATACTTTTATGTTTGGCGTTGCAAATTATAAAGTAAAACTCTAAGGAACTACACATTATCATTGTAATTACCAGTGATCACGGTTTAAATACACTTAAGTCAGCCAGAGATATTTTAACTACAGGCTGCTATCATGTTCAGAGAGACAGGGGGGAAGTGACATGGCGCTTGTAAAAGTACTTTAAAAATGGTCAAGGTTATGCTTATGGTTACATACAACTGTACATACAGATGTAGTCCATAAAATTGTATTTTATGGACTACAACATGACATTGTATTGTCATGTGCGTAGACATAGTGGTTAGTACTTCCACCTTACAGCTAGAGCTCTCAGGTCGACTCAGTCCTTTCTCTGTAGAGTTTACATGCACTTTCTTACTTTCATGAGGTGTTTGATCAACCCCTGCTTTATTATAAAATTATTGATCACCTTGTATAAACGTCAAACCTGTCTAAAATTATGCTGAAAACGAATAATAGAAGAACACATTCATAGTCAGCGTTTCTTTTAAGGTTTTGCTCTGACACAGTGCTATGGCAAAACGCTTGCTGCCACATCATACATTTGGTACGAAAATCATTACCGTGATATTAGACTTCATATATTTTTTCCACATAGATGCAAAAACACCTGGTAGTACAGAAATAACAAGGGGTTAAACATTTTTAGATCACATCTTTCAGTAGATCAGCATGTAATGGGTTTTTTTTTGCTACAGTATTTAGGCTAAAAAATCTCAAATATAACTTTAGATGATCTATTTCTCATAAAATGATATAAACTGGAAATTTCCCCAAGTGGGACGATTAAAGGAATCTAATCTAAATCACAATGAAATACTGGTGACAGGAAGAAGTTGCATTATCGTGGGACAGTATGTGCTTCCACCACTGAGTCGGTTACTGTATGACCTTTGCTAAAGCAGCCGAGGATACTAACCGTCCGTTCATCCTTTTGTGCAGCCCTACTCTGTCTCTGCTTCTTTTACCGGGTTTTGTTTCAGAGCTGGGACTGACTAGTAGCAATAGATGGCTTTTAATCTGGGTTTCCTCTGGACTCCAAGGATTGATGGTGTACTGATACTGGGAGAACTGGGAGAATTTCTTCTCACTTATTAGTTGGAAATTCACCAAAGCAGAGTTTAATAGCCTTTATTTTACAGTATAGAGCTGAGACTGACAGACCAGTACATATATTGTTATATCTGACTGAGCAGGTGTGAATTCATATGACATGGCCTGAAGATGTTTAAGACCCTCCACCAAAAGGCCAATTACTTCTAAGATAAGATAGTACTTTATGGATCCCACCACGGAGAAATTAGTGAAACTATTCTATATAACTATTCTATAACTCTATGAGTTTATCTTCCACATACTACTTTGCTTATTGTGTAGTTTGGATGTTTACTGATTTATCTTTAGCCAGTCTATCAATTTGTCAGAGATGAAAACGGAAAAAAAATCGAGATCTATACTTATTCAGCTCAGAGTCGATCGGTTATTTCTAAATATTTGCGGTGTATTAATATTGTTTTTTCTTGTTTCTGTTTTTTTTCCCCTCTTTGTGCAGCTATAAAGTACGATGCAGTGAAGGAGGACCGTTACCAGCAGGAGCTGAAGCAGAGGGAACTGCAGCGTATCGAAGATGCTCTACAGATGGCGGCACGCAGAGGTGAGACTGACCTCTGACTGACCTCCAGCTGACCTCAAACTGACCTCTGACTGACTTTGAATCTCCTCAGCTGGTGGCTTCTGTTTCTGCTGCTTCCCGTTTCTTCTGCTTCTTCATGTCTGAAATGCTTTAGAGATTTAACCCTGTTGGATCAAGTTTGGAGTTTTGACATTCTCCTCTTGTCCATGTGGTTTGTTTGTGGGTAATGACGATGAGAGCTGCATCAGATACGAGACATGTTGACAGATTTCTACCAATGGACAAGAAAGCAAGACATCGCACTCACAAAAACATCTGATATGATGTCACATACATAGATATTAAGGGCTCATTTGCACTTAACATCCTGCGTGCAAATCTAACCACTGAGAAATGAATGGGCTGTGAATGAGAAACAATATATCTATAATTCGGCTGCGATTCAAACGCTTGCTTTTAGGCAGGCGTGCTCAATACATCAATTGCCATCCACTAGTCGATTGCCATCTACCAGTCGATCGCCATCTACCAGTCGATCGTGAAGGTATTATGGGTAGATCACATGGCATTACAATTTAGCCATCAGCCTATCACCGTGAAGTGAATGAAATTTTTTACTTGATTGACAGTTTGACCAATCAATGAGTACGCACATTGATTGCATTCAGTGAGCATGTGCATAACCGTGCGTTATCGCAAGCTAGTGAGCTGACCAGTCCGGTCCGACCGTGCGCGCGGCGTCCGATCTGACCGTTTACAGATTTTAGAACTCTGTGCACACATAAGGCGCACTACCGATTATTGAGAAAATGATAGGCTTTTAAGTGAACCTTATGATGGGAAATGTGTGCCACCATGACTGAGGATCATTTGAAGTGTGCTTGAGGCTGGTGTCAGCAGTTACTGTTCGGAAGATGCATCATATGCATTATATATATATTATTATTACATAAACATTAAATGACGCATCCCTGGCTGGTTCCATTCAGTGTCATCAGAGTAAGGTAATGACAAAAAATGTACATAGTTGTTGCATTGAGCAATATGGGTTCACACAGTTATGCAAGGTACACTAACATATATAGACATATAAAT
>JAPTHA010000018.1:16893070-16904130 GCA_029814585.1 Gymnapogon annona | reverse complement strand
ATGCTACAGGAGGCAGTGTCTGTGCTGCTGCAGATTGATGCCGCAGAGGGCAACAAAGTCATTATTGTTCGCTCACCGCTGCAGGTGTGGATGCCAAACACCCACATACTGCACATTCAGCTGAAGTCTACTACCCTTACTTAACACCAACTTCATCTTCTCTAGAAAAACCATACACACATTCATCCTGATGACTATCTAGATATACATACTTAGTCCCCAGATGTACTTACCAGATGTACTTTTATGTTCAGATAAAGAATCATTTCTCAGTGCCCTTCACCATCTTGAAGTACTGTTCAACATCCAAGAGCCTGCAGATTGTTGGACAAGCTGAACCTGAGAGGGAGTTCCACATTGCCTTAGAAACCTACAGGTAACGTAACAGCGATCACAATGTACAGTCAAAATCAATTAAATATAAATTGAAAGTGGTTGTGCCTATTTGACATCACACACCGTTCTGAAACTGTTCTGAAGTTTAAAGTCTGAAATTTCCCAGAGTGGGACTAATAAAAGAATTTCTAATCTAAGTTTAACATTTTGAAACCTGTGACTAAATTGAATGGAACGACCCCCAGTTTTCTCTATTGAATTGGTCCAGTGTTTTTTGAAGTAGCAGCATTAGTGGTATTACATTGTAAAATACCTGTGCTTTGACTTTAAATGAAAGTCGTGGTTGTTACTCCTTGGTTACATCACAGTGGCATCAAATAAGCTCAGACTCTGTTATAATGGGTTTTAATCTATGCCTTGACAGGACATGTGCAGTGTGATGATTCCAACAGTGTTGTTATGTGCCTTAAGGTGTCAGGTGTTTGTGCGTCCAGCGGGCTGTCTGGACGGTCAGTATGGGCCGTCCACTACCTGTGTCACATGGAAGGAGCAGGTGCATCACAGCTCTGAGGTGCGATCCGTGCTGCAGTGTCCAGCAACTGACAGCAGCCTGCTCCCGCTGATGGTCAGCACACTGGCTGTGCCAGACGATCTGCGCCACATCGATGACCACGGGGAGGAGGACTGGGATCCAGCCTACGTCATCCACCTCCACCCAGTGGCAACCCTCAGAAACCTGCTGCCCTACACCATCCGCTACATGCTGGAGGTACATTGTCCAATTGTATTGTTGTCTAAAACTGCTCTGATCTCATCAACACTCACCCAATCTTGGTGTAATTTGAATGATATAACCTGGGTTTGTGTTCTCAGAACTCAGCAGACTCCTATGAGCTCCAGGAAGGCAGCACGTCTGACCTCCTGAACGCTCGTATCTCAGGTGAGATCATGTCGTTGGTACTGAAGAAGTATCAGGGCCGCGACTGGCATGGATACATCCGCATCGACCAGGACATTCCTGAGTTCTTGGCAGTCTCTCTGATATGCGACAGTGACACCAGCTTGGTGGTGGACATAAACGTGCATATATCAAAGACAGCGTGCCGGATGGTCCTGTCTCTGTTCAGCCCATACTGGATTATCAATAAAACGTCCCGAGTGCTGCAGTACCGAGCTGAAGACGTGAGCGTCAAACACCCAGCTGACTTCAGAGACATCATCTTGTTCTCCTTCAAGAAGAAGACACTCTTCAGCAAGAGCAAGGTGAGGAATATAGAACCAGGAAAACCTGAAATTAAAACATCAGGTTCAAAATCATTTTTCTTACTTCACTCTGTTTTTTTGTTTTCAACATGAGCCATATTTCCCCACACATATCAAGTAACTTTGAAAGAAACTGCTTACATGTTGGTAAAAACAAATGAACTTTTATTAAAGGAAAAATTGGCTGATTAGTGTTACATAGTGGTGATAAAGGCAAATGTCTCTTTATTGTACTTCCCTAGAAGCTGAAAAAAGTGGTTAATTATGTGAGTTAAATGTTCCTCTTCCACCCCCGAAAAATAATTTATTTATTCTTTTCTAAAATAAGAACCGTTTTAAATTTTTGGTGTTTCCATGACCATATTGCTGTTTTGTAAAAATAAGATGTGGGAGACTTCACCAACTGTAAAGCAGATGACAAATCAGCTTCCTTAAAGTGTTACCAGAGCATCATGGTTGTTGCTTGTTGGCTGGTTGTGTGGGTCAAGGGTAGGATATTTAATTAAATGGCTGATTACAGTGTTTATTGATTGTGTCTAAGTTTTCTGTGTGTGTTTGTGTGTGTTGCAGCTGCAGCTGTGTGTCTCCACCAGTTCCTGGTCTGATGGTTTCTCTCTGGACACAGTGGGGAGTTACGGCTGTGTTCGCTGTCCCAGCACCAACATGGACTTCTTGGTAACATAAATGGCATTTTTTTTCCTTACAAGAGTACAGTAATCTCAAATCTTGACATTTTAAAAGCTTACAGCTCATTTTATTTTTGTGTGTGTTTAGGTTGGTGTCAGTATCCGGATGAGCAGCTTTAATCTGACCCGAGTCGTCACTATGAGTCCATTTTACACCCTGGTTAATAAATCCTCTTATGAGCTGGAGGTGGGAGAAGTACTCAGTCCGACGTCCACTAGGTGGCACTACATCGCCTCCACTGAAGTGAGAATCACAGCTTTTTTTATTGTTTTTACTATGTTGGATGAGCGTCCAGTGGGTTGTGTCAGGAAGGGCATCCGACGTAAAAACTCTGCCAAATCAAACATGCAAATTGGATTTGCTGTGGTGACCCCAGAAGGGAAAAAGCCGAAAGAAATCATCATCATCTTCATCACTGTTTTTTTGTTTTGGATTGATTTGTATTGTTGTTGTGTCGCAGTGTGTCCCTCTGTGGCCCGAGAACACATCTGGACAGTTATGTGTCCGTGTTGTCGGATCTGAATCTGCCTCCAAGTCTTTCTTCTTTAACAAGCAGGACAGTGGCACTCTACTGAAACTGGATGTGGTCAGTGTCTGCTTTACCACCATATCCCAGTATCAGACATTTACAGTGTCTGTGGCTCGGAGCTGTGAATATCCCTGTGTAACACGTGTGTCTCTGTGTTCAGTGTGGTGGTCTCATCGTGGATACTAATAACTCGGATCACTCCACTGTCATCAGCTTCAGTGATTACTATGAAGGAGCAGCCCCCGCTCTGCTCATCAACCACACACCTTGGGTCACCATCAACTACAAGCAGAGGTCTGTTTGTTTACATACTCACACTAACAACAGTTCATCTTCTGTACTGCGGGGGGTACATTAGTAACAAAAAACAATGAAAGCTTCTACCCCACAACTATGACAGTCATCTCCCCTGATACTCACACACGCCCAGCACCCCCCATGTTAGCCCCATCACAGAGACAACCAGCTCCCAGCAGACTCGCACTCACTCACCTGAAAACTGTGATTTTCCCTGAGCTGCATTTTCCTACTTCTCTGCTGCTTTGTGTTTGCACATAATGTTGTACATATATTTTTCATTTGTACCTACTGATTTTACAGTCCTTGTTTTGCATTTGTGTTTTATATTGTCTACTCATATTGTGTTTATACTGTTTTCTTCTAATATATGAGTAGTAAATTGTGTTGCGTGCATTTAAGAATCTTCACTACATTTACTGTGCAGATAGTATGGTTCTAATATTTTTATGGGTGTTTCATTACTGTCTGTTGCTTGTAATGACTTCCACATCCCAGAAAAGTTAAGTCATTCTTTTCAGGTGGAACAGTTTGAGTCTTCAGTCCATGAAAAAATTCCCGTCATGGCTTTGTTTTAAATATATCTGTCTTTTTCTCAATGTTGTGAACACAGTGGCTCAGCAACGGTCCACCAGCTGAAACCCGGTGAGGCTCAGAGGTTTGCCTGGGATGATCCGACTGGTGTTCGAACTCTCAGCTGGAGCTGTATGGAGCACACTGGAGAGCTAGACCTGCTAAAGGTAACGCACAAGCCAATGATTTCATCTGAACAGAATCTCATTAGACTAGAGTATCTGTTGGTAGGCTGTTGTAAGCAGTAAGCTGTTGGAGATTGGTGGAGACCAAACCTAGTATCAGAGTTTATATTGAACCTCAAGCCTTTGTGCACAATATGTATATATGTTTATATGAAATTGCTAAACATTTAATTACCACCTTTAGTTATATTTATAGCGTGACTTCAGAATGTTTGCTCCATAGGTTTTGGTACTGGTTTTGATTTTGTGTTTTACTGCATTCATCACAAGCCTTTACAGAGTTGAACATGAAAATACATTCTTCAAAATGTCATGTTAAAGTCATTCCCTTTGTGTCGTAAAGCATTCATACACAATGCGATGAATGTGCCATTACCAAATGTATCAATGGTTTACGGCAGGTTATTACGGAATAGCTTGGAATGAGGGATAGTAGGTGTTCATTGCAAAACAAAGTGGATGTTTTAGTGTGAGGACATTGACACCCCTCCTGACTGAGAGCATCTCTGTGATTTAGGATGAGGTGGGTCAGTTCTCCTACGACAGCCTGTCCCAGGTCCATTGGGTGTCCTTCCTCGATGGACGCCAGCGGGTACTCTTGTTTACAGAAGATGTCGGCGTAGTGACAAAGGCTCGGCAGGCAGAGGAACTTGAGCAGTTCCAACAGGAAGTCCGAGTGTCATTGCAGAATCTGGGCCTGTCTCTGGTCAACAACAGCAGTCGGCAGGAGATTGCATACATCGGTATCCCCAGGTACACACTGAATTTATTAGATGTGTGTATAGTTCAAGTTGATTTGTAGGCCATTGCTCAGGTCTGTGTGCGTTTTTTTTATTTGTTTGGTTTTTTTAACATAGCTCTGGTGTAGTTTGGGAGTTGAAACCAAAGAACCGATGGAAGCCATTCAGTCACAAGAACATCAACCTGTTGGAGAAAGCCTACCAGAATCAGCTGAGTGGGAAAACGCAGGGGGGGTGGGTCAAACTGGAAACCAACCTGGAGGTTAGACATCATTCATGTGAAACCGCTTTACTGCCAATCCCCGTTCTACCAGAAATATCAGCCTCTAAACATGTCTGATGTCATTTGTCTGCTGACTTTACTCTGGTGCCGCTGCTTGCAGGTGAACTTCAGCGGTGTCACGATGATGATGCGTCAGCCAATCCACTGTCCAGTGAGGAGGAACTTCCTGTCCGGCATTCAAGTGGAATTCAAACAGTCACGGCATCAACGGAGTCTGAGGGCACAGCTACACTGGTTACAGGTTAACGCACATGCATAGATACACACATACAAACTCTATAATGACGACATTTGCTCCTTAGTTACTGATTGGCTGATTCCCTTTCTGAAGCCTTCATTTCTGACGTGAGGAGAGAAAGCTATCATATATTATGTCATGATGCATACAGTTAAAATTCTTGATGAAATATTTGTATAACAAATAGTTTTTCTTTTTTTGTCTAACTTTGTACCCTCAGCTACAATAGAGCCGTTTTTCTTATTTGCTGAACAGAAGCTCTGACTCCATACATAATGGGGTGTCAAATCCACACAACAGACATCAAAACGTCCTATTAACCCTTCATTCTACACAATGACAAAATAATATATAGAATTGAAATTGCCACTGGTATCTACCAGTATGTGTCTGGACTATCAGACAGTTTCATTGTGGCGTGGTGTTCTTGTACAGGTGGACAACCAGCTTCCAGGTGCAATCTTCCCCATCATTTTCCATCCTGTTCCTCCTCCAAAATCCATCGCTTTGGATTCAGGTGCTACAAACACACCAGCATATACATATACAGTGTACTCACATATATGATCATTCTTAACACTTACCGCCACTTTCCTCAGAGCCAAAGCCATTCATCGACGTTTCCATCATCACCCGGTTCAACCAGCACAGCAACGTCACGCAGTTCAAGTGAGTGGCAAGTTAAAAATGGAGTCAGCAGCAGGAAGATCTGTGTTCTGATTTGTGCTGTTGATTTTAATAGAGCTGAGTGTCTGTCGTGTTCTCAGGTATTTCATGGCTCTGGTTCAGGAGATGGCAGTCAAGATCGATCAGGGTTTCCTCACAGCCATCTTGGCTCTGTTTACACCTGCCGCTGACCCTCAGGCTGACAAACAGAAGGTAAGATAAGGCAGCAGGTTGATGGTTCAACTCCCTGCTCAGTGGATAAGTACACTGATTACTCTATGAATTTACATTCAGATGAGTTTGTGGTTGGATTAAACATCCCGTGTGTTTCAGTCCCGGCTGATAGACAGAGATGTGCAGATGCTGCAGGCCGAGCTCATGGAGGCATCGCTGACCGACACATCAGGACTGAGCTTCTTTGAACATTTCCACATTTCTCCCATCAAGGTGAATGCACACCCCACAATTATCCACGTAATTATGTTATTTTGAATCCTATACATTTTGACCTTTGTCTGTCTTAGTTTCATGGACAGCCAGAGACTGTTATAGAACATATGGATGCAGCTACCATAAGGATTAAGGTTTTGAAACTTTGAGTGTAACATTTGTCTCCATTTCTGGCATCTCATAGCCACTGCTATCACTGTTATATTCACAGCTAGCAGATATATGTATCAGCAGTTAACTTGCTGTTCCTTCAGTCACACATTCCACAAAAAAACTAAATTATAAACCTTGAACTATGACCCTGATCTTCTGCAGGAAAAGGCATTTGTTCCAATCGGGCTGGAGAAAGTGTCATAATGGGTTAAAATGTTCATATAAAACTAGATAAGGTGTAATTCAAGACGTAGACTTACAAATGACCACAGGGCTTTGCTGTCAGACATGGTTGTTGTTCCTTTGTCATATAACTGAAGATGATGTTACGAAGGAGGAAAAAAACTACAACCCCAGTGTGTCTGTTGTATTTAATTCCAGCTCCACCTCAGTCTGTCTCTGGGCTCCAGTGGTGATGACGCAGGTCAGGAAACAGCAGCCGTCCAGTCACTGAATCTTTTGCTGAAAAGCATCGGAGCGACTCTGACCGATGTCGACGACCTCATATTTAAGTGCGTTACATCCTGCTATTCAAAGGTCTCACTTGACTGAGAGTCAGTTACTGTAATGGGACGTTTGCTCTTGTCGCTCTCAGACTCGCCTTTTTTGAAGTGAAGTACCAGTTTTACCGAAGAGAGAAGCTGATGTGGGCGGTGGTCCGTCACTACAGTGAACAGGTGAAACCTCAGCCCAATGTTGTCAGGGCAACAGTTCAGAGGGGCGGTATGATGTGGATCTGATAAAAGGATGTGTTCAATGTTATTTTGTCTGCAGTTCCTCAAGCAGATGTATGTCCTGGTTCTGGGTCTGGATGTTCTTGGAAATCCATTTGGACTGATCCGGGGTCTGTCTGAGGGGGTCGAGGCATTTTTCTATGAACCATTCCAGGTATTATCACTGAAAATGTATTCAAATATTGTGACTAAATGCAGCATAGATGATCTTGTTTAGTAATTTAGTAATAGAGAGGTGTTGGATATTAAACAATCAGGAAAAGTGTGACTTGTTTATTACACAAGTCAATAAATAATCATAGTAAATCATAAATTTATTAAATTGTCATTGTAGCCTGGATCAAATCTAGATCCTGCTGTTGTCTAGTCCTGGTTCATATGTTGATTGTTCTACAGGGAGCAGTTCAGGGTCCAGAGGAGTTTGCCGAAGGTTTTGTGATTGGTGTCCGCAGCCTCCTGGGCCACACTGTCGGTGAGAGACCTGAACAGACCAACATGAAGCAGATCTGTGTGATGTAGTTCATAGAAAAACAGTTTTGTCTTCTATGAATATAACAAATCAGTGAAATAATATTATGTATATCTGTGTCTTGTTTTACAATCATTGAGATAAATGATGATGATAGACTTATGACAAAAGACCATGTGCAGATGGTGGTGGTGATGATGATGAAATAAATCAATTGATTGTGGAGTTGATAGGTTTGCGCCAACTGTCTCTTCCTCCTTCACCTGTCCCACAGGTGGTGCTGCAGGTATGGTGTCCCGGATCACAGGCTCAGTAGGTAAAGGTCTGGCGGCCATCACTATGGACAAAGAATACCAGCAGAAACGACGGGAGGAGATGAACCGACCCCCCAAAGACTTTGGAGAGAGTTTAGCTAAAGGTGGAAAGGGACTGCTGAAGGTCGGGATCAGAGTTTATTATTCACTATCTGTGCAGGTTCTAATGATGAGAGACATGATGAATGAAAGGGATGTTTGTGTTCTGCAGGGTGTTGTGGGCGGAGTTACTGGCATCGTCACAAAGCCTGTGGAGGGTAGGTAACCCCGTCAAATACTTGAATGAATTTGTTCATTAATCACAAACATGCATAAGTGGAGAATCAGAATCAGAACACTTTATTATCCCGAGGGCAGTTTGTTATGTTACTACTAAGTTACATTAATGCCTGACTCTTCCCTGTGTGTCTGCAGGTGCCAAAAAGGAGGGTGCCGCTGGGTTCTTCAAAGGCATCGGTAAAGGTCTGGTGGGTGTAGTGGCCCGGCCTACTGGCGGTATCGTGGACATGGCGAGCAGCACGTTTCAGGGCATCCAGAGGTAACGTCACCGCTGAGAAGACATATGTATTTCTCACACTGTGTGCTATTTGTTTAATCGTAGCTTCTCTCAATTTTTTGCTTTACAAAGTCTTACCTCTGTCGTCGGTGTGCTTCATAACGTGTTGTCTCCTCTGTTTCTAATTTTCTGCTTTTGTTTTTTGTCTTGTGTTGTTGCCTGGGATTATGTTCTTGTCTTTGTGGTGTGTGAGTATTTGATAATAAATCCGTTCAAGCTAAGCTCCTTCATCTCCGCTGTTGTCTGGAAAAAAAAAACCAAATCATGACCTATTTATACCCGTTTGTCATCGGATGGAAGCGTCCCGTTAATCAGCAGAGATAGCACTAGATGTACGAACTGGTGTCATCCAACAGCTGATGGTAGAGAAATGAAGGAGCACAGCTCAACGGTGCAGCTGTTTTTGCATGTGTGTGGTGTTCCGCAGCAGACGGACGGTAAGTTGCTGCATTTTGTCCAAACTGAAAAAGTTCATGAAGTATTCATCCAGACAGGATTGATTCATGCTCGCCACATCGAACATCATTCTTACTAGCCCAACCCCTCTCCGAGCCCCGCCCCTTTGGCTTGCTGCAGCATTGTGATTTGTTCAGCTGTGCCCTGAGGAGAAGCTCGCGTATCTGCACGTGTCGTTTGACGTCGGATCGTTTCTGCCGTGGAGGGTCATGTTTTCCTTTGAAACAAAGATACAATCTAATCCTGGTTATGAATGTGTTAATGAGTTCAGTGAATCCGACGTGTATTATTTCTACCCTGTACAAATATTGATAGCACTGCTTGAATTTTTAACGACAATTAATCGCCTTATGTCTCTGTGCCTCGGTAGATCAGAGTTTAGGGTTCCAGTCCTTTCCACATGTCCAATGGCTCCAGTCTGGTGACAATAATGGAAAATGTTACTTCCATATAACAAATACAGAGGAAGTGTTTAAACCAGGGGTCTCAAACATGCGTCCCGGGGCCCAAATGCGGCCCTCCAAAGGTTCCGAAGCGGCCCGTGGGATTTTTCATGTAATTTTCCCATATTTACACTAAAACAAAGTATCGTTTCACAAAAACAACATAAATAACCTGAACAAATATAAACAACCTGATATGTCTGTAGATAGTAGGTGTAATTTAAAAAATATTCCACCTTTTACTAAAGGTTTTGTGCATTAGTACATCCACTGTGGTCTGTAAGTTGTATACGTATAAATAATAAACTGAGATATAATGTTAAAATTACACTTATTTTAATGTACATGTATAAATGATAAACTGAGGTATAATACAGAATAAATGACACTTATTTTTATGCACATGTTTAAATGACAAACTGAGGTATAATCTTGAATAAATTACTTATTTTTATCTACACGTATAAATGATAAACTGAGATATATTGTTAAAAGTACTTTCACCTTTTTTGTAAAATTACACATATTTTAATGTACATTATAAATGATAAACCGAGGTATAATGTGAATAAATTACACTTATTTTAATGTACATGTTTAAATGATAAAGTGAGGTATAATATTGAATAAATGACACTCATTTTTATGTACATGTATAAATAATAAACCCAGGTATAATGTTATATATGTATATTATTACAGTATATAATATTATAATTACACACTGTTGTGTTTGAATGTTGGACTTTTATGGAAACATCATCATACAACAACCGTCAGAATCCAGATCCTGTGCGTAGCTTTTTGTTTTCCCCACGTGTCAATATGCGGACCCGACCCTATTCTCTCCTCAGGGATTGGCTGATTGTATGAGCACATGGTCCAGCCGAGCTGAATTTAACCCACTGTGTCGAAACAAACTGGAGTCACAGACTTTGTACGTTAGGTTATAGTAGTGCAAGCGTATGCAATTAAAACACTAATTCACATGGATGTGCATGAAACTGATAGCTGATTGGCTGAGAGGCTAACATGGATAAACTCTTACTCCTACAGACTGAGGTGGAGTTATTGTGGTTAATGCTATTTATTTTTATTGCAATGCATCATGGGACCAGTGAGCATCAATGAAATGTGTTTGAAAATAACATTTAAATGGATTGGAGTTAGATCACATACAATAGCCCCCTTTCAAGAGATGATTCTGTGTTTTTGATCTTTTTGCTTGTGATAAATTTTCTGCCAAATATAATGAATTCACACTGCCTTTACGCTAGTGATTACACACTGACTTTGCTTTATGTGCATGTAAAATGACTAACTTTCACATTTCCACTGTCAGAGTAAAGTCAAGTTCAGAGTAAATACAGAACTATTGCAGCTACATGAGGAATATGCTGTGATTTCAGATATCTCTGTTTGCGCTTGGTATTTGTACTTACTTTACGTACCAAACGGTCCAACTTACCATCAGACTTTGGTTAACAGTATTCCCATCAGACATTATTCATTTTAAATCCAAGTTAAAATCCACTCAGGGCTGTCCACACGTTAACATAGAATCAACAGCTGCTTTAAAGCGCAATTCAATCACAGAGACGCGTCGCCATAACAACCTGCTTCTGACCCAGCTGCCTCAGTGCCCCCCACGCCCACCCCACCCCCGTCCACAGCCCCCTCCCCCATTC
>JAPTHA010000018.1:16878335-16892970 GCA_029814585.1 Gymnapogon annona | reverse complement strand
CCCCCGTCCACAGCCACCTCCCCCATTCAGTCACGTCACCCATCAGTGCGTTCTGATGATCTGACACTGGTTGTGTTTCATGCTGTCACTGTAGAGGTCATGAAAGGTGAGATACCAATACGACTCCATCAAACCGCATCATGTGCAATGATTGAGCAGAATCCCAACGTTCACTTTGATCCTCTAAGGCAGTGTCCGCTCTGTCAACTGTTTTCTCCTTTGTTTTTGCTTCTCTGCATGGTCGGCATCATGGTACTTCTAACCCGGGAAAACGCAAAAAGAAAGAACACACACACATCATGATACATTAACTTAACAGAGAAGAAGAAGAATGAATAGTTACTGGAGTTGCACTGCCGTGTTTAAACTTCATACAGTCGTAGACTAACTGTGTTTGTCTTTTTTCTGTCGGTCTGTAATTGTTTGTGTGTGAATGTTGTTGATCACAGAGCGGCAGAGTCCACCGAGGAAGTGACCAAACTCCGCCCAGTGCGTCTGATCAGGGAGGACGGCATCATCAGACCGTATGACCTGACAGAATCCAAGGGATACGACCTTTTCCAGGTGTGTTTTCTTGGCTTCTCCTTTTGATTTCAGACAAAAAGGAACATTTCCATTTTAGCCATTACACTATTGACGAAAATATGAAGGCTAACGTTTGAATGATTGATGATATTCATCATCATGGACCAGTGCTGTCTGTTCAACAGCCAACATTCTCCTGATAATATTCGACAGTGTGGAAGATCATCAAAGCAGATGTGTCAGCAGTGACATAGACCATAGTAATGCACTCTGGAATTGTGCCTATGTTTAACTGTGCTTTAAATTATACGACGAAGGGAAAGGCATAAGACTTGTGTCGTTATTATTCTGTACATGTCAGCTCTGACCAGGTTTTGTCATGATTTCTTAAGTCTGTGGATAAGACCTTGGATCAGCACAGGAGTCATCGGATTCATAGGAAAACCAAGTCTTCAAAAATGGGGATTACTGAGCAATGAAACACTTTTCCCATTGGACTCCGTTCTAACAGAGCAGAGGCCCAAAGCCTGCGATGTGTTTACACCTAAAGATTGGGATCTCTCCCTTTTAACCATGACCTCTGATGACTTGACTGATGTCGCTCTGATCCCACTTCCTGTCTCCTGTAAACAAATCCTTACATTCTCTTTGCATCCTGTAACGGTGCCTCTAAATGGGCTGGAGTTGACTGCGTCCACAGGAACAGTCTATGTATGACATGGTCTAACGTTTAGACTTAGACTTCCTTTATTGTCATTACACAGACACACACAATGAATCTGGTAAGGAAATGTCATAGATTGGCAACGGATAACACAAAATAAATATGGAAAATACAAAAGTGCAAGATTGCTGAAGTGAATCTCAAAGCCATAAGTGGCTGCAGTGTAGATGTGACAACAAAAAATTCACCCAGTTACTAAATATAATATATATATAAATATATAAAATAAAATAAATAAAATGGGCAGTAACAATGTAACAATGTAAACTAATATGAACAGTGAGAATACTGCACATCAGTGTAAACAGTACTATAAACAGTGTAAATATTATACATCAATGTAAACAGTACTATAAAGAGTGTAAATATTATACATCAATGTAAACAGTACTATAAACAGTAAATATTATACATCAATGTAAACAGTACTATAAACAGTGTAAATATTACACATCACTGTAAACAGTACTATAAACAGTGTAAATATTACACATCAATGTAAACAGCACTATAAACAGTGTAAATATTTACACATCAGTGTAAACAGTACTATAAACAGTGTAAATATTTACACATCAGTGTATTTTCACTGTTTTCAAAACATTCAGAGCTCAACAGTTGAAATGTTTTCAGAAATTGTGGCCGCCCGTTGATTTTCACGTGTCTGTGGATCTATGAATGTAATGCATAGATTGTAACTTTTGTCATATTTTCCTCCACTACGATATCTCTGAAGGGAAGTGTTGGATATTCCCAAAGGTCACCTTACAAATGACCTTCCTAAATTCTTAGCCTCGGTGAGGTCCAGTTACCTTGCAGTGATGTTTTCATGGCTTTATAAATGCAAGGTATTTCAAGTACATATATCTTTATTTTGACAAGTTCCTGAGTTCTGATAGCAGGATAAAGTTCCCAAACACAAGTAAAACATACAAATGTCATCGCGCAACGTTTTGGTATTTTGATGATAGTTGGACTAGAAGGCGGGGTCGCGGAAGAGCGAAAGCTGAAACCCACAAAGTTCAATCTTAACTGAAAACATCAAATACACTGTTAGCACCGATGTTTTGAATGTCACACCAATGCACAGCTGCATGTCAACACACAACCTTTTGAATCCCAGATGCTCGAGCTGAGCCATTTGTCGAGCCGTTGCTGTTTGTTATCATAGCTATTCTTTAAGCTGACCTGAACTTTTCTTGTTCCCTCTTCTAATCACCGTCTTCTTTTTTGTTCCTCTTTCTTCTTCTTCTTCTCTCTGTTTTTGTCACATGCAGCCTGATGATGAAGAGTAAACAGGGTTTGATGAGAATCACCTTATAGAAGCTCTCCATGCTCTTTCTGTCCCAGAGAACATAAATGTGATATTTACTTCCCTCTTCCTGTAAATCTACTTCTTGATATTGTGTCCTTCTGAAACTTCTCCTGCTCGGATGATTTCAGGGGACTCTGCTGAAAACCTGACGCATGTTAAAGCTAATCTCTGCTCTCATACCTCAGACATTTTTACACTCCGCTCACAGTTTATTTTTTCAAGATGAAACATTCCCCCATCTGATTTTTTTTACAGACTTTTTATTTTATTTATGCCCATTTATAAATAACCAGTATGTAATTTATTGATCCAGGCAATAAATTATTTTATTATGACCATTCTTCTTTAGAACTTAGCAATATATTTGTAAACTATGTAGCCTCCCCTGTATATGAATATATGATATTTAACATTTGTGTCTTTGTATAATTAAATCGGAAATAATATAAATATATAAATGTCAGCATTGTGTCAGCATGACCACTAACCTGTGGTGAGTGTGTGTGTGTTTCTGCGTTTATGTGTGTGTGTGAGGGAGAGAACGCGCTGGTGTCCATTCTGTAACATGTTCAAACCTGCCATTTAATAAAAACCTAACTCCTTATTCACAATGTCCATCCATATGTCTGCTAACATGAGGTTTTATGTATTCAGTCACATGAGTCAATGCTCACATATACAAGAACAAACACACACACACACATTTTCCAGTGTCGCATTAAGGGGATGAACGTTCCATAACACTGTTTATCAAGGACACATTTATATGTTTACGACGCAACATTTACAAATGAGCTAAAATTATCTTGAATAAAAAGTAATAAACTTTAAATGTCTTTTAGAAATAAATGTGTTTTCTATTAGAACAGTTAGCCTTTATACATCGTAATATATTTTGGTAATAGATTTGGTCAGCATTTGTTCATTAGCTACTCCTTCTCATATTGCTGGCACCCTAATTTAATATTAATAATAATTTAATGACACCCTATATTAATAACCTACAGTGATGTATAGTTTTTATTGTCACTGGCCAAAAATTCCAAAAAGTACCTGCACATTTCCATCACGGCCTGAAGGCATGTCAGTTCATCTCACTATAGATCACAACGCTAACAGCTGGAGTTTTTTCCTCAGGTTTTGAGTATATGTGTTGAAGCAGAACAAAAATACACACACAGCCATTATCTTACTAGGCTTTGAATCAAATTACCCATGACATTTCCAAATGGTGTATAGATGGATTGAAAACGAAACGATCAAAGATTAAGCAAATCGTCTCACCTTTGTCCTTTGAGAAGCTGATGAAGAAATGGCCTCGTAGAATACCCTGATTCTAGATCAGTTTGTTGTTGTACTTCAGTGTTCAAGGAGGGTGTTTAAATGTGAATCTGCACTAACAGAGGTAAGTACGGAAGCGCAGAGCTGCCACGGAGTAAAAAAAAAAAAAAAAGTTGTTTGAACGACTTTGTCTTCTCGTTCAAATGACTTTACATATGACCTCCCATGATGCCTCAGTTCTGGTTAGTTGGGTTATAACCTGCTCCAGTCTCAGGTCTGTGCGCCGATGCTCTGAACTGTTCTGTAAATCAAAGTCATAACCCAACTAACCAGAACTGAGGCATCATGGGAGGTCATATATAAACTCGTTCAAATGAGAAGACGAAGACGTTCGAATTACTTTTTTTTTTTTTACTCCGTTCGAGCAACTTTGTCTTTTTTTTTTACCCCGTAAGTAACCTAGGTCAACAAAGTCAAACAAACCAAACTGTGGCGAAAACCGCTCTGTAACGTCATGTAATCATGAGACAATGACAGCCATTTGTTTGTGTGTTTCCAGCGATCAGAGATCAAGCAGCTGGACGGCGAAGTCTTCCGGGACCACTGTCCTTACCCCGGACACAGAAAGACCAACATCATCATCACCAACAGGTAACGGCCCACATGCATCTGTAGAGACCAACACAGACCTACAGAGGACCTCAGATCACGAAGACTAGGCCTCCGTTATTTGAGACCATGTATCTGTAGGTGGTTAATTGACAGTATTGCGTCACGAACGGAGTTACTCTTCACGGTAAAACGATTTAAATTTACAAAATAAAAAGAGCAGAACATGTTTTAATATCCATACCTACCTGTCATCTGTCTCAAATTCAACCTTTCCAGCCACTTTCCCTCCTGCAGACTTTACCAAACCCATAAAAGATTTTATTATAACATGATTATAATTGCTTGTTTTAACTGTATGATACTCTTTCAAATGTAGTGCTTTGATTTTGATTTAATTTGGTAATTATTAATTTGGTATTATGTTGTTTTGTTTGGGTTTTGTTTTGGCTGACGCCTCTGGCCTTGTCAATTTGGGTGGGGGGCGTGGCCTGATGATTGTTGCGTGATGTAATGTGTGATGTAATGTTGTTGTCTAATGGAAAATAAAAAATAAAATATTCAAAAAAAATAATAATTTGGCAATTATGACAAACAACTACAACAAAACCATGTTGTGCCTAAATGATGACAGTGATAATGAATGAACCTGGTGGTGTTTGTCAGTGGAGTTGTTATATTGTTTGTTGTTGTTTTGTGCGTCTAGGAGGGTTTTGTGCCTGAAGGAGGTGGATTTTGTGAATCACTTTCACAAAGAATGGGAGTGTTTGTTCGAGAACTTCTATTGTCCTCCAGCCGTGATGGGAACTGAGCTGAAGATCTACACCAAGGTGAAGAAAGACAACATGAATGCATCAAAGAAACAAAGTCATTGTCATTTGCAAGTCGATGCTTTATTTCATTGTTTGAATTTTTTCCTCTGTGAACATTTTATTTTTCTTTCTTTTTATTTCAGGATCAGCAGAAGTTGAAGCTTCCTAAGAAAGACGTTCAGGATGGGGTGAGGACGGTTCAGCTCAAAGACACAGTCACTGCACAGGTACTCACTGCTTTTATGTCGTATTTTATTTTCCTGTGCTTATTTGTATTTGTGTGTGTCTGGGTCCCTACAGGTGGAGGTAACAGTGTGTGTCCTCTGTTTTGCCTGCTCCGTGTTGTATCTTGTTATGAGTCTGAAATTATTGTCCCTAATCTTTGTCATGTGTGATATACCAACACATCGTCTTTTTGACCTTTTATTCAATTGAATATACCTTTATTCGTCCCACGAGGGGAAATTTCACACACAGCAGCATAAAAGAACAGATCCACAACAAATTGAAGTCTTGCACAACATGGACCACATAGTATACACGATTGAAGTCCCAGAGATGATAACGAGGGTTGATTATTATTATCATTATTATTATTATTATTATTATTATTATTATTATTATTGATGATCATTGCCCAGCTGGATAGTTCAGTTGTTAAGGCACCGGGCTGGTGCATAGGGGACCTGGGTTCGATTCCTGGGGTGAGTGTCCAGTGGGTTGTGTCAGGAAGGGCATCCGACTTATAAACTCCTGCCAAATCAAATATGCGAATTGGATTCGCCGTGGTAACACCGGAAGGGAAAAGCCAAAAGAAAGTAATCATTATTATTGATGATCATTATGGGATTGCTGAGTTGTATTACAGAACTGTACAACACATTCACATTTTATACCTGTTTTAATTGATATCCTACAATTGTGGATGTTGAATATGCACCGGGCTGGTGTATAGGGGACCCGGGTTCGATTCCCGGCACGGGCGTCCAGTGGGTTGTGTCAGGAAGGGCATTCAACGTAAAAACTCCTGCCAAATCAAAAATGCGACTTGGATTCACTGTGGCAACCCTGGAAGGGAAAAAGATAAAAAGAAATCGTCAGTGGGTGTTGAATATATGCGACAAAAAGAATCCCAAACGATAACAAACATCTGACACATGTTGAAGTAAATCTGATGTGAAGCACCTGAACGTTAATGCAGTTCATCTCATGTCGTCATGAGTAGAAGAGTTCAAGGCGTGTAACGTACAAAGGCAGGTCACATGTCTGTTTATAGTGAGATTTTCTATTATTAGTGCTGTTTTTTTCATTCTCCCTATGTTTCATTTGCGTTCTGTTTCAGAGACTAATAATAACAATTACCACTTTCTCTTCCATTCATCTGTTGGATGTTGTCTCTGAATCAGAGGAGAAACTTGAATGTGTTGTGTTGTACTGCTGAGGGGTTAAACCACCACCTCCTCCCATCTCTACCCTCTTATCCTGTTGCACCACTAGGAAATTCCTGTGACGCTTCAATTCTTCTGGGCGTCCTCAGGATGAACACCATAAAGCTGGGTTCATCTGTTAATGCACACACGGACGTGGAATGAACTGCATCATTTCACTTAAAACACTCCCTTCTTTAAGTGGCTTTTGACGCATTTTACTCAAATGCACTATTATGAAAGAAACATGTTGTTGATTTACAGGATACTTTGACAGTTACGGATGTCACTGGTATGTTCATGGTTAGCTCTACTTTAGTTTCCTGTTCATTTTTTTTTTCAATTGATTTTTCTGTGTTGTGTCCATCAGTGGATTTATCTTTTTTTATGTGGAAAACCATCCCAAATACCTTGAAAACAGAGACACAGGAACTTAAAAACAACTGAATTCATATCATTATCTTCAAATGTAAAATAACAAAGACAATGAATTGAATATATCTTTATTCGTCCCGCCAGGGGAAATTTCACACAACAGCAGCATAATACAAAGAGTAGGAAAAAAAGAACAGAGCACCACATAGACAGTATACACGATGGAAGGAAACAGTAACTCAAACATATGTGTTAAACCGTAGTGAGTGAAATGTTTTTTAAAGTTGTCGAGTAAAGCGTCTGTACTTTGCTCCTCCGCACCTCTGTCAACAGAAGCTGCAGGAGGCCATATCAGACGCTCAGATGGCGCAGCAACAGCACCGCATGGTGAGGCAGAAGTCTCAGCGCTTCCTCAAACTGACCAGCAAGCAGTGAGGACACGCCCTGCGTCCTGTACCAATGAGCTGAGAGGTTTGTGTAAAGATGCAGAGTTCTCACTTTAATCAGTATCAACACTGTGATTGTATAAACCTAATCATGAAAGGTGGTGGTCGTGTGTTGCCATGGTGACAGGGAAGGTTTGAGATGCTAACAGTAAATGATAAGATGCCAAAGGTGACTTTTTTGTTTTGTTTTGTTTTTGTTTTTTGTCCTGGGTGACTGAGTCAGATGTTTAGTGAGTGTTTTTTCCTTTGTTTTGTTTTGTTTTTTATAAGTTGCACTTTTTTTTTTTATCACAACGGAGACATTCAACTTTCAAAGTTTGGTTCATGTGTCAGTTTAACTCTTGAAGCCCTATATATTAAAGACCAAAAACTATTTATATGGCAACATGCAAATGAATCATTCTCCAAATCTAACCTTTCCTCAGAGATTTATCATTTATTATAATTTTGTCCCATATATACCAGCATTACATATTTCAATGAAAATCAGGTGTTCCTTATATTGAATTCAAAACGCTCAGAGTAAATTTAAATCTTATTCTATCAGAACAATTGAAGCAAAAGTGACTTTTCAGTCAAAGTACAAGCACTTACAACCCCTGCTATTCGTCAGCACGGGTTTCACTGTTGAATCTGTTACAGATGATCACGGTTTAATACAAAGCCTCTGAATGTCCAAATAAAATAACTGAAAAGCTGTTAAACTATAGTTTACCTAAATTATTTCCACATATCGATAGGATTAGTGGTTTAGAATTAATTAAGCATTTTATATTCATACATGCTATTGGCTGTGGTAGCTATTGAGGCATTTAATTGTTAAAGGACACAACGGACTCTTACTTTGAAAGCATATAAACCACAAAAAAATCATTAGACCGAATACTTGGAAGAATACAATATATGTTTTTTCTTTTTAGTACTGTCTAGTTCGAGGGCTTGGGGGGTAATATAATCCCTGCTGTTTTCCCTAGAGGTTGCACTATCATATGAAGCTGAAGCCATAGAATGAATGTTGGAATGATGGTGAATGGTGATGGTATGTGAAATGAACAGTATGCTGTGTGCTGACTTTTACTTAACAATGACGATCTGACACTATTAGTTCATGTACTCAACACAGAAGGACAGAAGCAAATCACAGACTGATGAAATATAATGTAATTCAAATATTTAACAACTATGGATGGTTGATTCCTTAATAAATAATGTTGTCAAAGCACCTGATCTTCATCTGTCATAACCTGGAGGAGCAATGTTTACTTTGAAGAAGCACAAATGTATGTGTGTCTATGCAGTGATTCATCCTTTTATGTGAGCACTTTATGTTCCTTATCGGTGTCAGACTGTGTGAAACCAAGCATCTGTTTGGATTAGCATCTGTCCACACGAAGAACGTTTTTGCTGGAAAAACATGTAACCTTACAAATACTTTATTAAAAAAGAAATATTTGGATAATAAAGTCTATTGTCACATCCTTATCTGAAGCCATAGATTCTGTTCTCAGAAATCATTCAGTCTTATGTTTATTGGAAAATGAACTGATCTATTTTAACATTAGACAGTGATGCATGATGGTCTGTGAAATATGATCATATTTCATTTCGGGTCTTGGAAAACAATAAAGAGGAGTGAATTAAACAAATGGACACATTAAAGTCATTAATTTACTTAATGCAGAAAATTATCTACATATAATATATAATTTTTTCCATCCTTTCTACTCATCTGGCAGTAACACACCTCCATACTTCACTCATCACAACACTTTAACAATTTATATGCTAGCATGAGAAGCATGAGAAATATGTATTGGTGATGGGATTCGCCAGGCAAATGACTCTGGATCTCAAAGGATTTTCTTACAAGTTACAGAAGATATAATTTAGCGAATACACACTGATCGATCTTCTTTTACAGAAGTTAAAATGATATTTTCTGTGAAAAGAAATGGCAAGAATTCAATTTGTTGTGTATCTGTTCTGCTCTGTTCTTTTTTGTTCTACTCTTTGTATTATGCTGCTGTGTGTGTAATTTCCCCTCACGTGACTAATAAAGTTATGTTCAATTCAAAATGTAAAGCTTCCATTAATAGTGCACAATAGTGACTGAACTTTTCATCGTTGTATTTACTACTACTCACATTTTGAAAGTCCATGTGTCTTAAAACTATAATGTAAGGCTGAAGTTTTTATGGCGTTTACTTGAACTATTACCATTATTTTCTCAAAGTGTTGAAGCAAACCAAATGTTTCTGAATGTTTCAGTCTGACCTTAAAAATAAAAAAAAAGTCCAAATTTTTCTCAGTGAGTACAATCTGCATTTACTTTTTCGTGTTTTTGCTTTCCTATTCTTTTTTAATTGGATATTGTTTTTGCCTTATTTCTGGTTTACCCTAATGACTACGGTGCTAAAAACATAAATGAAATAATTTTTTTGCTGTTCAGTTTAATGGAGCTCGTTTGTTGTACTTTTCGGACAATTGTAAAACCTTCACCAACTGAACTATTACAGTTAGAGCCTAATCGCTAGCTTAAGGTCAGTTGTTCCTGTATGGGTTGTTTCCATGGTTTCCTCCTCCTGCTGACCTTTGACCCCAGGCTCTGAGTGATGTTTCCACCTTTAGATTGTGTTCCTGTTGATGAATTCCCCTTTCAGATTAAACTCTTATTAATAAAGTTCAGATCAGGACCTCATCCTGTCTCCACGGAAGCATGTACCCTGATTTATTGTTTCCATGACAACAGTTTGATGAGTTCCTGTTCCCGTCGGTCTGAGAAGGGAAGCGAAGGCTTGTCATTACGACTGACTGTTATCTGTTGTCGTCTTTTGTTTCTGGAGAGTGAAGCAGGTGTGCAGATCAGTTTGGACATGTTTCACAGAATCCTGAAACTCAACCCTGCGTCCTGTGAGGGAAATGGATGATGGGAAATGAACAGGGAGACGTGCACAGGAAAGGTGAGGACTCGGCTGACATGTCATGTCTTTAATCCATGTGTGTGTGTGTGTGTGTGTGTGAACACTGAGAGTGTAAATGCACCCACTTAAAAGCCACAGCTGTGAACTGGAGATACTGTATAATTAGAGATGGTGATAATTAGTACCTTCTGTGACGTGTAGGGAAAGTCATGAGTCAGCATATTTATTTAGCCTGGAGTCAACAAACTGTCCTGAGTTTGACAGTTTGGTCGTCACCGTGTTGGGTTTTTGGAAACAGACCATAATGCCGTCCTCCTCTGACTCCGTTATTGGGAGCCTTCTCAGATACGATGCAGAAACGGTGTGTGTCTGAAGGTGTGTTGAATCCACCCGTCATGACTCACAGCAGATTTCCTCCGCCAGTCGCTGGAACTGTGTGGGTTCCTCCAGTCCACCTGGAGCCTGCGGAGGCCAGCAGGCGGCGCTGTGAGTCAGCTGCGTTTGAACTCCGTGACGCCCTGCAGTGGAAACAGCTTTAACAGACCAAGAACAGCCAAGAGCTCCAGGACTGGAAACGTCTGAGTTTCTATTTTTAGAGGCAGAAGAGCAGCAGACCCAACTTTTCTAGCTACTGTCAAGACGAGTGCAGGAGGAACACCGTACTAGTGAACGAGTGGAGTTCATCTGAGTCAAACAGAGGAAGGTTCTGATCCGTCGCCTCTGGCCTAGTTTTGACACACTGGACCTGTCCCAAACACATTCACTACACGTCTGACATGGACCCGAGTCTGTAGTTTAACACTGTCCCGGACGCCTGTGACATCCCAAAACCTGAGTGTGCTGTGACCTGAGACGCCTCTGGGATATAGCAGAGGACGTCTCTTTGCCCGGAAGGTTTCACCTCCTGACCCGCTGCTGTGGAGAGGCGGTCAGATGTAAAAACAGTTTGTGGCTCAGGAGGCTTTTTCCCCACAAGCCACACACACAGTGCAAATTGTGTGTGTGTGGTTCTTCTGCATCCTCAGGCGACCTCAATGACCTCAAATAACTTCTTCCAGGGCTGGAGCTGAAACAGCTGCAGCAGCTGAAACCTCCTGCACAAACCTAAAGACGGACAGCCTTCAGGGCTGCTATTGGACGACCTGACCGTGCACTGTCTCGTCATCTCTTCATCCTATTTTTTTAAATGTTCAGTGTGTAAGATCTGCACAAGCTTGTGGACGCTTTGACATTCTCAATAGGGCACGTGACGAGGATTTCTATGTTTAATTGAATTGAATATACCTTTATTTGTCCCGCAAGGGGAAATTTCACACAGCGGCATAAAAGAACGGAGCAGAACAGATTCACAACAAATTGAATTCTTGCACAACATGGACACATAGACATGATTGAAGTCCCAGAGATGATGACGATAACGAGGGGCTGTGAATGCCATCCGAGCAGAGACAAAGTGAATGTCCTTGCATCCACCGTTAGCATAGCGCTCTCAGCTGCTAACGGCTAACACTTCAAACATAACCGTTTTATAACTGCAAACACAGATCACATCCGTAAATCACTCATGTAATCTCATTTACATGTATGTATACATGTGGGTATGTATGTGTGTATATATAATTACAGATGTACAGTATATATATATTTGTATATGTATATATTTCTTTTTCAATTTTTATATCTTTAATACTGACTTGGAGCACCTGTCTAAAAAAATTTTAAAAATACCCTCGGGATTAGTAAATTATTCTGATGACTCTGAAGAAAGCGGCTGCTGTTTTAAAGGGCAGACAATGAGGCGTTCACTGACACTCCAACGCTTCAGCGTGTTTACAGTAGAGCGGCGTTCACTGTAAGCAAACATTCACTGTCGCGTCATTCCAACCTGTTTAAAGACAATGATAGAGCGCGTCCTGTTTACTTTACGCTTCAGTGAACTCAAACATCTGCAGCACTCTGAGCTCTTGGTGACGTTAGCTTTTGGTTTGTCTTCATCTACTTTTTAGTTCCTCACAGCCTCCTTTCTACTTGAGTAGTCTGGGCTTCAGCCGCTTCAAATTTCAGTTTATTCTGTTGGCAGCGTCAAGGGACGATTTTGAGTCTGGAGACAATGAGAGTCGTGCATGCGTCAAAGCATTTACAGTACCTCTGTCGGCCAAGTACAGCAGTTATAGGACAGTTATGACCGAGGAATCTACATTTGATATTGAAATACAGTCTGACTGCATTGGACGCATGTGTAGTCTTATGCATTTATGTAACGAGGTCCCACATGTTCTCGTGTTGCATTCTGGGACATTCTGTGCAGGACTGAAGTAGTACTGTTGGTCTGTGTGTGCGTTAGAACAAACCAGTAGCAGAAGCAGCATGTTTGTGTCAGTGCACTGGGGTCTGTCCCATTCAAGCGTCATATGTTCAACACACCTGGAGGGAATTTCACTACATCTGGCACAAATTCTGACTTGAACTCAGGGATTAACCCATTAGAATTTGGAGGTCAAAGGTTAAAAAGTAATGGTGACCTCACGTGTTTTGGCCATAATTCAGGAATTCACTTAGGATAAATTGAAACTGGGATCATTTTTACCATGTCTGGTTTGGTTTGGGTTTTTTTATTTATCTCGGACACACATCCATTTAAAATTACAATAAAAAATACAAAAAATAAAAAATAAAGATTTCATAATGTGTTCAAGAAGGAGCAGAAGGAAGCAAATGCTTATCTAGTCCTGCACCTTACTCACAACATCATAACATAAGAAATCTCTTACAGTCCCAAACAAAAGATAAACGGTTGAAAAAAACACACATATATATATATATATATAAACATATCCAATGTCACAATGTATCAAAAAAGAAGAAAATTGAAACGTATAGGTCCTTATTTTTATACTTTTCAATAAGTGTTTTCCTATATCTAATTTTGAACTGTAACATTCTTACTCTTTTTGGTTTGTGTGATTGTAAGTTCATCTTTTCTTTGTATAATATTAAAGGACTGAGGACACTGTTGCACAATTTGAATCTAAACTGTGAACTTAGTCGTCTACTCACCTTAAACCGCCACACGTTTACTAGTTTACTTTTTTTTTTTTTTTTTTAGATCTACTGAATATTATAATGAGTCTCCTTTTGGGACAGAACCAAACCAGCTGAGTTTCATGAAGATGCCGAGCTGTCAAACATGGCGGTGACAGAAACGCAGCTGTGTCACCCACACTGTTCCTTTCACATTTTGCATTAGATACTGAACGCTGAGCTGAATTCTTTCACTGTATTTACATATTATGCCACAGAAAACCACATGGCTGTTAAAAAAAAAAAAAAATCATGGGTCTAAAATGACCCATAATTCATAGCATATGTCACTCTTAGGTTATTGCGTTGACTTATTTTACTACTTTTTTTGTCTAGTCTTAACATACTGTATCTCCCACACAGCAGGACCCAAATCCTATGTTTTGGGGGAGAAAAATTCACCACTGCAGCCACCAAACTGGTCCAGTAATGCTGGTCCAGAATGATTGGTAGCGGCATGGAGGCTTTGATGAAATCACATGTTTCACAGTTGTTTAGTTGATGAACATTCAGACACTGAGACTGGCAGGTAATGAAACACACTGAAGGAGGATTCCTCTGGAAAATGAAGATTTCAACTCCTGGTGAGTTTATTGCAGGAAGCCACAGTTTCCTTTTGATGCTGACAAAAAGTGCATAAATAGAAAGTGTGTGTGGTGGAGTGTCTGCGTTGTTGTTCTGCTGCTGTTTACAGTGTGTTCTCTCTCCTCGGAGGTGGATTGCTCATTAAAGTGCTCTTAAAAACAGTCCTATCAGAGGTATTGTATCCCTGCTGGTCCTCGCGCTGCTGCTTCCTTTCATGTTGCTTCTGCCAGGCGTGCGCTGGTGTCTGAGTGGCCCGTTACTGGTTTTATGACTGTATAAACTGGAGTTTGAGAGTGGTTTGATTGGAGGCAGTTTGGAAAGCAGCAGTGAGTCAGAGGTTTTGGCTCGGAGGCGGCCTGTGGTCTCTGCTGGAGGTTTGCCTCATAAAAACAGATCTGTGGGAGGTGAACAACCAGATCCTCACAGAAAGAAAGAAAAAAATCATCATTTCGACTGATTTCACAAACTGCTGACGTTCGGGTTTGTCTGTGGAGGTCAAGGTTGATGACCCCCCCCCCCCTCACCCCCCCACCT